>OY992507.1:20183507-20783507 GCA_963921215.1 Scoparia ambigualis
ATTGGTGACGGCAGCGTTAATACTGCAGTGGAGGCTTGCCGATGCTGTTTTATAAACACTGATAAGAACTTTAGAACGTAGCTCTAGCTATACATTTTAAGAGCAGACACATAAGAATTTGCTAGCATATCCAATTGTTATCTTAATAATTGTTTCTTAAAAAGCTCATTTATATTTACACGACTGTCATAAAACGTGTAGCTTGTTCGATTGCAGTTATCAAATACCTAACTTATTTTAAATATTTTAGAGTCCATAAATTAATGATGTATGCCTAAAGCTAGTAGGTAGGTAAAGAGCCGCTTACGCCATCATATCCCGAAGTTTACGACCGCTGCCTTAAAATCGAGGATTAAAAGGTCGTATACTCACTGTTTCTGTTACTTCTTCAGTCTATGCCTAACTTAACTTAAGCCATAAGTCAACTTATTCGCGTAACACAAAATAATTCTTATAGCCACATCATGTCATTTATATAGATATTACTTTCATGATATTATAAATAAAATGCATCTTATCGGGAAAGAGTGCACTATGAATGATTTTCGAATAACTACTAATACCTTATAACCTTAGCATTGGTTATCGCGTTAAGCATTTTTTACGCTTTGGTCCATACCAATCATTGCTGAGTGTTTCAAAACAAAAGTAGCTACTACTTGTTTAATTTGTGTTTTTTTCTTACTAATAACTTCCACCTCCTTAGTATTAATTACTATGAGTGACCGACGAATTCTTTGAATGCTATTGTTTAAAGTTCTATGAATGCGATTTTATTTGAAAGTGACTGAACAAGAGAATAATAAATGTCAGTCCTTCCTTACACAAATGCATTTAGGTTTTTTGTCTACAATGGCATAAGTGCTAATGAATGTTAATGACTTTTTAGTAGTAGGTAAACTAAGGTCCCCTAAAAACTACTTAATTATTACCAACTGAGTACGAACGCTTTCTGGCTCTGCATTTTACTTAGTCGAGTCAGTGAGTTACAAATATTTAATTTAATACTAGGTAGATATTTATGTTTATTATAAATTTTTGTGTTGAAAATGGTTGACAGAGTATCAACAGTATGAATCATACTTTTCTCAATGGTGTTTTTATCAATGATAAAATTGAAAAAAAGTATTTTGTAGAATAAAGAAAAAAGTGGCAATCTCTTCCAATGATTGAAGATTGTTAGTAATACTGGCATTAAAATAAAAGCTAGTTACAGCAGCGAGACCAATTTTCACTTCTTACTTAATTACTTTTATGATAAAATATGTAACAGTTTAACAATACAATATTGTAAACAGGTACACTTACGTATAAATACAATAATTTTAGATATTTTATGTAGGCACGGTTTATGAAACATTGCTACGTAATCCTTAGCTCAAGAAAATTAAAAAAATGTAGAGCTGAAAGAATACCTATACTCTATCTAATGAAACATCGGCTGGATTGCCTTGCCTAATATCTTAAAGTGTGCAAACAGGCCAATGGTCTTCCATAAGTGCGAACTTCAAACCGAACACACTCACTTTTCACCTTCGGTCATATGTCATTGAATAAAAATTGTTTAGAGATGTGAATTTACAGTTGGAAGACACGAGTATTTAAAGTGTTTGAACCTTCACGATTGGAGATAATTCAATTTGAAAATCCATTAATAAAATAGTCGATAGATTAATCAAAAAAACTATGTGTAGGTACTGTATGGTGGCGGCTTAATATTATAAGAGTACTACCAACCCTTAGGTGTTGTTAAAGGCGACTGACGGACTAAAGACTGTACATATATCCAATAGCATAGACCGGCGATGGGGTCACTACGTATCACGCTGAACACATGACATGAGCAGTCGTTAATTTGGTCAAACCTGAACTGTAACAGTGGAACGCTTTTGTGGTCCTCGTTGCCTAGTCTCTGACTAACCTGGGGCTAATAGTCTTGAGTGTATGTTTGTATTAAATCAAAAAAGAAACGACGGATCCAGAAAAAGAAGCCTTGTAAATAATAGTAAAAAAATACTTACATTAGGGACTACCTATACAAACACACACAGCTTACCGATAATTACAATATAAAACTAGTACAAAATTATATCATTCTTGATATGGTGAATGTACCCATGTAACAAACAACTTATCGAGCTGCCAAGTGAGGTATCATATCACACATCTAACCGGACATCTGGTACAGTTACATCACTAGTACCTACGATCAGCCTGTATCCATGCTCAAAAATACTAACGTTCACTATTTTTTCTAAATGTTCGCCTTTCATTATACGAGTACATGAGGTAATGTTTAATAAACGGAATCCGAGGTAGTTGCTATTGCTAAACCAGCTGTTGAAGAAAGGACTACGCGCCGAGCATCGGCTACCTAACCTGAAATTAACATTTGAACCCGTGACACTCAACAAGATACATTTTACTGACGTGATTAAATCTTTGTGCACTAGTAATACAGTTGGTTTTACAACGAAACGTATTGCTAGAAGGACGATAGTATTTTACGTTCACCACTACATTTAGCGCGTAAGACTAAATTTCACCATTATACGATATACGACACACTGATATTAGTAATTCAGCCATGGGAATGCTGTTTATGTCGGCGTTGATCTTGTGTTCCGTATTGTATTGTAGTTTTTAGTAGGTTACCGTATCATTTCTGCTTTTTCCCAGGAACAAACAATACGATTAAGTCTGTTTACTTACAGAAACCTAACGATTATGTTTGTATGTTCAAAATAAACAATAACGACCAGTTTTGATTGTGTGTAGGTCAGTCAACGGTTCATCACGAATTGTAAAGTTTACGTTATCTTTTCATGATTAAAGCATTTTCTTCTTCTAGTGACCACAGATGCAGACCTAGTAAGGATTCGAAACGTGAGGCTAAAGTAATATTATGTGTAATTTATTTATTAGCCTTTATTGCCAACTAAATTCTTAATACACATTTAGTACAATTTCTACATGCTAGTTTATTAGTTACACTGTTGGCGTGTCTTGCGACACTAAGGCCTCCTCCAGCTTTTTCCAGTCTTCTCTTGTTTTTGCCATTCTTTGCCATTGTGGACCTGCAATCTTTTTAATGTCATCAGACCAACGTTTTCTTTGTCTTCGTTTACTTCTTTTCATTTGGAATCTAGGTGTCCACTCTGTTATGACCTTGTCCATTTATATTTTTGTTTTCTCTGAGCATGTGGCCCACCCATCTCCATTTTAATTTTTTGGTTTTGGTTGCAACATCTTCTACTTTTGTTATGCGTCTTACTTGTATATCCATAGCCCTTTTTCTGTCTCTCTTTGTAAGGCCCAATTATGTGTAATAAACACGAGGAAATAGCAAAAGGTTTTTATTTTTTGTTTGGTTTGTGTATATTTACGCATTTTTAAAATCACAAGTTAGACAAAAAATATTGACATTCACTTACACATCATTAACAGTAAGATCTATAATATATTGTTTTATAAGTACGTGGTGTTTGGTTATGTATAATGCAGCAACTGGACCGTCCTATAAGGTGCAAAAAACAACTATCGTTTTGTAAAGGAGCTATACAACTAAGATATTTCGGAAAAAAAACAATCAATAATAATAATTAATTGTTCTTGCACTAAAAAGTATGGCCCAGTTGCGGTATTATACCTATGTGCAAAAAAGACAAAAAAAAATCGACCTCCCATACCTATACTATTGTCGTCAGTCAGCTGATCGGACAGTTTTGTATGGGAGGTCGAAATTTTTTTGTCTTCTTTGCTATGTGCAAGGTTTCTTGGGGAAAGTTGTTCAGTTTCATGTGTGGAACTCACCCTTAATTTCATTAAAACGAATAAAAATTGAGGGTGTACTTATACGTAATTCAAACAACCTGTTATAATATATCTTAATGCTAACGTATGAGTAAGTAGCGCTGACAAATTAGCGCGGTCGACTAATGATAGTATAGTTGGTAGTGCACCTTACCATGAATGTCAGAAAGGTGTAGGTTCGAATCCTGCCAGTGGATTTCTTTTTCAATATTTTCCAAATGTTTCTATTTTATCTTAGATCTTTTGTCGATTTCAACAAAAAACTACCAAACCGTAGTTCAGCTTTGTTGTTGTTAATTGAGTGTCTTGTGTCAAACTATTTATAAGCGATATCATCACCACAGCTATATGGTATTCTCCGTTCAGTGGGATCTTAGTTATTATGACCTATGCTAAGCAATTTTACTGTATTCGATGGAAGAACACAGCAAAGTAGGAAGTTGCTGCTTGGCAGAAGAAATATGTAGTAAGAGGAAGAAGTTACAAGTCATCCAGATTAGTTCTTCCCCCATTTAACTGCAATCAAAGGCAATAAGTGCAATCAACTTTGATAAATTTTTTTACATACATATATACATACATATAATCACGACTATTATCCCCGAAGGCTTAGTCAGAGACTAGATGAGGACCGCAAAAGAAGTCCTCTGCCATAGTCCACTTTTCACCAAATAGCGACTAGGTGGCGAGCCCATCGCCGCTTTAAGCTGATGGATGTATGTGTAGTCTTTTGTCCGTTAGTCGCCTTTTACGACACTCAAGAGAAGAAATGGTAGTAGTATTCTTTCACCGCTACGCGACACGGTATTTTTCTTAAGAGGGTTTACGCCATTCAGTTTTTCATACAAACTTCCAAGTCGAAATTTTTAAAAACCAATGAGCCATTTTTGATGGAACTTTGCATGCTGAAGTAAAACACAGAGATCTAAATTGTTTGATAAACACATTTAAAAAAAATGTTTATTTAACTGAGTTATTGCGATTTTTTTCGTATTTCCGTGCTTCGGAAGGCACGTTAAGCCGTTGGTCCCGGTTGCTGTCGTAAGATGGCAGTTGTTAAAACCCACCAACCCGCATTGGGCCAGCGTGGTGGGTTATGGCCCAATATCCCCACGTGCTATTGTTCACGTGGGAGGCCTGTGCCCAGCAGTGGGACGTTTATAGGCTGATGATGATTGCGATTTTTAACTTTCTATAGTGGACTTTAAATCGCAATAACCCAGCTTGAAAAACGTTTTTCAAAAATGTTGTCAACAAACTATTTAGACCCCTGTGGTTTACTTCAGCATGCAAAGTTTCATCAAAATTGTTTCATTGGTTTTTAAAAATTTCGACTTTGAAGTTTGTATGGAAAACCGAAATGCGTAAACCCTCTTAAGAAAAATACCGTGTCGCGTAGCGGTGAAAGAATACTACTACCCCCTTTCTTCTCTTGAGTGTCGTTATTTGAGTGTCGTCGTAAATTTTCATAATAAACAGCCGTTTCGTCTGTATGTGTCAGACACCCATATATTATTTCACTGACAATTTTACTGTAAAGATAAAGTCCGCCCATGGTTACATATTAATATATAACAAAATGGCAAAAGAAAGTATTTTATATAATTACTATATAATTTTAAAAATACTGACAACTACTTTTGTTTTGATCATGCCGTGATATTGAACAGCTTTCCCCTAGAAACTTATGTACGAGTATATTGCATAGATATAGCTTATAATCTTCTTAGTCGCTTCACTCTTGCCAGAGTGGTCGTGGTTATCACGTTCCGGTAGGTTGGGCAGCAGACAGTGCCCGCCGCACGACATCCCGCCACCTCTGCCTGCTGGTCGTTAATCGGGCACATTCGTGCACGGGAGCGCCCACCGCAGCCTTCACTTGGTCCGTCCATCTCATTGGGGATCTCCCTCGTGGTCTTGTGCCCTCAACTTATAATAAGTTTAACTTATCACATTGTTTCTGGTTCATAGATTAAACGATTAAACATTTTCTGTCTCATTTTTGACTCGAAATACGACGACCGTTCAAATAAAGGTCAAAAACCGTAGGTTTAAGTCTTATTGAAAACAGTTTCTATTTCAGAGGGTAGTATAATTTTTAATACATACATTTCAATACGTTTATATATTATTGATGTTATTTGTTTTTTGCAAAAATAGCAATTGGAAATACTTAATTAGATTCATTTAGATTGCCGCTCACAATTACCGTTACATAAATAGTATGTTTTGGCTTTTTGCATTTAAAACTACCCTAATTATGTAGATTACGAACTAGATACATTTACTTAGCCATATTTGGTTATAGTATTTTAAGAGTAAGACAAACGTCGACTTTGGAATTCACGACTATTGACGAGACAAGTATTTTTTAAACTCAAACTCCAAATATATTTATTCAATAAACTCAATTAATAAGTAATTACATAAATAAATAAAATTCCACCTAAACTAAACTACGGTAAAAAAAGAAAAAAAACCTATAAATAAAAGATGTCCTCCAACTGTGGGCTCATGGGTGCGGTACCAAGAATGCTGGCAACGTTACCTCTTTGGATTGCGAGGCTAAGTATTTTTTTGATCGATACTTGGACACAAGAAACTGAGATTGTGGATTGGTTGGTAGGAATGTAATCCTTAGATTTTATTTTGATTGCTTTTATGATTTTTATGACTTTACTAGTTAAGTAAGTATATTAAAAAAAAACTTTACCTTAAAAAAGAAATGTTACTTGCAAGCTGTTTAAAGAAGAATAAAGAAAAATGTATTACTTTTACTAGGTTACGTTACAGCATCGTAAAAATGTATTTCTACTAAGGCAACAAAAGTTTTTAAATATTAATTTTAGTAATGCGAAAAATGTATGAACGATGGTTCCAGTTTTAAATATTTGTGTTAGTAGAATAAAATCATTACAATAAAATTGATTGGCAACATTAATACTAAATTTGAATTAAGAAAATATTGGAAAAACTAAAGAAAACATAAACATTTTGTATGACTAATAAAAGTATAACGGGCATCTGCCCTCGAGCCGCGAGTTTGCGCGTCGCCAGTAGGAGGGCGGCGCGCACCATCGCATTGCGCAAGCCATGTGATGTGAACCATCGAAAGTGCCCCCTCCCCCGGATATGGAGCGAGCATCTCTTATAAACACAGGTGGCGCCTGGTCACCTGACACTACACTGTCTAAGGCTGTGGCTAATCGTGTGCTCAGGATGTGTGACAAAATGGTAGGTGACCAGTGACCAGTGATGATAAAATATTTATCTAGTGAAACTGTGCCATCTTCGAAATTCAGAAGTCAGTGCAAAAAACAAGGATTTTTACCTGCTCTTTCAAAAGACCCCATTTTGTGAAAGGATGAAAATAGGAATTGTTTAATGGTCAGTATTGTTTGTGTGTACAGGTGCTGAGATCGTTGATGTTGGTGGTGGCGGTGGCTTTCGCAGCCGCACGGCCGGAGCCCCCAAGCTCATACGGGGCCCCAGCGCCTTCGTACTCTGCTCCCTCGAGCTCGTACGGGGCCCCCGCCCAACAGTACGGGGCGCCGGCCCCGCAGTACGGAGCACCGCAGCAGCAGCCTATAGTACACAAACATGTGTACGTGCATGTGCCGCCCCCAGACAACGAGTACCAGGCCCCTCGCAAGCCCATCTACGTGCCGCCCCCGCAGAAACACTACAAGATCGTGTTTATCAAGGCCCCGACCCCGCCTACCCCGACCGCGCCTATTATCCCTCTGCAGCCTCAGAATGAGGAGAAGACCCTGGTCTACGTGTTGGTGAAGAAGCCTGAGGACCAGCCTGACATCGTGATCCCCACACCCGCACCCACACAGCCCGCCAAACCAGAAGTTTACTTCATCAGATACAAGACCCAGGTACGGATTATTTTCTATTTCATATCATTGGTTAGTCCTACTTATTTGTACTTGAAATATATCCAATTATTCAACAAATATAAAAATATCCTTATATTTAATTTCATTAAAGATCTATTAAGGGGTATACATTAATATTAGACCAATAGTTACGTTTCGGATTACCGCCATCCCCATGAGTCTCAGTAAAAATATTACTGTGAATAACCTACCATGAACAAATGGAAAAACCCACAAAAAAACACCTTTTGTGAAAAATGTTTTAAAGAACACTTAACTAAATTATTTAATCAATTTTCAAAGTAACACAAGTTTAAAAGTACACAAAATAAAGTTGCACACAAGATCGTTCTAACAAAAATGTCAATAACGTAAATTAAATTCAACTTTACGTGACAGTAGCACCCTATAAACTAAATTAATTATCAACTAATAGGTACTTTATTTTAAAACAAAACGTAACTAAAAAAATTTGCGCAGATTGTTTACAATTACAACTGACAGAAAGTAGCATCAATTAAATAGCATTGGAAAACTCTTCTGCGTATCTAGTTATCTATATAATAGCCTTTGCCATTGTTGTTAAATAATACGACAACAGTAATTTGTAGCAAATAACAATTAGAGAGATATTAATGTAACGTCGAAGTGAATGGCTAATTATTGCACAATAAAGCGGCGGCGTTATTATGCATTAGAACCGAGACACATTCGAATGCGCTAAATGTGATGCTACACTGACATAGAAGATCACTTAACTAACTAACACTTAGCTCAAAGTTTACTTAGAATGTGAATGGCGATTCTCAAAATTTCCCTATACGGTCGAACGTAATTGGGGTTAGAATGTACAATTACCTTAAAAAGTTAACGAATGTCAAAGCTGTCGATGTCCCTAATTGAAGTATCTACATATGCAAATTGTCAGCAATATCGGTTTGAAAGATGAAGAATCCAATAAAAACTGAAAATTTCAATATAAACAACTGACCAGCACAACATTCTTGCAAAAATTGCTAGCTATATAATAGTCACTAAATCGCCATTATGCAATGGAAGGCTTACTTGCATGCAACATTGATTAAGTACTCGCCCCATATCTATCTAAATCATATATTTTACGGAAAAAGTTTGAAAAGACATCAACGCGCTCCCACTTGTTTTTGGGAACATCGTCTTTTATAAGGCGATCGCCACGTAGCTAATAAAAATATGCAGTAAAATAAAAATGAATAATTTTATGTATCACGAAATGAAAAAGTGTTGCTCTTATTGGGATTATTTAAATTCATCCGCCTGCTGCGGGGCGAAACACGTGTATTCTGTCGTGTCGTGTGACGTATAGTCTACAGCCACACAACAAATTATCTAAAGAAGCCTAATTTTTTCGTCCTTTCACTCATTTAATTAAGTCAAATCTTTTTCACGGTTATTATTTTTTAAGAATCTGCCTTATTGGCTTAGTTTGACTATTAATACCTATCTTACTAGTAGGTACTACCAAATGTTAAAACAGACAGCCAGCATACTGCCTATCGGCATCGTTGGGGATGCGCTCGCGCCCGCTCGTGTAAGTGCGTCGTGTGTACGACATTTCCTGGAGTACTAGGAAGCATTATCCGGCGACCTGAGTACTACTGCTATCATCATTACCATGACGCAAGCAGGACTTCTGCCGCGCAGACAATAACGCAACATAACGCAATGCAGATTAACATTTTGTGTCATTAACCCCCGCTGATGTTTCTTTGTTTTGTGGGAACATTGCACTAATATTATCCTCCTACTTCAACAGTATGACGTACTTACAGATGTGCTTCTTCAGTATTACAGACTAACATGTTATTGTTTCTGGATTTTCGCTATGATTTACGATTTTGAAAAGTTAATTACTTCCCTAAGCAAGGAAACTTTCTAGAGTAGAATAATTATCATGGAAAATTACTTTTGGTAGTTACGATTAATGTAGTCCATTCACCTAGATAGTAACACGTACATTTTGAAAAGTTATACAAGACCTTTCTGAAACCTTAATTTAATCTGAACGTGTCCTACTTTTTGCTCAATCTAGCAATCAATGGTATTAGTGTATAGTTACATAAGAACTTCGGATTACTTGTATTTTTTGTTGTTCGATTCGGTAAACTGCATGAAATTGGCGTTACAAAATTAACATTGTATGATTAGGAAAGTAAAATCTATGTTTCTATTATTTCATAGTACACACGCCAGGAGATCAACTTATCCAAAAGTGACAAATTTTTCCAAACGCTTTTGATCATTACAACCAAAGAAAAAAGATCAAAATTGATTGTAGAAATTTGACATTTTGTGATAGATAGATAGACCTTAAAACATTCAGGTTTTCAGAAAAAACATGGATACTGACGTTGTTAACGTTTGTTGTTACAGAAGCAAGAAGGATACCCTGCCGCCAGGCCCGCTCCAGAATATGGAGCACCCGCCTCCGCGCCATCCTCCGAGTATGGAGCCCCTTGATTGCTCCCTTAATCTGGCCCTGACCCTCTCAAAAAGTACCAAAAATCTTGTTAAGTAGATAATAAGAATAGTCGTGTAGACGAACCAAGGCAAGGCATAATTATATTAATTACCACCTGCTCAGAACAAGCACTAACAAAGATATAAAATAATACAAAATACTAAATTTACTATAGCTTAAAACCATTAAAGCTTCTCAACATACAGCGAAGTGTGAATTATGGCAGCTATCATGCCGGTGCAATAAACCCTAATGCGTCATATAATAGTGAGTCAAGTCAACGTATTCAGAATAAATTAATTTATCCTGATAATTAGGCTTGAGCAAAAAGCTTGAGCAAAAGTTGGTGCGTTCTAACTTTGAACTTTACCGGATATACCTACATCTATACCTGTATACTTTGGTATAATAGTACATTTTTTTTAAAAGTTCAAATGATGTTAGGATATATAGTTTAAAACATTGAATATCATTGTTCTTGAAGTTTTAAACGGTTTTAAAGCAGCTTAGCTTGGAGAGCAGGGCCACCCTAGGGTGGCTAGGTATTGGTCGAGAGGGTAGATGGCTTTAGTGACCCACTGGCATTGTGCGAACTGTGCTGCGTACTTGTTTTAACGTACATCAAATTGATGTGAATGTTTTGTAAATATATTATTTTTATACGATTAAATGTTTTATGATTAAAATGACGCCGTTGTTTTCTTGTGCTTCTTAAATGGTTTCGTCTTCTGTGGTTTTATCATAGTATGTTATACGGTTGGCCTGAGAATTAGATTAACACTTTAAACACACAAACTCTGTGGTCTAGTGGCTAAGCCACCGGTTTTAGACCCAGAGGTCCCGGGTTCGATTCCCAGCGGGGGTACATCTTTGTGTGCTCGGTTTGATTAGTGGTAGGGCTGTTAAGTCCGCCTGGCTAGCTAACACCATCTTATCTAAGTCTGTCACCATAATAACGATGTTTATATTAATGTTTTATATTTTAGCGATTTATTAACGCTTAAATATACTTAAGTAAAATTTTAAACACTGAAAAAAGGCGACAACCTCAGGCGGGAAGGAATTTCCCGCCTGAGGTTGTCGACTTTTTTTACAGTGTTTAAAAAGATGTTTATATTGTTGGGTTGCGACAGTTTGAGATAAGATAGCCAGTTCCTCAGTGGTTGAGGATTCCGGCACTTACCATCAGATGAGATGAAGGCGAAGCGGTTATTCGTTGCAGAATTTAAAAAAAACTCACTGTGAAAGATCGCGCTCATGCACCCATTATGGAATTAAAGCGGTATTGGTATGAATTACATGGTACGTTGTCCTTAAGCCACATGATGCGAACTATCACGTTTACTTTATTGTCATCTATAAACATACCCCTGTTTTTCTTTGTTTTCCCTATTCAGGCCTTGCCACACGGATAGTAGCATAATTCGATAAAGATATCATACACACATATAATTACGACTTTTATGCCCGGAGGGTGAGTCAGAGATTAGGCAATGAGGACAGCAAAAGCAGTCTTCCACTTTAGTCCCCTTTTCACCAATAGCGACTACACATGTGCTCAGCGTGACAGGTGGTAAGCCCATCGCCGCTCTATGCTGTTGGATGTACCTATGTGCAGTTTTTAGTCTATAAATTGTAGTAAACAAACCTCTTATTAGTTGTTTTGTTTATTTTTCCTTGAAAATAACATAATTTATCAATTGTCAATGTCAAAAGAATTGAAAATAGCCAACTACAAACAAAGAGAACAGCGACTTATCGTGCCTTTATAAGCACGTGCTATGTGAAGTTTCTCGAGTATTCATACAAGTTAGTCTTATACATAATTATTAGACTAAATCCAAAATTTCAAGTGATTATAAGAGATGTTTCGAAAGGTCGCATTTCCGCTTCAAATAGCCGTTAAAAGTATAAAAAAACATCAATATGTACATGATATGACCCAACTACTAATCTGTCAAGATTAATCTTGTAGTTAATCTAATTAAGACTATGTTGGATTGTTGTTGTTGTTGATACCACAACATGCCAGGTGAAGCTGTATCTTCGAGCGAGAAAGATCCTTGCTTCTCATTGACATTTCCTTTTTACAAAAATAAGGTTTTCTTTTATCTTTAAAGTAATGTTTTGTCAGATGCTAAATGTTTTATTGCGACACTGGAGTTTACTTAGTCTTGACATAACATCTAATAGATCACCATATCGTACTGTACCGTGGATATAACAATTCTAACTTATTTATAAATATAGAGCATAATGTTGATTTATTTTATGTGATTTTTATTAATCTTATTAACAATTTTGCAAGGAAATTATTAAGTCAAATAATATTAAAATTCATAAATAATTACGTAAACGATTCGGAAACGATTCGATTATTTGCTACCTAAGAAAATTTCTATAGTTTTAGTAAAGAAAATCATTTTGTCAACCTTATGTTGCATAAGTCGCTAACCAGTTAAGTTATGAGGACTCTATCATTAGTGATGCGCTAAAAGGGAAAACTTGCAAATCATATTTAGAATTGTTATTCACGGTTTCTCAATATACGCTATATCTACTAAAGCGTACATCTTAGTATGAAAATATTGTAAAAATATTGTGGTATACAGTCGGTTATCTTTTCAAATGATAGGTCTTACGTTCAAGTTGCAATAAGACGGAATATTGCAGAAAACAGTTCTTAAATCGTGCACCTATAAAATTAATGAAAGTTACCATCTATGCTATGTCGATAATGACCTTGGGTAGAAACCATATATCTCTTATTCAATTTCGTGACATAGGTACTTACCTATGTATGTTAAGTATGTTGGTAAGTTATTATATTAACTTATAGCTTTACAAACATTTTGCGCAGGCGACAACACAGGTTGTTATGATAAGTTACATTAAAAAAAAACAGAATTTTGATGAGGGCGGATACACTTCACTTGGTAAACAACTGGGTAATCATCACTTGACACACTAAAGCATGATTAAACCTTTCACTTTTTATTGTGATTAGGTAACTTGGTAGAAGAAATATTGATCATATCTTTATTTTTTGTACCAAATTATCAAGATACTGTAAATTTTCTGGAAAAAAGCTGTCAACTCAATTAATTATTAATTTGTCATTATTCGTTACTGAAGCAAATATAATGTGTTACATTATTAGAATAGAATAGAATATAACAGACACTTATTTTTGACATCACACGGCAAAACACAATACAACAATACAAGTAAGTACTTACAAACTTTTGCGACAAAATTGGGCACAGTAGAGATTGTGCACTGACGTGTGATGCCAAAACTGTGCTCAGCTCAGAGCAGCAAGAGCATGTGGTCATTACACAGTCATTTACATTTTATATAATATTAAGTTAAGTTAAGTATCCTTATTATAAAGTTTATATATTAAGCACATTTAAGCACAGCGACATCACTGCAGCTCTACTACACAATGTCAAATTGCGTCAATAAATTTTAACTTTATGTTTTGTAGTTTGGTTATAAGGTAAAAGTTTCACTTTAAAAGGAGTCCTCTAAAGCTGTCAGAATATAAAATGCTGCTAACTTTGTCGTTATAGCCACAGACAGCTTTCGATAAGTTGTACCAACAACCAAACCTAGCACAATTATAAACCCATTGAGAATGGCACTTGACAAACATATGGATATGATACCTAAAGATTACATACATACATACATACATGCATATAATCAGGACTATTATCCCCGAAGGGTTAGTCAGAGACTAGGCAATGAAGACAGCAAAAGCAGTCTTCTACCATAGTCCACTTTTTACCAAATAGCGCACATGTGCTCAGCGTGACAGGTGGTGAGGTGAGCCCGTCGCTGCTCTATGCTGTTAGATGTATGTGCAGTCTTTAGTCCGAAGGTACGGGGGGAGGGGAGGGGGGCAGTATTCTTTCACCGCTAAGACAGAGATTACCAAAGACTACGTGAAAAACTTTGTTTATTGACCAAAAATCCGAAGTAAGTAAGCTAAACAATTAAGTACTAAATAATGTCAGAACCATATTTAGATATTGTGTAATGGGGAAGCACCATGGTAATAGGCCAATATACAATAGATGGTACAGTGTCCCACGGCGTTATTATGACTCAGTAGTTCAGTCTTTTCACTTTTGCGAGTGTCATTATCGGTGTGTATTGTGGATGCTTCCGTGCACTATACTCACCGTGGTAAAGTAACAACTATTGGGATAAGTGGTCTGTGATACCCACACACACATTTTCTTTATTAGACTGCTGGGGACATGACAATGTACGAAGCAACAAGGGAGATGGATAGTTCATTTATTTTCAATAGTCCCAGGCTATGCTCTATGGCCCTATGCATAGTTTTTAAATAATCCTGTTGCTGTTTGCTATTAATACGCTAGCAGCAAGGCGTTGGGCGTAAGAAACGCCCGTCTGCACAATTGGAGGACATTTTCATACCCGCCGGGAAATAGATTATAAAATTTGCCGCTCGTCGAAGCTGGTCTGAAACGCCAACTTTTACCAACGCCAAATGTAAAAAGAAGGCAAGATGACAATGGGCTACCCATTTCAGTAAATGCCAAGAGAGGTATGCCACCTACTAAACCCCTAATAGTATATGTAACCCCTAATACCTATCTACACACACCATACCTACTTACCGTCTGCTCTATCTCTTTAACTTTAACCGATATTGACTTTCAAAATACCTAACGTATCATTTCGGGTCAGTTGCTCATATATTGCGTGGTTAGTAGTTGCATCGAATACAAATAAGACTGTTTATTTTTAAGTAAGCTGCGGTTAGACGACAACATAATCCAAGGCTCGCTTCCAACCGGAGTGGTTTTACAAATAAAACAGAGTAAGCGCCGAATTGGAATAGCTCATTGCCTATTTGTTTTTTCATCACACCGTATCGGTCGTGGCTAATGGTTACGTATGCTATAATTACTTATTAGGTATAATTTTATTACATCAAAAATATTGTCTAACTTGCGTAACGATCATGAAATGTCTTATAAATTACTTTAGTGTTATTTTAAATTAGGTGGCTTATTATTTCGTTGTTATTCAATATGACTGACTGTTGACTGTAGAAGGCATCTGTAGTACCTAAACAAATGAAAGTTGTTGCCTGTTGGTAAATAGAGAATATTTAAGAGGCCTATTACATCTCGACTGTGATATTTGCGTGAAATGGCCAATTTTGTCGTTCTTGATCTCAGGAACAAAAATACATTAACAGTTTTGACTTATTGAATAGCTGTTGGCATAGTTCGTAGCAGCCTCGCTTTTTGTAAATCATGTTTAACTTTTTCAAAATCGAAGAGAAAGATTTTCATAAAATGCGCGAAGGCACTTTTTTGAGCTCCTAGATTGACCTACTGTTCTGAACAAATGAAATAAAAAAAATGGAATGTTATCTCTTAAATCTATAGTCGTATAGTTCGTAGCGGCCTCGGAATTTTTAGATATCTTTGATTTTATATAAAAAAATATTATTCCAAACCAGAAAACTTCTAAAATCACTTTAAGTGATTGAATTTCTCCTATCTACGAAAATATTTGTTACTTAAGAACAGAGAACGTTACAGAACTTATGAAGAATAATTGTTACTTCATGAGGAATAAAGATTTTATAAATAATGAATTTCGATAAAAACGATAATTAGTTATACCTACAACTGCAAAATTACTCGAAATGCAATGCGCTGACCCGGCCGTCCGAACTCAGCTTATTCTCACAGAGTGAAGATTTGTAATATTAAGCATGGATTTATTATCCTATTTCGATAAAAACGATAAATACAACTGCAAAATTATATAGATAGGCCTCTTAATTGCAAGGGTAGGTAATTGTAAGGGTAGCGATACAAGATAAACTTTTTGGATAAAAATAAATCGATTAGGTACTATTGCATTGCATTGAACATTGAAGGTAAAAAATAACCAGTAAACACAGGTGAACATAAATAATTCCCTCGGGAGTTTGGAGTAATGTTTTTGACAGACTGAATTTCATGCAGACGAGGTGTAAGCTAACATCTAAATTCCAGTCACGAAAATGTCATTAGTTACATCAGTCACGACACGAGACAGGACAATTTGGTAAGAGCAAAAAACATAGTGAGCGCATTTACAATAAACCGCAACGACTACTAGATTCGTCTAGAACTGAGCTATTATTGTAATCACTCTCCGAAGTTCATCGGACGTTTCAAAGTTTATTTTCGTCCCGGATTCCTTCGAGATGTTCCAGCTGTTAGTTTTCCCCAATACATCGGCAGGAATTGACGCGACTTTGACGTTAGCTTCTATCGATATTAGTGCAGGCGTTTGATATGGCACTTAAAGTTGAAGCAGAGGTCAAATTGGACTCTGAACCATGTGTGGTGGCATGGGACGATAAATTGTTTGTTGGAACAGCGGATGGATCTGTTAAAGTAAGTTTTGATAGCATTATTTTGATGCTTGTTTGTTTTGTTATGGCTATGACATGTGGCTAAATATCGAGACGCATTATCGCATTTGGGGTAGCCGTGGGACCGAATAGGATTAATAAAAAAGAAGAACCTCCATATTATTTCAAAACCTTAAATCTGTATTTATGAAATATTATAAATAATTATTCATATTAATTTTTCCTTACTTACATTATAAGTAATGTTGTAAAGACCATTTGCGTTCAAAAGCAAAGATCTTCAAAAGAAATATACCCTCAACATAATAGCAATAAAATCAACTTTATTAATCAGCCACCGTGTCGCGTAGCAGCTATGAGTACTACCACCTCCTCTCTTCCCTTGGGAGTCGTAAAAGGCGACTAACGGACTAAACACTGCACATACATCCAACAGCATATGAGCGGCGATGGGCTCACCGTCTGTCACCCTACCACATATGTGAAGTCGCTATTTTGGTAAAAATTGGACATAGGATACACACATACATAGTGGCATAAGACTGATTTTGCGCATTAATTGCCTATAGTCCCTGACTAACCCTTCGGGGATAATAGTCGTGAATATATTGTATGTATGTAATAATCAGCATGAGCAACGAGCAATATTAAAAAAAAATGATTTAATTGGTTGCATAAATTGCGTGATACCTAATTATTTATTTATCGTGTGCAGACGTTTGACGTGAACCTTTCACCCGGCGTGTCATGGTCGGCGCATGGTGTCCAGCTATTCGCAATCGCAGCGCTCCACGGCAAGGTGTACACCTACTCCAACGACTCAGGCATCAGGGTCTGGTCAGCTCAGGGGGTGAAGGAAGCTGAACTGAAGACTGCGGGACCAGACGTTGAAGTTCTTCGCGTATTTGATAAGCATCTCTACGCTGGCGATGAGGGCGGATATGTAAGTTACTAATGTTGCACAAAAGATCCCAATGGGTCGACGTTCTGCTGCGAGAGGGAGACCTCTGCAGGCCCCACTAGATAAGATAAGATACTAATGTTGGAACTTCTGAACTAAGTAATTTCCCAATAGCTAGTCCTACAATCAATATCCAATATACCTATAATATTCGTAAAGGAGTTATCTTGCGCTACACTCATCCATTGGTTTTCTGTGACTATATGGCTGGGCGTTACATTCTCGGTAACTCTACCAAAGAATAGGTACTCGGTAACCTACCACTAAGACTAACGACCACATAGTTTTAATATTTACATGAATTCATAGTTTATAAAATTATCTTATTCTGGTTTCAATTACGTTAAGATATCAATATTGTATAAGAAGTTCAGTTAAAAGTTTTTTCCTGTTTAAATTTTGTATGTTGTGTCCGTCTTTAATTGGTTCGCACATTTAGATTTAAGACATAATTTGTAATATTTTACTTTTATTAATGTAGCAACCGTTGGTTGAAAAAAATAAAATAAAATAAATAAATAAATATACATCGAAATACCTACTAAGAACGTAAATAACTATACCTACTTACAGAAAATTATTTGTTTACTTCCGACTAAAATCCGTCAGAATATAGGTCTCTACAGTCGTACAAGGCTTTTTTGTTATCTTACCTGACGAAACGTACACGCGCCAGCAGGTCAACCTATCAAAAACTGTCTAATTTCTGGTATCGATATTGTTCCTTATACTCAAAGCATAAATATCTTTATTATTGAAATTTTGCATTTACAATGTTATATAGATATAGGAATCAGGAAATCAGGAAGCTAGAATGGGATTCGAACCCACGACGAACTTTGGATTGCCGGTCCACTTGCTCTAACCGCTGAGCTACCGAGACCCCAGAAGACTCGTTGAATTTTTTCTAGTAGTTTGATTTACGCTGCAAGCCAGCGGTATTACGTCACTGTGTCTACCCTCACAATTGATAAAGACGTGGGTTTGAATACCATTCGAGCTTCCTGAGACTGGTTGATTTTTCTAGTAAACATTTTATCAAATCATAAAGTTCAAAATTCATTGACAAAATTGGACATTGTATGGTATGTTGACCTGCTGGCGACTGTACAAGGCTATTTCTGGATCGTGATAAGGTTTTCTTTTTCAGATTCTAGTTTTTGAAAACAATGAAGAGAAAGCCAGATACAACGTTTTAGAAGAAGTAAAGGACTTGTGGTTTAGTCCACCGTTCTTATTTTCAGTAAGAGATCTCGACGTTACCGTCACTGAAATTAAACCTGGTAAGTATGGTACTTGAACTGTATCTAGATAAATTAGTTCAGAATAAGTTGAAAATAATTTGCCCTAGTACTTACAGAGTAGGCACTATTTTACCGTGGTACAGGAAATAGTACATTGTTACCCTAGGGGTGAAAGTAGCTTATTTATTTCCGAGACGGGGTTTTGCACCCGAGCGTAGCGAGGGCGCTAGCCAATAGTTCGAGAGACTAAATTTAATAAGTCTTTCACCCGAGGTAAACACTGTGCTTTTCATTACGAATACAAAGAAAGTAACGAAAAACGAAACAATTTTAAAACACACAAATTTATGCTTATTAATTTTTGACGTTTTTTTATGCTTAAGTTTTTATAAAAAAATATATTTGAATGATTAAAAAGTCAACCTTATTGGTTAGGTACTAATGTTTTCCAAAACTCATTTCAGCCGTTACTTTATTTTACTTCAAAATCTCTCCAATTTCTATTAAGTAAGTACTTACCACAATATCAATACGATAATGGGCGATTTTCCGAGATCAATAAAAAGGCGCTTAGCATAGATTAGTATGGCGCATGGTAAAAGGCGGGTTCATGAAGAGCACGTGTATGGCTGCGTAATATTTATTCTATTCCAAAATAGAAATAGGTTCTGGATGTCCTGAAAATAAATAGTTAAGGACTTATTATTTTTTAATTCTTTTGGTAGACAAGTAAAAGTGTAGAATTTATTACAGCCCTTAGGTAGGTACGGCTTTTATAAAACGACATCTATCGGGTGTTTTTGAACTAATTTTTACTTTTTAATTTGGGCTGTCAGAAAATCGCCCATTGGAAATCATATTTAATTTTATTCCATTAAGTAATAACTTAAGTTAACAATTCATTATGATTTATCATTTTTCACCTTTCATCCCAAAAAAACGATAAATTACCTATAAATTTTAGCCGTTTGTGTCGCTAGGGGAGAGACACTTGCCCGCTAATTTTTCTCGTACCAGGATACGTATGTTTACACAATTCTATGACCACGGCTTATATTTCGGTTCGACGCGATTCTGTTTCGGCGTGCAGTGGTAGCGGGGGTAGCGATGCGCATTTGTCTGGCACAGACTATAGCTCGTTAGATTAGTTGTTATTAGGTAGTTTTAATATTAGTTAACTGTTTTTTTATTATTATTAGTATTGACGTTAATAAGTGCCTGTAAAGGTTTACATTGAATAAATAATTTGACTTTGACTTTAACTAAAAATAAAAAATGCTAAAGAAAAAACGAGTTTAGTCCGTTAGTCGCCTTTTACGACACCCAAGGGAAGAACGGGCTTGGTAGTATATTATTTAGATGAGCCCATCACCGCTCTGTGCTGTTGGGTGTATATGCAGTCTTTAGTCCGTTAGTGGCCTTGTAGGACACCGAAGACAAGAGAGGGGTTGGTATTATTATTTAAATGAGCCCATGTCCGTTCTATGCTGTTGGATGTACCTATGTTCAGTCTTTAGTCCGTTAGTCGCCTTTTACGACACCCAAGGGAAGGGTGGGGTTAGTAGTATTATTTTAATGAGCCCATCGATGCTCTATGCTGTTGGTGTATGTGCAGTCTTTAGTCCGTTAGTCGCCTTTTACGACACCGAAGAGAAGAAAGGGGTTGGTAGTATTATTTTGATGAGCCCATCGCCGCTCTATGCTGTAGGACGTGTGTGCAGTCTTTAGTCCGTTAGTCGCCTTTTACGACACCGGAGGGAAGAGAGGGGTTGGTAGTATTATTTTGATAAGCCCATCGCCGCTCTATGCTGTTGGATGTATGTGCAGTCTTTAGTCCGTTAGTCGCCTTTTATGACACCCAAGGGAAGAGATGGGTTGCTGGTATTATTTTAACACAAAGTTACATTATTAGTAAAAAGTTTACAATGATAATGAAATACTTTGACCTGCAGACGAATCCAAAACCCGATTTATCAACCGCCACACTATGGAGGGCCGGGCGCCGCTGCGCGTGGCAGGCACGCGTCTCCTGGTCGCGGCTAGGGGCGGCAACCACTTGCGGCTGCACGACGCTTCAGCTGACACCGAGTTTAAGTTGCTACATGAAGTCAAGGTGATTATGTAGCCTACTACAAAATATGTGGGCCATCCGAATCAAAAGGGCCCTACTCTTTTTATAAGTATTTGTGAATAAAATGCTATCTTTTAGGGGCTTTTTGAAGTCCTATATAAGTACCCTTTTGAGTTGTAGACTTTATTTCTTCGTCAAACGATTTGCACACAATGCAACTATCACTTAATTGTGTCAGAACCTTCTTTTATACTATCTGCGCCGCCAGACAAGTGGCAAACACTCACCCCCTGTCTATTCGTCAGGCCATAGTCGCTTTCACCCTCTGCCCGCGGCGGACGGCGGCGGGCGCGGGCGGCCCGTCAACCACGGCGTCTATTAAGCTCTGTATGAGAATTTATTTATTTTATTTATTTCTAAAAGGTACACTGACAGGTTACTGTCATTACAAGATCATACAAAAATATTCCACAAGATAAAACTAGACAATAACCCAAAATTAGCGTACACAGCATGCCAATTATTTCTACATTTCTTTTTGGTATTAACTTAACTTAAAATAGGTATATCTACTAATTTAATTTATTACTGTTATCCCAAATTACAAAATTTATACAATAAGTGGGGTTGAGGGCGCTTCATCACATAATATTATGTCCGAGATCACCCTCTTGAACCTCGAAAAGCTGCTGTTAAAGACGTCTATATCCTTATAAACACGATGTGATTCGTTATAGGTCCGGCACATTCTGATAATAGGATTATAAAAGGATGTTTTATAAGCCTGAATCAAGAACGTATCCGGACAACGCGACCTATGCCTGGTATTATGTCAATCAAGGAGAGCACCTCAGGCGAATCAAAGGAAGAATGCACTAATTTATGAAGGCAAAAGAGGTCGTATCTTTTTCGGCGGGCACTCAACGGTATCATACAAATTTATATAGCCTGTCACTGTAACTCTTAAGAGACCGACCAAAATTATATTTACGCGTAATAAATTTCAAGCATCGCTTTTGCACTTTTTCAATTGCATCAACGTGAACGTTATAGTATGGAGACCAAATTGGACAACAATATTCAAGCACACTTCTGACTAAACTAAAGAAAACATAAAGCCCACTAGGTACTAGGTTTCTTAAAATCTTTTGATGATCTTATTATAAATCCCATGAGTTTATTAGCCCTCTTTGTGATATATAAATAATGAGGACGAAAACTTAATTGTTCATCAAATAGAATGCCTAAATCTTTTACTATGTCTTTTCTATCTAATATTTGACCCTGTAGAATGTTCGGAAACGGTCGTTTTCGTCCGCCGAGTCGCGCGACGCGGGCGAACGTCGTTTCTTTATACGCCGCGGGCGGGCCGCCGTCCGCCGCGGGCGGCGGGTGAAAGGGACCATGGCCTAAGGGATGAATTATATTAGAGCGGGCCGTGCATGGGGCGTGCCCCGTCCGGGCCCGGACGGCGCCACTGATTTGAGACCGTGCATACATTTTGTATGAAGCAGTTCATATTACACCGTGCATGATCCGTGTCCCGTCCGGGCCCGGACGGGGACACGGCCCGCTCTAATATAAATACAAAATGAATGCATGCGTCTCAAATCAGTGCCCCCGTGCGGGGCACGCCCCGTGATGCCGTGCCGCACGGCCCGCTCAAATATAAATCATCCCTAATTCGTCGTACCATGCGCGGGTGCTGCTGCTGTATTTTTCATTAGCAATTACGATACGAATAGACGGGTGATGATCGTTTAGCACTTGTCTAGGGGGCTGTTGTCTTTTCGAAAACACAATACCAATTAGTTTAATAACTATGCCAATGGCATAGTCCTTAGAATTAGACTGGTGTAACACGATTTGGTCGGTAGAAATGAGTTTAAACGCCTTAAACAAAACCAGAGCAAAGAAACATTCCTTACGTTACGAAGTCTATAAGAATTTGTAATGTGTAGATGTTTTTAATAGTCAGTAGTACCTAGTACCTACCTGTAGTACGGAACCTCTAGTCGTAATTACGTTGTTTTAATAATATATCAAGTATTTTTGTTTTTCTAAATAAATAAATATTTTCAGGTTAGCGACATGATAATAACGAGTTTGTCGGTAAGCGGCGACTATGCGTGGACAGGCGGATGGGACGGCGTGTTACGGAGGTGGAAGATAGCAGTCGATGTCTTGGAGCCAGCAGGAGAGATCAACCTTGGTACTTGTGTCAATGGAATTGCAACTACGTCAGATAGAGTTTTTGCAATTTTGACCGATGGCAAAGTAGTTTGTGTAAGAGTAGCTTAGTAGCTGCAAAAGACTGAATAATAAATACTTAAAGTTTTACCTCTGTGTTCACTTTTTTAGGGTTCCGTACCCAAAGGGTAAAAACGGGACTCTATTACTAAGACTCCACTGTCCGTCCGTCTTGTCACCAGGCTGTAGGTATCTCATGAACCGTGATAGCTAGACAGTTGAAATTTTCACACTTTGGGGGTTAAAGTTACTCGCGTCCGTAGGTTTACCCTTGAGACCCTACACGTGACCCCTGGGTGGTGCTAAATGAGTGTCACACTGAGTAAGTGGTAGAGCCACGCTGCGTTGCATTGCAGCACGCATTGGGCCGGCTCGCCCGGGGTAATACCACCCTCTCACGAATATCCGGCGTGAAATAATAGCACTTGGTGCTGTTGTGGTTCGTCCGGCCAGTGAGAGTTCCGGAGGCCACTTCCTCCCCCCCCCCCATCACAATTCCTATTCCTTCCTTAACCCTATTCCTTTCTTAAAGGTCGGCAACGCATCTGCGACTCCTCTGGTTTTGCGGGTGTCCATGGGCGGCGGTGATTGCTCTCCATCAGGTGACCCGGCTGCTCGTTTGCCCCCTTCTTATACTTATAAAAAAAAACATGATGTATTTCTGTTGTCGCTATAACAACAAATAAAAAAAAACAGAATAAAATAAATATGTAAGGGGGGCTCCCATATAACAAACGTGATTCTTTTTTGGTGTTTTTTGCACGATTTTTATAACGGCAACAGGTACCTAGTTTACGTACCTACGTTCGAAATATTCCATTATTGTACGGAATTCTTCGTGCGCGAGTCCGACTTGCACTTGGCCGGTTTTGTATATTATGATTTACACACCTTTAGTCCTTTATGCGGCTTATTCGTCTTAGGACAGATTCTGGTTTGGACAGATTCTTGTTACGACAGATTCTTGTTACGGCAGATTCTTGTTATAGCAGAATTAGTACTGTCGTGCCATTTAAGCATTGCATTTTCATTATTAAAGGATAACATCGGAGCGGGCAGTGGCAAAGACCAGACTGCATTTTACAAATTTCTAGAAAGTTGGGGCCCTTAAGTGCGACGCATCTGTGTAGACGCAGGGGCTCCCTCCCACATTTTTGCGACGGCGGCGCCGGCGTAGCAGCAGCCGCATCCGAAACCGTCAAGCGGCGCAAATACGGGGCCCTTGGCGAGAGCTGTTTGTGCCGTTTGGAGTGGAACACCTGCGGCCGTGGGGGCTAGTAGCTCGGCGTTTCGTAGTGCCTTGTCAAAGGCCTCCGGTGGGCGGCGGCGACCGGAAGGCTGGCAGCTACTATGGCCAACTTATTAGTTTAGCCATACTAAGGGCAACACTGCCTGCCCTTTGCCGTGCGCAACAAGTTTACTGAGAGATATTATTTTTAAGTTTAGGTACCTATAAGTTTTTTTTTATATTAGAAGGAGGCAAACGAGCAGGCGGGTCACCCGATGCAGAGCAATCACCGCCACCGATGGACACCCGCAAAACCAGAGGAGTCGCAGATGCGTTGCCGACCTTTAAGAAAGAAATAGAGTTATGGAAGGAATAGGAATTGTGAGGGGAGGGGGGGATGGGGTCTCCGGAACTCTCACTGGCCGGACGAATCACAACAGTAGCAAGTACCATTATTTCACGCCGGATATTCGAAGATATTCCATTACCCCAGGCGAGCCGGCCCAATGTGTGCTGCAATGTAGCGTGGCTCTACCACTCAGTCAGTGTCACTCATTTAGCACTATTTAGTTTGTAGTTTTGACCCTTGTACTAGTTTTAAACAAACATGAATTAGACAAATAGGATAATGTTACGATATTCTCCATGAAATCCCGTAGCTTAGTTTCAGGTATGATTAAAGGAGATGTTTGTGTTAGTGCTTGGAAGAATAATCATCTTTCTTCCGGTGATAAATAATGTTGAATCACTGTCAAAATTTTAAAAACCCACTCATTAATTAAATAACAGCATTGGGACTGATCGATCATACAGTCAATTATGATCAGTCCCATTGCAGTAATTTAACGTTTGTCCTAAATTTTTGGAAGGTAAGTTGATTATTACAGTAATAATAAAAGTCACTGCAGACTTTTAATTTCCATATAAATATAATCAATAGCTACAAATGTATATTTGCTCATCACTTCAGAATGCTGCACCTATTTGGCTAAATCTTTTTTTGTTGTGTTTCTAATGATCGAGACAAGATTCATATGAAGAACTTTTTTTGGAAATACAACACAGGATACAGGGTGTTCACAACGGACAAGGCCGCGGGGCCACAACCGTCTTTATAAATGTAGCAATGGATCACTTATCACGCTGACTGCCTCAAAACCAAACACAATAGAAATTTTATTTTTATCAGTCAATGTTTACTGCCATGGTGCCTAAAGTGTTACAACCCAAGACACTTTATTATGACAGTATATTCTTTGTATCAAGGAATAAAATAAGGATAACAATAACAAATATCAGTTCATTATAAATAAGCTATATTCATTAATTAAATATAATATGTACATTCATCATTTCTTAGTATGTTTTCGTGGTAGAGTAAATTGGCAGACAAATAAATAAAAACAAATTAACATGAACTTTTACTAACCATTTAATTAACTAGATTTGTGTGTAAATAATGACTGATACAATAATTAGATGACAATTTCTACGTCGCAGAGCTCAGATTCAGATGGCAGTGTCACATACTTTGGATTGATATAATTCGGGTCTATCGGTAGCTGTCCAGCTTTTTCTCGTCGCCGCAGCTCTAAGAATGCTTCACGTTGAGCCCAGTCTCTCATGTGGACGTCAGGAGCGTAAGCCCAAGCAAAGCCTCCAAAAACTAAACACAGTGTCACTGAAAAGAAGAACGAAGCGTGGTGCGCATTGGTGTCCTCTTCTTTGCTAGTGTAGTCAAACCCATAGCTCACCCAATTTTTATCTTCAGGTTTTGTTTCACAAGCAGTTGCTGCTGTATCGCTATTTCTTTTGGAAGTAGAAATATTACGACTGATCTTAGTGTAATGATTCCACACACATCTTTGCAACACTGACATGTGGCGTAGCTTTATCAGGCCTGCCATTATTATTATTGACTAAAATAGGTTTACGAAAAGGTGTATAGTCGTCACAATTTAATATTTTCGTTTTTCGCAGCAAAGGTTAGAATGAAAGATTACGAAACCAAAAAGAAGTGTTGCTGCTGTATAAAAAGTTTAACCAATAATGTCATGATAATGCAGTGTTGCCAGATCCGTAGGTCAAAACTATCCTAGATTTACTGCAAAATTATCGTGTTTTTATCGCATTCAAAAAGACAGAATTTATACGACTAGGTACTCCAAATATGGCAACATCCAACGTCACGAGCTAAAAAAAAAAAAAAAGCTCATCACCTAGAAAAAGGACTGACTGTGGTACCTTAAATTTCGTTTTATTTCCAAACTGTGACTGAACGACTGATGCTAAACCAGGTTTGTCACAAAATTATCGTAGAACTGACAAAAAATATCGTGGAAAGTCGACGAATTATACAAATTATCGTGCGATGCTTAATTATTATTTTTTATCGCATGCCCCTCCAAATTATCGTGGATCTACGATAATTATCGCACGTCTGGCAACGCTATAATGTCAAATTCAACTTGGAAAAAGAAACGAAACGAAATTGAGTTGGAAGAAAAGATGTCGAATATACTCATTGACCTTTTGCACTTATTCTCAGAATAATTATTATTCTATGCGCTGAGTATATTATTTAAATATTTATGATATTTGTAGCACAGTATAAATATTAGCTTAAATTTATAGGACTGTGTTTATAGTCTCAGAGTGTATTCTGAGTACTTATATAATATATTCTCAGAATACACTCTGATAAATACACATTTTTTTAGATTAATATCAAAAAAATTAAATTAAAGTAGTACATAAAATGTACAACAACTAGGTATGGGATTTCACCCGGAAAAAACCCAAATTTGGGAAAAAACCCGGGAAAATTCCCAAACGGAAATATTTGGGTTTATTCAATTTATACAAATATATATTGAAAATAAAGATATATTTACACTACATAATACAACTCCACAAACAATTGGAATAATAAATACAAACAAAAATGGAATTATGTAAGAACTTTTAAAGTAACATGTAACTTTCGGCGATTTTGATGACCAATAAATAAATGCGAAAAATGAAAGGTTTACGTAGCGGAGGTGAGGTAGTTCCGAGCGAAATAGAGGGAGTGGCCATTGCTTTATCGGTTCGTGTCGTGATCTGTCATACGTAGTTTCGCCTTCATACCGTGCGCACTTGTGTTTCTTTGTTTTCTATATTATTGACGACCTGGATTTTTGATGTTTATGCTTTGGGCTGCAGTTGTCAAATGTTGTTACGCTCACGGACTGTGATACTTACTGCCGCTTAGCAAAACAGCATTAAACGGTAAGTTTGAATGTAAAATTAGTAATTTTATATAAATTACTTGTAACGTAATGAACATAATCGTATCTGTTGTTGGTTTTGCTAACGTATATATTTTTTTTGTTTTCAGCCATTTTTAGCCCTAGAGGTGCCTCCTTCAAATCATGCCACTATTGCCGCTCTTGGGCAGACTTAATCAATTTCAACCCAGCTGTTCTTTTGATATAATCGTCCCAACGCTTTAATAATAACGTATAAATTAATAACTTTAAAGTTAAATCTGTAATTAAATTTTGCCAAAGGGTATGGTGGTTTATCTAATAATGTACGAGTATGTTGTCATTAAACCTATCTCAATAAATATATCGAGGTTGCCTTAACTTTGATGTGACTCCATGACTTTCCTATTTATTATTCTATTCATTCGCTGCAAGTTGAGCAAAACTGGGTACGAAACACAAAGAAGAATGGGCAAAATGGTCTAGGTAGCGGCTACGTCTAAAATTGGTGTCAATTGTTAGGTATGGTCATAACGATCAAATGTTTGTATGAGGCCAAATCTGTAAACCTTTTGGTTCTCGTTTTCTAATGTGTTTCTTTTCTGCATCATCAGGTTAGCATTAAGAAATAGCTTTTGTATAATTATTTTTTTATCTATATGCCTGTTAAAGTAGTCTTGCTCGCATAGGGTAGTCGACAGTCAACTGACTGCATGCGCGAGCGCATCGCAAGGGTGTGGGGAGTGTGGGTGCGGCGTGCGAGGGGTCGGGTAGACAATATCATATTGACTACCTACCTGCTCCCGTATCCCTAAAACAACAATAGGTTGATTGACACAAATAAAATAGCAGGTAAAAAAAAGCAGATTTAGTGTTTACAAAGTGGTATAACTTTTTATTTAAAAACAATACGGGTTGTGTTCATAATAAATATAATTTGATTTGTGGTGAAGAATAAAAAGAAAACGGTCTCTGAAATGGCCGCGACCTAGCCCACACTTCATACATATTTGCACATTCTCCTTTAATATCTTAAAATATTTTTGTAACTGAATGCCATTAGACACATAGTTTTAATATCTACCTACATTATATTTCATAATAAACCTTCCTCGTTATGATTTTTAAACAAGCTTTTTAACAAATAACTGCATTAAACCAATCCACTGCGCTGCATATTTGTTAGATCCAAGATCGCAAGGTGTTGATTTGGATGAAGAGCACGAGGGGAATGCCATGAATTTATCCATGAAGTGCGACATAAAAGAGTAGAAATTAAATAATCCAGAACTAAATTCACTCATTTTTTGGCAACATTGATTATCTGTCATTA
Organism: Scoparia ambigualis; assembly: GCA_963921215.1. Classification (NCBI taxonomy): domain Eukaryota; kingdom Metazoa; phylum Arthropoda; class Insecta; order Lepidoptera; family Crambidae; genus Scoparia; species Scoparia ambigualis. The sequence goes on from OY992507.1 coordinate 20,212,458, forward strand.
CTGTCAAGTGGTTGTTCAACTCTGTCCGTGGTTACCTTAGATTAAATCAAAATAGCGGAAGATAGGTCACTCGCCTCAAGCGCATGGACCGCTTAAATCAGGTCCCCGTCGCCTAATTTCACTCAGTCGCAGCCGGCGAGCGACATAAGCGGGCGTGTTACGTAAAAAGATTATTTTATTGTTTTAAGTGGGATAAAGGTTTCAAAAATGCCTTCGTGTGCTTTTATGCGTTGTACAAATCATTCAAAAAGAAAAAACAAATCTCATGGAATCACATTTCACTCGTAAGTACATGAAAACTTAAAATTTCTAAAGATATTTCTAAATTCACTTAATGTTTTGATCGCCATTTTGCAGAGCGAGATAGAAATATGCGAGTGACGAGTTAAGTAAGATCACGTGCTGTGCGTACAGCAGTAGCGTCGGCATAAAAATATCAATAAGTGTAATTGCTAAATATATAGGGAAAAAAATACTTATAAGTACTTATTATTTTTTTTAGTAGTTATTGTGATGCAAAGAAACAGTGTTGTCATGCTATATAAAAAAATATATTTTGTGTATTAGTGTTTGTTATAAATTTTTCTTTCTGTAAACAATTTTCATTTTACTTAATTAATTAATCATACGTTTCATTCGCACCTACTGTTATAGAATTACACGTTTGTTTTTTTGTAGGTTTCCTGGAGATGAACTTCTAAAACATAAATGGCTTCTTGTAGTTCGTAAACAAAGGCAAGAATCAGATTGGATACCAAATCAGCATAGTCGTATATGTTCAATACACTTCAGTGAGGAAGATATGTATTCTACTAAGAAAGGTTATAGGAAATTGACAAAAACTGCAGTGCCGTTTTTTCGGGTAAGTAAATAATGATTATTCTATCTTACAATAATCATCAGTAAGTTTATTTATTTTATTATGAAATAGATTAGCTCTTCACCAATACAATCTGATAAGATGGAATGAGGCGATGGTATAACGAGGTCTAAGGTGAAACGAGCTAACCTAGAGGAAACTGGCACTCCCACTTACTGCACGAAATACAGCTAAGCTGCTTCACGCTGGATCATGTGTGTTCAAATAAATATTTAACTAGATAATAATTTATCCAATGTCTGGTGTCCAGTAAAATATGATACTACATTATTATTATTGTTTCAGACCACGATGATAGCATCATCCAACGCTTGTTCAAGACCGACGACACCGAATTCTTTGAATAGTGTCAACATTTCCGACTTAGAATCTGTTTTTGAGACACCAAGAAAAACATTTTTGAAGGATAAGTTGCGTTTTTTGCAAATGAAAAAGAGGAAGTTAATGCAAAGTAATACAAATTTAAAGAAAAAAGTTAAAAGACTCACACAAACCTGCAAAAACCTCAAGGAGACAGTCATTCAATTGAAAAAGAAAATTAATGTTACAGAGGACCAGTTTGCGGAACTCTGTTTCAAGGCAGAAACTGTTGACTTATTTAAAAGAATGAATAGACACAAAAAAGGAAATAAAAATCCAAGACTAAGTTTTTCACCAAGCCTCCGAAAATTTGCTTTGACCTTAAACTATTATAGTCCAACAGGATACAAATATGTACGACAAGTTTTTGAAGATGCTTTGCCTCATCCGCGCACTTTAGCTAAGTGGTATGAAAAGACCGATGCGGCACCTGGATTTACTGCCGAATCTTTTGAGATTTTAAAGAAAAAGTATTTAGCAACCAAGACCAAAATAATATGTACACTTGTTGTTGATGAAATGGCAATACGACAACAGTCTATATGGAACGGCAAAAAAACCGAGGGATTAGTAGACTACGGTGTTGGATCTGCAGAAAACGACAAAATTGCGTCACAAGCTTTCGTAATGATGCTGGTTAGTTTAAATGAGAATTGGAAACTTCCGGTGGCATATTTTTTTGTAAATGGAATAACTGCAGAATGCAAGGCAAATTTAATTCGGACATGCTTAACAAAGTGCCACGATGTAGGAGTTACTGTAGTGGCATTAACTTTTGACGGTTGCAGGTCGAATTTTAATGCCGCTAAGTTATTAGGTTGTAAGTTAAATAACCTGGATGATTTTAAAACCACTTTTAAACACCCAACATGTGACATGGAGGTAGCTGTTTTTCCTGATCCGTGTCACATGATAAAGTTAGTACGGAACACATTTGAATCAAAGACAATTTTTTTCGATAAGGAATGTGAGATAAAGTGGAATTTTTTAGTAAATTTACTTGACTTGCAAAAGAGTGAAACACTAACGTTTGCTAACAAACTGACACCAAGGCATATAGACTTTCGGAATCAAATAATGAAAGTAAAGCTAGCAACGCAGTTGCTAAGTAAGAGCGTCGCGAAATCTCTGACATTGTGTGAAAATATTTTGAAATCATCTCGATTCACAAATACTCACGCTACTGCAAAATTTATAGAGAACTTTAATAATATCTTTGATGTGATGAATTCTCGAAAACGGAATAAATTTGGGTTCCAAAAGCCAATATGTCCCGATAATAAAAACCAAATTTTTAGTTTTCTCGATGAAATGAAATCATATATTTCTGGATTACAATACCGAATTAAAACACGAAGAATCACAAAGAAGAGAGTGACTATGAAAATATGTAAAAAAAATGTAGTCAATACTATTTGTAAAACGGGGTTTATTGGGTTCATTATATGCGCGGAAAGTTTAAAACATTTGTATAATACTCTCGTGGAATCAAATGTGTTACAATACATTGCTAGCTATAGACTATCCCAAGATCACTTAGAGCTCTTTTTTGGCATCATTCGCAGGCAGGGTGGATACAACAATAATCCAAATGTTAAGCAGTTTCGGGGGATTTATAGAAAGGCATTGGGACACTTGGAATTACGTTCTTCTTTTTCAGGAAATTGTATCCCTCTCGATAATTTTCCTTTACTTACGTGTACTTCGGCTGTAGAGTGTATAAATCAAACTGTAGAAAGAAATTTAGGCGATGACATAATAGTGCCTACTTCAGATTTAAGCCAAAGTTCACAAAAAAATAAAAAATATCAAGTTACCAAGTTTAAATCACGGGTGCGGGTGCAACTAATAAAAAATAAGAAAATTCTACTTAGCGATTCCATTATGGCAACGAATGTTGGTATTTTGAGTAATGTTTTAAATGAAAAACATGATCTCTCTAATTGTGCTGAGCAAATTGTTGGTTACATAGCCGGTTGGGTAGCACGTGCACTAATTACAACTATCAAGTGTGAAACATGTGTTTTAGAGCTTATAACCACAAAAAAAATGATTTTCCATCAGCTTATATCCATAAAAGATATGGGTGGACTATGTTATCCTTCAGATGACACGTTCTTGGTATGTGCGAAGTCTGAAAATATTCTCAAAAGATATATTAGCCATGGTAAACACATTATTTGTGAGAAGGATTTCTTGCAGCTAAAATTAAAAATATTAAAGAATTTTGTTGACTCATACATTTTCTCAAAGTTGCTTGATCATTCTAAATATCAGCCAGTAATGTTAAATCACCGCACACATCTTCTAAGAGCAATTATAGATAAGTACTGTAATGTGAGACTACATTACGCACATAAAATTGACCCCGCTTTATCGACGGTAACACAACGACAAAAGAGGAACAAACTGTCCTTATTCGAAGGAAAGTAAATGTTATGTACAAACATTAAATAATTATTTATAGTTAAGTAGTACCTAAGATTTATGTTATTTTCGATTGTTATAAAAATAAATAATAAAACAGTTGTATTCTTTTTTGTTTTTGTTGACCCTACTTATTCCAAACTTTCCCTCCACATTCCGCTTGATTTTTGTTCACAACAATTTTCTAACCTTCCTGTTCATTAAATAAATAGTAATTCGTTTTCCCTTATTTGTCTGCTGACATTTCTGTGCTGCTGACGCTCTTTGGCAGGACATGACAACAGTGTAGCACGCTTGTCTCGCTCTCGCTATCGTCAAAACAAATTGGTTTGTCTCTTTTCGTCAACATCGTACAACGTTAAATCAGAATCACAGCGGTGTGAGTGTGCTTGCATGTAGTTGTGCATCATGCCCGTTTTTAGTTGACGATTGTAAGGACGTGCCGTATCTTCCGCTATTTTGATTTAATCTAAGGTGGTTACGATATAAATTGTTGTTTTAGTGATATTTCTACATTAATGGATTTAAAACACTGATAACATGATTATGACCATCCGTGGCGGTTCTCGTAACATAATATATAAGGTTTTTTTTGCGAAGTTTGGCAGAATTTAAATACGGAACTTTGTTACGTAATCTGGAGGATATTTCCCAACGTACAGCAGATTATACTGGTAAGTAAGTTATAAAAGATGTTGAAAGTATAATTATCTAAAATATGCAATCGGCTAAATTCCGTGAAACAATCAGTATTTTTAAATATTTTTAAAAGTTTTGGGGTTATAAACAAAAATGTTGGTTATTATAGTTCGACTCGAGAATCTTGAACTTTTAAATTTATTGGGACATTTTATCAAGTGTTTGTGGTAAGTATAGTAAATTATGTGGGTTGGCTTTTGAATGGAGTCGCCTGAATTTGAAGAAACTAACACTGTGGGGGGGTCTAAGGGGTTCTTAAATAAAGGTTTATTAACATTTTAGCTGCCGCTGTTGCGTTAAAATATTTAAAAAACCACTTGAAAGTTTTGCCAAAATCGGCTATAATCACGAAAAATTACACTTTTTAGGTAAAACAATATCATATTAACAGAACCGAAGCGTGGGGATGGGGGGGGCGAAGCCCCCGCCATGAAAAAAGTCTAAAGAGTTAATTAGTCTAAATAGGTTAGGTTAGTAAGTATGTTGACCAAAAACGCGCGAGCCGAGCGAGCGAAGCGAGCGTGCCGCGAGAGCCGCCGGCAAAGCGCCAGAAATGAGGTTTTTTGTAAATTTCCATTTTTTTCAAAAAGTAACATAACTTAAAATTACTTGTCTGCGGCAGGAGGGGTAAGTGGGGGGTACTCCTCTCTCCCCTCCCCTCCAGTCCCCTACCAATTAAGAAGACTCGATACAAAAGTTTTACCATGATACATAACCTCAAAATACAAAAATTAACATAACTTAAAAACTACTTGTTTGCGGCAGGGGGCGCTGGGGGGTACTCCTCCCCCCACTGCTTACCTTCACCACCCCCACCTCGATTCAGGCGCCTCGATTCAAAAGTTTTACCAATTATGTTTAAAACTCAGTCCATAGGACTGAACAGTTTTGGTTTTGTTATTTTTTATGCATATATGTTTTTATTGTTCTAGGTGTGTCTGAAAGTACTGTGCGGAGAATAGCTAAACAAGGCTGCGAAAATGGAGGAAAATTTTCGACTCCCGCTAAGCACAGAAAGGGGTCGACTTCAAAGGAACTCGATGACTTTGATATGTGTGCAATCCGTCAGAAAATGATTTTTTTTACACTGTAAAAAAAGAAGTAGGTACCAACAATATGCAAATTAATAGCTCAATTAAGGCAAGTGACCTTTGTGATGTTACCGTAGAGTCGACTTTAGAAAATGCGGTTTTGATACCTACTCACTTTTGTCCCGATTTTAGCGCCGCGTTAGAGAATCGCACCCCTTCTTATTTTTATTTAGATGTAAGTTTGAATGTTCATTGTATAATTTAACGACATACTTTTTTGTGAATGTCGTTTTTTGTATATGAAGCTGTGGAGTTTTTTGCATAACAAAATCTTCTTCACTGCTAAAAGAAGTCCTAAAATTATTGGTAGACAAAAAGTTAATTGGACGAATTAAAAATATTTTTAAAAAGACTTGAGTAAATGATTGTTGTTTTTACAAAATATGTCCAACCCTATTCCATAACATATTTAAATATGTTGTGTGTGGTTTAGACCACCAGTCTAAGATCTAGAGGTACCATATTTCTATAGGGAGGTAATGTACTCGGTTTGGTATGTAGGAAGGTTTTATGAGACAATAATGCGTTGAAGAATTTCGACATGTTTATCCAGTACCTCCGAGGTGGAGTGGTCAACGCAGCCGCCTGGATTCCGTAAGACGTGAGTGAGTTCGATTCCCACCTGAGACTTTCAAATTTCAATATCTAAAAATATAAACTATTATAATTAATACGTATTTTTGTTTTATTTGAACCCAGTAAATCCAGTATCAAGAGACCTCAGTAACGTAAAATGTCTCTATATGTCCATGGTAAATAAAAATTGATTGTCACCTCTTTGGAAAGTGACAAAGGGCCTCTAAAGGCGGTCTCACTCGGCTCGCAATATTGGTTACAGTTAGAGATGGGCGGTGGGTATTTACCCGGTAAATTCCCAATTTGGGTATTTACCCGGGTATTTACCGGGTAAATACCAAAAACATGGGTAAAAACAATAAGCACGTTGTGGTTTAGTAGTATTTTATCTTTTCGTCTTTCTTGCTATTCATTTATGTTAAGTTGTATGTTTTGGTACAAATAATGAATATTATCTTAATTGTTGACTAAACTAGTAATTATAAAAATATAATTATTTGGTAAAACTTTTGAATCCAGTTCCCGCTCCCGCGGTACGCTCGCTTGGCTCGCGCGTTTTTGGTCAACATACTAACCTAACCTAATTAACTCTTTAGACTTTTGTCATGGCAGGGGCCTTCGCCCCCCGAGCTCCCCCCACGCGGCGGGCGACGGCGAGGGCGCTTTTTTTAATCCAGAGTGAAGTGATGGATTCTAGAGTAGAATCCCGAGCGTAGAGAGGGATTCTATAGTAGAATCCTGAACGTAGCGAAGGATTCAAAGTACGTCGCCCGAGCCAAAAATATAATTTGCGCCCGAGCAGCAGTACGCTCTACTTTTCATCACCCACTATGAGAAAAAATTATTTTGATGAACCCATCGCCGATCTATGCATTGGATGTATGTGCAGTCTTTAGTCCGTTAGTCGCCTTTTATGACACCCAAGGGAAGAGAGGGGTTGGTAGTATTATTTTGATGAGCCCATCGCCGCTCTATGCTGTTGGTTGTATGTGCGGTCTTTAGTCCGTAGTCGCCTTATACGACACCGAAGGGAAGAGAGGGATTGGTAGTATTATTTTGATGAGCCCATCGCCGCTCATGCTGTAGGATGTATGTGCAGTCTTTAGTACTTTAATCGCCTTTTACGAGACCCAAGGGAAGAGAGGGCTTTGTAGTATTATTTTGATGAGCCCACCGCCGCTCTATGCTGTAGGATGTATGTGCAGTCTTAAGTCCGTTAGTCGCCTTTTACGACACCCAAGGAAAGAGATTGGTTGTTAGTATTATTTTAATAATAAGTCATAACTACACATGACAGTACCTGTCACAAACTATTCTCCGTAGGGCGGTAATACTACCAACCCCTTTCTTCCTTTGGGTGTCGTAAAAGGCGACTAACGGACTAAAGACTGCACATACAACCAACAGCATAGATCGGCGATAGGCTCATCAAAATAATAGTACAAAAAGTGCGGCGCACTTATAAAGAGGATTAAAAACTCATTACTGCCCGCTAAAAGTTTCTTAAAAAAAAAAAAAAAATGGTGGACGCAAGTTCTTGATATAAAATCAATATAGATATTATTATTATGGTTTTCGGGGGTACCGATTTCGAATACAACATTGCGAGATTCAAGATGGCGGACGTGAACTTTTTATGTTAAATCATTATGGGTATCATTTCCATGTTTTTCAGCGGTGCCGATGTCGAATACAACATCTATTTCGAGATCCATGATGGCTGACGCGACTTTTTCTGTCCCCCCTTTCAGCCCCCCCCCCCCCCCCCCCCCCCCCCACAGTGTTAGTTTCTTTAAATTCAGGTGACTCTATTCAAAATCCAACACAATTATTTATATAAAATTCAACAAAACGTTTTCTACGTTATGACAAAAACATGTGCATAAAAGAACAATAATTAGTAACATGGTTCACGAGCGAGCTAGCCGTTAGCATGAACGCGAGTTTGCCTAATTTACCGTTTCAATTCTATGTCTCACTCACTCAATACCATATTCTTTGAATTTTAAACGCTCGGCTTTAGACTAACGCTGTTACACAAGGGTCAGCAGAATAAAGGACAAACTAACTCATGATGATGACACAAATAAATACTATAAAATAAAATAAAGTATCGATAAACACTGTTTAAAATAACTGAAGATTATTATATTGACTACATTACACGATTTAGGGAAAAAATACATAAAATGTTAAAGATATTTGCCATATATCATGATTTTACCTATGAAATGGGTATTTACCCGCGTTTTTACCCATTTTGGGTATTTACCGGGAATTTACCCGGTAAAATCCCATCTCTAGTTACAGTGCACAGTCCTCGTCCATGGACCATTGAGGTATAAACGTGACACTAGTTATCATTGACACTGGCAGTTTGTTTGACAGTTAGCCAGTTGACTGACTGACTGACTGACAGACTTCTTGGCGGGAAAGTGAAGCGTCATGTCTGCAGTTTTGTTTTATTTTCTAAAATTTGTGTTTTTTCGATTATTAATGTGTAATAATAGTGGATTAATAACCGTTATGTGTTTGTGAACGTGCATGAGTGTTGGCAAATGAAACAAAACAGTGCAACATCACTTTTCAAATTCTCTCAAGAAGACCGCGTGAAACCTCAGTAAAGTCCCACATCTTTACTGAGGAGTCCTCTGTGAAGACTCAAGGGGTTTGGGGAACATCATTTATTGTTCATCATCTTAATCACCACTCATTATCATCAAAGGAAAAAAGAAATAAAATAACTTATGACTTGGCAGTATGGTCTCAGACCTTAGCTTGTTACTTCACGGAACAAATAATTAATAAAAAAAATGACTGACTGACACTTGGATTGTTGCTGGACTTCTTGGCGGGAAAGTGAAGCGTCATGTCTGCAGTTTTGTTTTATTTTCTAAAATTTGTGTTTTTTCGAACATTAAGTGAAATAATAGTGGATTAATAACCGTTAAGTGTTTGTGAACGTGCATGAGTGTTGGCAAATGAAACAAAACAGTGCAACATCACTTTTCAATTTCTCTCAAGAAGTCCGTGTGAGACCTTAGTAATAAAGTCCCACATTTTTACAGAAGACTCAAGGGGTTTGGGGGAACATCATTTATCATCTTAATCACCACTCATTATCATCAAGGGAAAAAAAGAACTAAAAAAACTGATGATTAGGCAGTATGGTCTCTAATCTTAGCCTGTTTCTTCACGGAAAAAAATTTATAAAAAAAAAATGGATTGTTGCTGTTCTGTTGGTTTTGGTTTTGTCTTGGTTGGGCGCGCGACTAATATTGATCGACATTTTAATTTATTTTCCATTTTGCAATAAATTCAGAAGTATCAATTTGTATCCAACAAGATGGTTGTAAGGCAGTATAATGAAGAACTTAAGTACTTGGAGAAAATAAATGCCCATTGTTGGAGAATAAAAAAGGGTTTCCAACCTAACATGAAAGTGGAAGGTGTCTTTTACGTGAACAGTACATTGGAAAAACTAATGTTAGAGGAGTTAAAAAACTCATGCCGACCCGGTATGACTGGTGGATTTCTCCCCGGCGTCAAACAAATCGCGAATGTGGCTGCATTGCCAGGGATTGTGGGCCGGTCTGTCGGCTTGCCAGATGTTCACTCAGGTTATGGATTCGCAATCGGTAATTCTGTTTATTTGTTTTTATAGACGGTGATGTGATGTTAATTGTTTCTGAGAGACAATGGTGTAAAATGATGATAAATATTATAGATATAGATTTTTTAAAATTATTGTGCAATATTTACAGGCAATATGGCTGCATTTGATGTGGCAGATCCCCAATCCATTGTTTCACCTGGTGGAGTTGGTTTTGACATAAATTGTGGTGTTCGGCTCTTAAGAACTAATTTGATGGAAAAAGATGTACAGCCAATCAAGGTAAATCATGCAACTTTTCATAAAAATTAATTTAAAAAAACAATTTTTAGTTGCAAATTTTTGTTAAAAATATATCCATACGTAGTAAAACAAATAAAAATGATAAGGTCAGCAAACTCCTCTAAGTTCCACGACAACAATGATACACGATAAATGAAACTCGCTCATGACCATTAATGTCATAATAAATATATTTTCTATAATAAAAATATTGTTTTGGTGTGCTTTGCACGTGAAAAGTTATTCCATGTGCCTTGTGTTTTGCTCCATAAGTGGTTATTGTACTGTATAAATGAACAGCAAGGCATTTTTAGTGCTCTTTCTTACTAAAACACAACTAAAAATCTAAGAACGAGTGGCTGTGGTTGTTTATATCTATGACTACTAAGTATTTATTCATCATGTTTATTTTTGTAATAAGAAATGTCAAGATACGGGTTTTGTTAATTAATTGTAATAATATTTTAATATGATTACCTTATATATTTTTTGTGAAGGAACAACTTGCTCAAAGTCTTTTTGACCACATACCTGTGGGAGTTGGATCAAAAGGTATTATTCCAATGAATGCTCGTGACTTGGAAGAAGCTTTGGAGATGGGTATGGACTGGTCACTTAGAGAAGGATATGTTTGGGCAGAAGACAAGGAGCATTGTGAAGAATATGGCCGTATGTTAAATGCTGATCCATCTAAAGTAAGCCTTCGTGCAAAGAAAAGGGGTCTACCTCAACTAGGCACACTTGGAGCTGGAAATCACTATGCAGAAATACAAATAGTGGATGAAATCTATGATAAATATGCTGCCGGTAAAATGGGATTGGAAAGAATTGGACAAGTTTGTGTTATGATTCATTCTGGTAGCAGAGGATTTGGTCATCAAGTTGCAACGGATGCTCTTGTGCAGATGGAGAAAGCCATGAAGCGAGATAAAATTGAAACAAATGACAGACAGTTAGCCTGCGCTCGAATAAACTCAGTTGAAGGACAGGATTATCTGAAAGCTATGGCAGCTGCTTCTAACTTTGCTTGGGTTAACAGGAGTTCAATGACATTTCTTACTCGCCAGGCATTTGCTAAACAGTTTAAAATGGCTCCCGATGATCTTGATATGCATGTCATTTATGATGTATCACACAATGTAGCCAAAGTAGAAGAACATATTGTAGATGGAAAACAGAAAACTTTATTAGTTCACAGAAAGGTTTGTTAAACTTATACTAATTGTGTTTAACGTTTTTATTTATTTTTTAAGATAAGATAGATAAGATAAAAAAAATTATTCAGTGCAACACAACACATTACAGTTTTCTTGTTTTAATAATTTTTTTTTCATCTAGGGATCTACCAGAGCCTTCCCTCCACATCACCCACTCATACCAGTGGATTACCAACTGACAGGACAACCAGTACTTATTGGAGGTACTATGGGTACATGTAGCTATGTTCTTACTGGAACTCACCAAGGAATGACAGAAACGTTTGGATCTACTTGTCATGGAGCTGTAGGATATTTTCACTTAATTTTTTAAAGTTTTTAACTATACTGAAGTAGATGAATCATTACATAACTTGTTTTGCAGGGTCGTGCTTTATCAAGGGCTAAATCAAGGCGCAACTTGGATTACAAAGACGTACTGAATAAGTTGGAGACTTTGGGAATATCAATAAGAGTAGCTTCTCCTAAATTAGTTATGGAAGAAGCACCAGAATCATATAAAAATGTAACAGATGTTGTAAATACATGTCATGCTGCTGGTATAAGTAAGAAGACTGTCAAGTTGCGACCCATTGCTGTAATTAAGGGTTAATAGATATTCCTTATAATAAAATGTAATTTATATCTACAGTATGTCCCAATTCATTTGGATCAATCTGATTCTTTGTAATCTCTTTCAAAAGCTAATTTTCAAATAACTATTGTCTGTATAGTAAACATGTTTTTTATTGATTTTTCTAATAAATTTCTTGACCCAAATACACATTTTATTACGTCACTGCACCACTTTCAAGATACATGGTACTTTAAAGTTAATTGGCACACTGTAACTTTTAATTTTATTACTAATAGGCCAATGAATGAATGACTGGGTGTTAGATGGGTTTTTGAAAGTGACATGACCTCCACTAACTTTAGATTCAGTTACAAAGTCTGCTTCCCTTTCTTTCCTCTCTTGTCTTGCACCACCTGATTGCCCATCCTTTTCCTTTTCTAAAGTTTCTGATGACGACATCACCAAGACTATTCGCTCCATCAGCACTAAGGCAGTGGGCAGTGATGGTCTTAGTTTGGACATGCTTCTTCCCGTACTGGAGGACATTGTGTCTGTAATCACATTCATGATAAACTTTTCTCTTACTCATAATGTCTTTCCTGCTTCGTGGAAGAAAGCATATGTACTACCTCTTCCTAAGAATCCTAACCCTTCTGACTTCTCCCAATATCGTCCAATATCTATACTCCCGATCCTGTCTAAAGTCCTGGAATCCGTTGTTCACAAGCAACTATACTCTTTTCTTGCATCCAACTCCCTGCTTTGTCCTTTCCAATCCGGCTTCCGACCCTCCCATAGCACTGTTGGTGCACTGCTGAATATTACGGAAGATATCCGGTGGGCTATGGAGAACACCAAACTCACGGCAATGGTCTTGTTAGATTTCAGTAGTGCATTTAACTCCGTTGATTTCGACCTTCTTCTTGCTACTCTTCGCTCTGTTAACATTTCTGCGCCGGTGTTAGAGTGGTTTCGTTCATACCTCTTTGGCCGTGTGCAGTGTGTGAGGCATTATGATGAATCCTCTGGCTGGACCTGCTTATCAGCGGGAGTGCCTCAGGGTGGCGTGCTCTCCCCACTTCTTTTTTCTGTTTTCATTAACAAGATCTCATCTGCTATTTCTTCTCGTTACCACCTTTACGCCGATGACCTTCAGATTTACAAGCATTTTAGGCTTTCGGAGGTCACGGAGACGATTCATGCTCTGAATCAAGACCTATCTGCTGTCCAAGCATGGGCTAAATCGTACGGTCTTATTGTAAACCCTGCAAAATCACAGGCCATGATTGTGGGCAGCGGTAGGTTGAGATCCAGGTTGGATTGGAGTTCTGTTCCCGCGCTCGTCTACGACAGTGTCCCTATCAACTACACTGACAAAGTTAAGAACCTGGGTTTGACGTTGGACTGTAACATGTCCTGGTCAACCCACATTGGTGAAACCAGCAAACGTTTGCACTATAGCTTCCACTCACTCAAGCGGCTTCAATACTTTCTCCCCTTCAAAACCAAAATTATGCTCGCGCAATCTCTTCTTCCTATACTAGACTACGCCGACGTCTGTTTCTTAGATGTGACTGAGGAGCAATTGCTAAAACTGGAACGTCTTCAGAATCTGGCCATTCGATTCATTTTCGGCTTACGTAAGTATGACCACGTCTCACACTTTCGTACTGAACTAAAGTGGCTTCCGATCAGACACCGGCGTAATATGCACATCCTTTCCACTCTTTATAACATCCTGAACTATCCCAATGCTCCCTCCTACCTCCGTTCCCGGTTCCAACTGTTGCCCCCACCCTGTCGCTCAAGACGTGCGTGCATCACCAAGACGCTCAAGATTCCGAGAGTCAACACCAACTTCTTTCAGAAATCATATACTGTCCGGGCTGCGCAGCTTTGGAACAATCTTCCAACGGGCATACAGAATAGTTCAACAATTGCATCTTTTAAAAGAAGGGTCAAGGACCACTTTCTGACACTAATTTCATCGCAATCATAGACAACATATAGACACATATGTTTATTTTTATCTATATTATTTATGTAAGTATTATTATATTATTTACTTGATGTATTTTTTTTTTATTATATGTAGTACCTAGTATGTAGTATTATTTTTATATATTTTATTTAAGTACCTTTATCTATTGGCAATATTTTGTTTTATTGTTATTAATTAATTAGCACTTTTGTTGTTCCCACTAATGCATCACGCTCCCATTCCACCTTAGGTTGGCTGGAAGAGATCTCTTTTAGAGATAAGTCCACCTTTGCTCACTATTGTCTGTATTTTTTTTTCTGTATGTGTGTTTATGTGCAATAAAGAGTATATATATATATATGGAGGTTGTTTTGTCACAGTACGCGGCTAATTTATTGAAATAAACTGATTTGAGTACAGGCCCTGCCAGAATACCAGCGCCGTTGCGATATGACTTTGTCACACCGTAGCGGCATATGCTGAGGTAGGGTCCTGATTGGCTCGTCACACTGTTGTTTTCTGTTAGTAGCATGTACCCTTATGTATTTCACGTCTTTTTTTTTTCTTATTATTCTATATTTTATTTTATTGTGACAGTCAATAAATGTTTTTTCTTTCTTTCTTTCTTTCTTTCTAAATACAGACCGTGCCTGGCGTGAAGAACTTGATAACTCGACTTACATGATATTTTTTTTATCGTCGCAATGGTTTCCTACGGCATTGGTTATGTAGGGAAAAAATTAACAATTCGATATCTACGTTAGGTACTTTTAGAGATATTGCCTGTGACGTATTTTATTGTGTTATGTTGTGTGCGTATTTTATTTAACAAAACGAGATATCTACGCGATGAGTCACAAAATATATATAATATCATATATCCATATATCAACTTATTCTTTATAGCGTACGTAAATTGACGAGATAATCAAACGACAAATGTGATAGGTACCCAATTCTATGGTGAATAAGTTGATAAGAATAGGTATGTGTGTGTGGGTCACCAGGGAACATGTTGATAAGTCAATTATTATTAATAATAAGCTATTAAGAAAGAAAAGCATAACCATATTTGAAAATACATCTAAAATAACTCTTAAATCAATTTAGACATTAATACTGATTTTTAGGAATTAAATTAAAAATTTAAAACTGATTTTTAGGAATTGAATTAAACAATATTTTCACTGGTTTGAGCACTTATGTATATGGATAAAGTTGACAAGTCTCTGGGCAGTATGTTGCTTACAAAATAAGCAGATTATACGAGAATACGTATAATATTTGAAAGATCACATAAAATTATCCATAAATCAAGCTATCAAGATAAAAACGGATTTTGGAGAAAATGTCAAACTTTAAAATCGCTGCCTTGTAAAATGCCATTTTGGACTTATCAAGTTCTTCACGCCATGCACGGTTATGTATGTATATCAAAATTCATCTAAATCGGTTTAGCGGTTAATAAACGAACAAACTCACTTTATATTAGTTAGAATGTATGGCCAAGTTCTTTCGCTTCTTTTAGGGTTTGTTAAGCTTTATAAAAATTAACAATTCATGTCATAAAAATATGATTAAGGCAAAAGTGGTCATTATTATATATGGGCCAGGTAACCGTGTCGCATAGCGGTGATAGAATACTACCACCCCCTCTCTTCCCTTGGGTGTCGTAAAAGGCGACTAACGGACTTAAGGAACTGCACATACATCCAACAGCACAGAGTGGCGATAGGCTCATCAAAATAATAGTACAAAAAGTGCGGCGCACTTATAAAGAGGATTAAAAGCTCATTACTGCCCGCTAAAAGTCGCTATTTGGCACCACCTGTCACGCTGAGCACACGTGCAGTCGCTATTTGGGGAAAGGTGGACTATGGTAGAGGATCTCGATCGTGTCTCTAAGTGGGGATCTGAAAACCTGGTCGAGTTTAATGCCAGAAAAACCCAGGTTTGTGCATTCTCGTCCAATGCCAAAAAAGAACTCTCCTTTACCCATTTCAGTTGAAACTGAATCCAAAATGCTACATCGAGAGTGTTATTTTACTCTGCCTCCCGTAAGTTGGGTATTCTCAATAAGGTGAGGCGGTTTTTCGCTCCCGAGCAGCGCTGTTTGCTGTACAAAACTCAGGTGCGATCGAGTATGGAGTATTGTTCCCATCTATAGGACGGCTCCGCTAAATACCTCCTCGATGCAGACTGCAAAGGCGAGCGGTAAGCATTATTGTAGATGCTGAGGTTACAGCTTCTCTTGAGGACCTCCAGCTGCGTAGACATTGCCTATCTCTGTCTTCTACCGAAATTACAACGGAGAGTTCTGAAGAACTTTTTGATCTAATCCCGCCCCCTGTGCCGGACTACAGGTACCACCATCATACTGTGCAGACTATCAGCACTCGTACCAAAAATTTGGCAAGTCGTTCCTTCGTAAGACCATTCGGCTTTGGAATTCTCTGCCGGCGCATGTGTTTCCCAGGCTTCCCATCTCCTATAGTCCCGGGTCTTTTAAGCGGGGCGTGAAACGGCATTTATGCAGGCCGTCATGTACGGGTGCGCTTGTTCCACGGTGAGATGCGCCCTCGTTATTTTGGAAAGCATCGGCTGCTTACCATCAGGCATGATGTAGTCACTAAATGACGTTTCACATTAAAAAAAGACTGCTTTTGCTGTCCTCATTGCCTGGTCTCTGACTAACCCTTCGGGGATAACAGTCGTGATTATTATGTAGCTAATAAAAAAAAAAATTAGTCAATAACAAGTTTATTTTCATGACAACAGACAACTATATGACTACCTATGAATAAATTAATACTTTTCATATATTTTTGGAGGTAATTTCTATGACTAATTTGTTGAGCCCATCAGGCGGCGAACCAACGACATGACTATATTGGTTTCAGCTTATCCGCTATCACAACGAGAAGCGCAGTGCCGAGGAAAAACAGACCAGATGGTAACACTGTTGTGGTCCGGTTAGAATCCTCTGCGAACAAAAACAAACTCAATAACGTATAAATATTATCATTATGTACGGAATAACATAATAACGGAACAATATAATATGTATTAAAAGGGAACCTTAACTGTAAATATTGTTTGGGGTATCTTGCTTTACTTTTTATACAATAGCTTTAGCATTCAGGTTCGTCCTGTGGATTCGTTACAACATCCAAACTGTCTAAATGTGCCAAATAGACTTAAAATACTGCAATTGTGCTATAGAGGCAGTGTCTATTAGATGGAGAAGTTATGTACTTTAGCAATCGCATTTTTTTAAGTCCTTGGTTGTTTCTTTTTATAGTAACAGGCTTTGTGACATATCAGTTCATCATTTACCACTTTTCGGCGTGTGCTCCGTATTCTTGCTATTCTCTGCCCAGCCCAAACTCCGACTGAGCGCTTCTTCCCATCTGACCCGACGCAAATCACGCTCTATGAAAAAAAAACAGAAAATTAGTTTACATTAAATCAAAAGATTAATTAATCATTTCTAATTTTAAATTATTAAACAAAATAACACAAAAGTTTGTGCCAAACAACTGTACTCGTATTACTTCTTTGTTAAATTATTGTGGTAGATACCTACCTCAAAATAACTATTACTTATTATATTAGTTAGTTAATCATAATTATGTGACCTATGGTCGAAATATTAAATGATCTGACGGAATGTCACTGACACATTAATTATCATATTGAGTAGAACGCAGCAATGTATGACAATGGTGCTTGGCGGCAGAAATATAGGCTGGCCAAATTCGTACGCGACAAACCCCCATGATCTGCGGGCAACGGGGGACGGGAAGGGGGGGGGGGGCTTAGAAAATTGTTTGAAATAACAAAAATAATGGAAGACGAAAGCAAACGAAAATCGGCCGAAATTTCGTTTCGGAGAAAGAGAGTAGGCCCTCTCTGTTGTGTGGACATCTGCAATTTTCTAAAAATTTATAATCTAAATGCCAAACCTATTTTGTATGAACGAAATTTCGGAAGGAATGGACCCCCCGCTGTAAATAGCAAACGAAAATCGGCCGAACTTTTGTTTCAGAGAAAGAGAGTAGACCCTCCACCTACTACGGGGCTGTGCCGCCCGCGTTTTTGTTTCCAGCCCCGCAACCTTTCTTGATTTTTACATCACATGCTGGCTTCTCACGGCGCGTGATATCACAAGTCGCGCCGCGCCCCGAGCTGCCCCCTTACTCTCGAAACCGATCGCTATTGGATCGAATTGGTGTTGTGAATTTTCACACCAGCGCTAATTTGGATTCATATTGGGTGAACTTAATGGCATTGAGTTTTGTATTTTTTTCACTCAATGTCCACGCAATATGAATCCATATTAGCTCTGGTGTCGTAACTTGGGAGTATGAAAATTCACAATACCAATCCGATCTAATAGCGATCGGTTTCAAGAGTAAGGGGGCTGATTTGTACGCGCCAACAGACGAGCCCGCGCTACCCAAGTCGCCACGAGTCATTCAGTTCACACGGCGCGTAGGCGCGAGTTGGCGTGGCGCGACTTGTGATATCACGCGCCTTGAGAAGCCAGCATTACTCTCATAACAATCTTCATTAATTTTTGGATTTTTATTTATATCTAGATTTCTATTTCATCCCGTCGACCATGGCACTGCTGTCACGTATGACTTTGCCAGCCTATAAAGGCATAAAGGTTTTCGCCATCCAATCGCATTCTAGACAGAACTTACAATGGCGGGAGGTTATTATCTACACACACTACGAAGTTTTAGTACACCGTGAATATTCACCTTCCGGAGACATGGAGGGTATGAAGGTGTCTGCGGGCGGCGCCGGCGTGTAGGCCGGCCACACGCGTAGCGCGCGCCCCGCCACTATCGCCGCGCCCAGTGCAGTACTCTCCATCATGAGAGGACGGATCTGGAAAATTTTAATTAAAAATATAATAAAATTGCGTTAATAACGCTTAAACATACTTTAGAACGATCATTCTCATGAAGACAGATTCTCATAAGGACAGATTCTCAAAAGGACAGATTGTCAAAAAAACCGAAAATGGTACAGGTGCACACACAAATTAATAGAAGGAAATATCTTGCACGCTGTTTCCACATTATAAATTAGTATTTTATCTAAACTAACCTACCAGCTTGTACCTACCTACTATGGATAACTGATAAAATACATTAATAGGTTTAACGAAAAAAAAAAGAACTTAATACTTAACAATAATTAAATTATTAATATTTTTAATTATTAAATATTTTTTTTAATTTAATTTATTAATGTTAATTATATATATTTTTAAATAATATAAACCTCATTTTTTCTCTGAAAATATCTAATAATAAAATTAATTTTACTCTTTATGTGCTTACGTGTACTCCTGTCCTTTACAGTGCAACATCACTTTTTAAGTTCTCACAAGAAGTCCATGTGTGATCTCAAAGCTTTATTGTCGATCACTCATCATCATCTACTTTATGCAAATAAAATATTCACTATAACATCTTACTTGACACTGGCGAAATGTGCTGGCCGCACTAAGCTATTCTTTAAGCGAAAAAAGAAGGGCTTTTACATAATTAGGCGTCGCGTGGCTGAGTTACGAAGCTGCTGCTAGCGCCTGTCATATCCATATCCGCAACTTTGACCGCCTCTGTGGTCTAAGCCACCGGCATAGAACAATAACTAAAGCTTAAAAGGAATCCAAATGAGACTCGTATAATTGTCCTATTTTTTCAAATGGGCCATAACATTGAAAAAAGGGAGACAAAATAACTTGACAAAAACGTCAAAGTCCAGCGAAAAAAAAAATCGGTCACCATTTATGATACCGAAACCATTTATGATACCGAATTCAGAAGCGACTTATACAAATTTAATTGGAATGGTGACCAAACGGAGTGTCCACTCATATGTCAAAGCACTCCTATGCTTTAGTTATTATTCTGAGGCCACCGGACTCAGACCCAGAGCACATGAGTAAAGAAACGGAACAGAGACAAAGCTTCTATGGAGCTTACGAAAATTCTTACCTATTTTAGTAGGGTTAGCAAAAGAGCATATAATAAAATAACCCAACTTTTATGAGCTATTTATTAGGTATGTAGACAAGATAATGTATTTAAGTATATTTACAAATTGCTAACTCTAAATTTTTTTTTATAATTTTTCGTTTTATACATAACATAAAGGTTTGTGCGACTTAAACATATCTAATTTTAAATAGGTATAATCTGGTTTTCAATTACTTACCTAGTAGACTCCTTGGGATAATTGAAATATGAAATATCTTTTTTTTTCTAGTATTATTCATATAAACGGTACATTTAAGAAACATTTTACAAGTCTAGAACTAATTATTTACACTTTTATAACTATTTACAGTTTATTCAACTTAAAATAATTTCGTAAGAAATATACAGGAGCACAAAAGTGGTTCAGGATTCCGGGTGAAACGCGCTTCCACCTTCGGCCCTATCGTCACTTACCTCTTAATTGTTTCGTGAAGGGTGGGCTGATGTTCCCAGGCGGAACAGTTGGCCTCTACAGCGGCGGCCACGGTCAGCGTCTGGGCACATCTCATCACGCACTCACCACGGGTATGGCGAGCAGGTCCGCCTGCATCTGCATGAGCAGGGAGTTCTGCGCCATGCCGCCGTCGGCGAGCAGGCGGCGCAGCGGCGCGCAGCTCGCCTCCATGGCGGCGGCCACGGCCAGCGTCTGGTGGCAGACAGCCTCTAACGCCGCGCGTATTATGTGCTCTCGACGCGTTTTACTGCTCAAACCGCACATCACACTGGAAATGCGAAGTGAGAGTGACATTCATATTGGGATCATACCACAAAATGTCAAATTTCTTCAATATATTTTAAACTTTGTGGCGAGGGATATAAGGATGATTATCGATAGTAATCCGACATCACTTTAATTAGGTACACTCAGTATTTAGAAGTCTGAAGTTTTTTTTACAAACTATATTGATAAAAATCAATTGCCGAAATGTTTGTACGCGCATCACTTGAGAACGGCTGCACCTATTTGGCAATTTTTTTTTGTTGTGTTCGTAATTGTTAGGACTAGGTTTGTGTGAATGAAAATATTTTAAAAAGTACAACAAAGTGTAAAAAATTGAATTAAAAAATCTCCATATATAGTGATTGAGTGAGTGACATAGAAGACACCAAAAAGAATGCAAGTAATGAAAACAGATGGATAGATATTTAAAATTAATATAAAAAAATCAATGACAGAATTGACAGCTTAACGTTATTGTTCAGTTTCTTTCATTGTTTTATCTTACAACCTACATCGTTTTGGTCGATACATAAACATTTTTTAACCAAAAGTTGACACGACATTCATTGATTGTTAGGCCGCTTGTACACACCCGTTTTTTTACCGGATAACGGCCCGTTTTTTTCGTCGGATTTGCGGTGGTGTATGGTTAATAACGTATGTGTGTAAAAGTCAATTGTTTCGCGACCGCCGGCGGTCTTATGATCCTTGACCTAATAATTCATCTTCCTCCAACTCGCAAAACGCAAAAAGAGTATGAAATGCACCATGTTCATCCCTTTCCAATAATATAGGATGCATCCACTATGACCTTTTACGTATTTCTATTTCTTTTTGTTTCTTCTTGCACAAATAGTAGGCCAGTATAAGTTTTTTTTCTCTTATTACTCGACTTTATCACACGGTAACCTCTATAAGAACCAGTTGAAAACTAGCGCATATAGATGGCACTCGAAGCTAATATCCATCCTGTAAAAAATATTTATACAAGGATATCCGTTTATTGTCGGTCCGTCGCCCGGTCAAAAAAACGGATGCGTACAAGCGGCTTTAGGCGATACAAAGTTCGCCGGGACAGCTCGTTTATAATAAAAAAGAGATAAAAATAAAATTGCCATTAGGTACTCAGTAATTTTAATTTTTATGATTCTTATAATGAAGCACTTTTAACTTTTCAGCAGTCGTAAATAAGGAAGTTTTCTTACCCTCTGGCATCTTTCCTCCAGTAAGGCGAGTAAAGGCCGTTAAAGGCTGGAACAAAGCAAATGCCACCTTCGTCGTCGTCATCTACTTCAGCTGCATGGGTCTCGCTTTCTCGAATATCATCCAATATTTCCAAGTCTTCTTTGAGCCATCGTAACGTATCGCCTATGTGAACAAAGCCAAAATTTATGACAAAAAACTTGTTGTAAGAGTTTTGGCCTACATCTATAAGTATATTTTTGTTGACGCATCTCATACAACATTTTACTTACAAAATGCCTTTTTGACATAAATTTATAGGAACAGCTGATTTTTTTTGCACAATTTTAGCATAGCATCGTATATGCTTTTAGTTGGCGGTAGGGCTTATCTTATCTAAAGTCTGGCAGCATAACAACAATGTTAATAGCATTGTCTTCCGACAGTTTAGAGATAAGATAGCCAGTTCCGCAGTGGTTGAGGATTCCGAGTGAAGTAAGATAACGAGCCAAACTTCAATTCAAAAAAATATTTATTTATTGCGACAGTGTACAGCAAGATGCTTATTGCTTACAATATTCGATTATAAAGTTACTATTGTCTATTTATACTAATATTATATAACGGAAACTAATTAGGTACTCAGCTTATTTAGTGCTTGCGCTTGACCCAGATGGGGTTGCTGATGGTGTGCAAACGAATGATATTTGACAGGGGTGCTCAACCTTAACTCGCGCTTCCACCGTCGGCCTTATCGTCACTTACCATCAGGTGAGATGAAAGCCAAGCGCTTACTCGTTGAGGATAAAACAAAAAACATTCACCTGCGATTGCTACAGACCCCTCTAAAGCGTATACGGGCGGAGCGGTCGGTCCCAGTTTGTACGCTACAGTTGTTAACAAACCACTCTCGGAATGTACTATTGAATCACCTGAAATTTACAAACAGGACTATTATTATACAGAGATAAGACAGAGTCATGCCGTGTAATGTATTGGGTATTATTCCCCCCCCCCCCCCCCTTCTTCAATTGGGTGTCGTAAAACGGTTGCATATTAGAAAATCAAAACTTTGTCGAGTAAATGTTTAAAGAACAACGAACAAAGAACAAAGTTTAAAATAACAATGGTCATTTGACCAAAGTCTGGAATATCAATGTTTAAATTATTTATTACACTATTGACCAAATCGTTCTAAGTTCAAAAGGATTATTGGATTATCAAATGGATTAACTGAAAATGGTAAAAATAATATTAATATTAGCGAATAGCGCCTGTCTGGATACAGAAAGCCTTTATTGCCATATTGGCTCAATCACATATTAAAAGCAAAATACAAAGGTGACCTACTACAGGAGGTAGTGCAGCTAGTATTTCTGTTGTCTAGTAAAAAAAATAACCACGAAATGTAAGACAATCAACATTTCTAACCTATCACGTGACCTACAGGAGTAGGGCAGCTAGTGTACTATCCTCACCTCAATCATAATTATGACCTCATAAAGAAGACGTTTTTTGTTGTAGGTACGTTATTTTAATTTAACAAATGCAAGCATTTCGATTTGAACATTGCATTGTAATTATGTAATTAGATTAGTAATGATTTGCTATTTTAAAATTACATCTAGCAACTTTTGATCAGTCGTTCATTTGATGTCACATACATTGGAATTATAAAATTTTTCTAAATAAAACTTTTGGTCTATTCAACTTTGTTGTTTTGTTCGTTGTTCTTTAAAAATTTGCTCGACAAAGTTTTGATTTTCTAATATGCATCCCGTAAAACGCGACTAGCGGACTAAAGACTTTTAATGATAAGGTGATTATCGCCCGTTGTACGACTTCTTGAAAAAATATATAATCATGTATTATTATCTGTCTGTATAATAAAGAATACTCATTTCAAGACTGCACATACATCCAACAGCATAAAGCGGCGATGGGCTTACCAACTGTCACGCTGAGCACATGTGCAGTTGTAATTTGGTGAAATGTGTGCTATGGCAGTGAACTGCTTGGTCTGAGTAACCCTTAGGGGTTAATAATAGTCATGAATCTATATGTTAAATACAATGTCCGGTTGCGAACT
Source organism: Scoparia ambigualis (assembly GCA_963921215.1). Classification (NCBI taxonomy): domain Eukaryota; kingdom Metazoa; phylum Arthropoda; class Insecta; order Lepidoptera; family Crambidae; genus Scoparia; species Scoparia ambigualis. Next base: position 20,236,191 of record OY992507.1, read on the forward strand.
TTATGTAGGTGTAGGAAAGCGCATGAATATGTAGAATGAATGCCACATTGTAGGAAGGCCAAAGGGAAGATCTTCCTCCGAGCTGGGTGGTGTAGCTCGGGGACTGAAGTCCAACGGATGTTAGCTGGAGGTGCTATATACAGGGTGGAAAAAAAAGACCGTGGTTGGAGGAAAAGTACCCTTTAGAGCAAAAGCTCCGCGCGCATTTCAAAATTCGTTCGGGCTTCAGTAAAATGCAAATATTCTTTCAACTATTTTAATGACTGCAATAATTTTGCATTTGAATCGACTTATTAAAAGAATGCCTTCCGCATCGCATTATAATACTTACGATTTAACATTGATGATGGCAAATTTTACTTAAAGGAAACATTCCTTTATTTTCAAAAATAAATAAAACTGCATTTAAAGATTTTTGAAAAATCACCTGCTTGAGCCGGGAATTGAACCGGTGAAATGTAATTTACTAAAAACAAATAACAAAAGAAGAACGAAGCTTTGGTTTCAAATTCAAACTGATTATTAGGAGAAGAAAACAGCCAAGTGCACAGATAACAAAATGGTAATATTACGTCCCATTTACAGAAAAGTTGAACTAACTTTATAAACATTCACCATAACTCGATATAAAAGGCGACACGTAGGCACGGCGAATTCAGCCGAAGAATACGTCTGTGCATACGTGAAAGTGGGTCTCATTTTGAGCAAATTCGTAAGTTAAGTAAACTATTTTTCTTTAGATAGTAAGATTTACAATAAAAATACTTTTTCTTGTTCTTTCTTTAATTTAAGATACTCTCTTTCGGTTGGAAAATAAAATACAGGATGTTTGTTTTTTTCACATTTCACCGGTTCCATGCCCGGCTCAAGCAAGTGATTTTTCAAAAAATCTTAAAATGCAGTAAATAAAAAGGAATGAATATGAAGGAATGTTTCCTTTCAGTAAAACTTGCCATCATAAATATTAAGGGTATTTTTCCTCCAACCAGTATTTTTTTTTCATCCTGCGATCCATCCAGCGAAGGATATGGTGAAACTTCGCTAACGCGATGCAGGCTTTCCATACTATTTTTTTGTCGTAATATCGCGACGTCGTTGGTATGCGTTTGTGGCGCCATCTGTTGACACGGTTGAGGTGTTTGCATCGTGTCGAATAATGTACGGCGTATGCGGTAGGTAGCGCCGTCACAAAGGTTTTACTATATTATTGTTTATTGTACCTGTGTTATATAAAAGGAAGCACCCAGTACCGAAAGTACATTTAACTTGGCCGAAGTTCATACATCCTTGACCAACAAGAGCTGCTTGTTGATCTCCCAAACACTAAAAACATAGAATATAATTTAAAAAAAATTAATACTTATAAAACATTTTTCAATTTATCCACAGTCCACGCTTATAAAGCTCAGCAGAATATTATGTTGCATATAAATCCTATTTCCTACTAATATTATAAACGCGAAAGTTTGTAAGTATGGATGGATATTTGTTACTCTTTCACGTAAAAACTACTGAATGGATTTGGACGAAATTCGGCATACAGATAGTTTATAACCTGGATTAACACATAGGATACTTTTTATCCCCATATTCCCACGGGAATAGGAACCACACGGGTGAAACCGCGAGCGGCCGCTAGTATTATAATAAATCAATAAATGTTGTTATTACTTTGGGATAAAAGCTTGCAAATTGCAAGTAGGCTTATTAGAAAAATATAGCAGCTAATCTGCTAAGGATGGTACTTAGATAAACACATAGGACAGACACTAACCCCTGCAATAGGCACACCCAAAAGACAACCTTTAGCAATGTAACCATATATTTCGGCTGAACTTCTTATCTTTGGTAATATTTCCACTGGTATATTAAAGAATCTCAGCAACCCTTTGTCCCATTGTAAACTTTTTAGAGACATCAGTTGAGTTCGTGACGCATTTGTTACATCCGTTGTATGGATACCGCCATTGCAGCCGCCAGTGAGATTCTGTAACATAAAGATTTAATTTTAACAACAACATAAAGTACCTATTATCCCTTTTTAAAGCTCTGTCGCATATATAATTTGAACTTTATTCCCTTACAATAAGATCCCAAACCAATGCAAAACTTTAATACGCTGTTTATGAAAATGTAAAGGCTTTAGTTTATAATGTTTATTTATCTGTAGTTGTAGTTTTAATAACAAGACTTAATTTTATTAACATACATAAATATTTCTTATTATGTATAATGCAGCACAGTAAGAATGTCTTAGTATTTACCCATATCAGCCAAGAATCCACTGTGCCAGCCATACATTGTCCTAATCTCACTGCTTTCTTGACTGCTGTGACATTTTCTAGTAGCCATTTCAGTTTCACTGACGAAAAATAGGTGGATAATGGAAGCCCACTTGTCTGGACCACTGCATTGACACATTGAACCCCTTTCGTTTTAGATAAATCATCTACTATTTTGGAAGTCCTCACATCTAACCATACTGTAATTAAAGATATTACCATTATGAATTATCAAAACATTTCCTTTGTACATTAATGTAAATGAAGTACAATATGTTATGTATTTATAAATTTTATATCACTGGCCGCCCGCCTGCACCTTCGTATACAAAACACTGTATTACTTCAGCCAAGTTGTACCAAATATCTACAAATTTTAAATTAAAACTATAAGATAAGATAAGATATATATACTTTATTGTACACCACAAAAAATAAAATAATTACATATTAAGTTGACATACAAAGGGCGGTTTTATCACTAAAAGTGATTTCTTCCAGACAACCTTTGGATTGTCCATCCAAGATCCAATTTAAAAAGATTTAAAATTATAGTCTTTTATCATTCTTTCTATTAGTCAAAACTGCGTAAAAATTGATTGCATGGTTCGAAAGGAGAAAGCGGAGCCGCGGCAGACGGCGACAGGAAACGGCGACTTTACCTCAGGTGGATTTTTTTCCCATATTTCGTTTTCTTTGAGTTTATTTGAGCGGTCTTTAACGCAAATAATCAAATATTACGACTTTACTTTATATTTTTAACATGTAATGTTTCAAGCTTCCTCCTCAACATGATGCCATGCTATTTAGTTATCAAGGTTGTCCTGCTATCACCATCTCAGTCTCACCTTGTCACTTTTTGTGCAAATAATCATAAATGATAATAAATTGTCTTACCTATGGCACTATACAGAGGTTGACCAGTGACCGAATTCCATGCTATGGTAGTTTCTCTTTGGTTTGTGATGCCTATGCCAACTAAATCTTCAGGATTTATATCTAGCTTCCTTAAATTGTCCACAGTAACCTATAAATAAGTATATAAATATTTAAAATATACTATCAACATCATCAGGATATAATCGTCCCACTACTGGGCACAGGCCTTCGCACATGGACAACAGCACATGGGCAGACTAGGCCATAACTCACCACTCTGGCCCAATGCAGGTTATAGGCATGATTAAACAATTTTTGCGTTTCAGTATCCCATGGAAATTAAGTTAAATATTTTTCAAATCAATGATTAGAGTAAGTGGTTGTTATTTTTAAATTACCTCAATACATTCAACTACGGCAGAAAAAATTTCTAGAGCATCTTGTTCTACCCATCCTTCTTGAGGACTGAAACGTTTTAGTGATAATTGGTGGTAAGTTAGTACTTCTGATGTATTAGCAGCAAATACCTAAAAAACAAACAAACAGTAACTAAATAAATTATATTTAAAGAAATACAGCTATTATAAGTTGTATATATTGTAAAAAGATAATAGAAAAATTTAAACTAGGTAAGTATGGATTGCAAATTAGCTTTAAAACATAATGAAAAAGAAATGCATGGTGCATTATCTTCTAAACGTTTTTAGGAGTAAGCTGGTTATTTTTTTAATATTTTTATATGTTTTGATTTATTTTATAATGTAAGTAGGTACTTAGAGCTTCTAAACTTATCAAAAGAGCGATGTTATTTAATATATCGCTAATTTAATACCGAAAATCTTTAAAAAGTAAAATATACAATTCAAATGGAACTTTCCTAAGTGTTGTTTTATCGAAAAGAGTTAGTTTCTTTATTAATTTATTTGAAAATCATTGAACACAATGCTGGTTTAAAGTTTTAGACATCGATTGAATGAAAAAAACAACATTACTTACCAAAAATTTAACGTTAGATGTTCCTTCATCAATTGCACCTATAAGTGGGCCAAATCTTCCAAATTCACGCATATTATTTTTGTTTATGTACTACATATTGATTAGAATAAATTGCAATTTTTGGGGATTTATTGATGTAAATTAAAAAAAACAACGATCGAGTCAGCTGATTTCTAACTGACATTATTTTTAGTAAATTTTCCAATATAGGACGGCAAAGGTAAGACAGCCATACAGCTTAAATCTTAACTTTAGTATTTTATTTGACTAGCTTTTGCCAGGGGCTTCGCTCGTGCTATTTTTGTAGAGCAAAGGAAACAGTAGCATGCATAACGTCTCTAGGGCCCTATATATTTCTATACAAAATATCATCAATGTCAAAAAAGCGGTTTATGTCTGAAATACCATTGAGATTATATCATTGTGAAATACCTACGCTTTCATACACAAGTGACACAAGCAAAACATTTACATTTATAACATTTACTGCCGTACTCAGAGACGTTAATTAAGTTTTAATGACAATTATTATGTCTTTCCTTCTCTGTTTAGCACTAAACGTAAGAAAGTGACAGCACGAGACTTAATTGTCATTAAAACTTAACTGACGTCTCTGAGTACGGCAGTAAATAAGATAATTGTTGCGATACATGATTAGTGTACGCGATTAAACTATAACTATTAATACACTTAAACTGTAGATTTGGCTGAATGGGCTTAACCTTGTTGGCTATGTAATCTTTTTAGTAAGATTGTTAGAAATCTGGGAACTGCTTGGCGGGAAAGTGAAACGTCATGTCTGCAGTTTTGTTTTATTTTCTAAAATTTGTGTTTTTTCGAACATTAATGTGAAATTATAGTGGATTATTAACCGTTAAGTGTTTGTTTGTGCATGAGTGTTGGCAAATGAAACAAAACAGGGGCCTAAGTCTTTTAAAATTTACGAATGGCATGATTGAATCGCAATTGTATCGCATTATAATTGTTTGACACATTTGGTATTCTTAAATGATTAAGAGAATACCAAATGTGTCAAACAATTACAATGCGATCCAATTGCGATTCAATTATGCCATTCGTAAATTAGCAGACTTAGGCCCCAGTGCAACATCACTTTTCAAATTCTCTCAAGAAGTCCGCGTGAGATCTTAGTAAAGCCCCACATCATCATCTTAATCACCACTCATTATCATCTAGGGAAAAAAAAATAAAAAAACTAATGACTAGGCACTGATCTTAGCCTGTCCCTTCATGAAACAATTAAATATAAAAAAAAATAAAGAAATCTGACGTTGGACTCACAGATTACATAAAAGGGAACTTCTTGGCGGGAAAGGGAAGCGTCTTGTCTGCAGTTTTGTTTTATTTTCTAAAATTTGTGTTTTTTCGAATATTAATGTGAAATGATAGTGGATTATTAACCGTTAAGTGTTTGTGAACGTGCATGAGTGTTGGCAAATGAAACAAAACAGTGCAACATCACTTTTCAAATTCTCTCAAGAAGTCCGTGTGAGACCTCAGTAAAGTCCCACATCTTTACTGAGGAGTCCTCAGTGAGGACTCAAAGGGTTTGAAGAACATCATTTATCATTCATCTTCTTAATCACCACTCATTATTATCAAGAAAAAATAAATAAAAAAACGAATGATTAGGCAGTATGGTCTCAGACCTTAGCCTGTTCCTTCACGGAACCAATAAATTAAAAAAAAAACGAAATCTGACGTTGACGGTCGTATCTATTAGAGCGTTGCCAGACGTGCGATAATTATCGTAGATCCACGATAATTTCGAGGGGCATGCGATAAAAAATAATAATTAAGTATCGCACGATAATTTGTATCATTCGTCGAATTTCCACGATATTTTTTGTCAGTTCTACGATAATTAATTTTGTGACAAACCTGGATTAGCATCATTCGTTCAGTCACAGTTTGGAAATAACGAAATTTAAGGTACCACAGTCAGTCCTTTTTCTAGGCGATGAGCTTTTTTTATATATATTTCGAGTGCCCAGTCGTATAAATTCTGTATTTTTGAATGCGATAAAAACACGATAATTTTGCAGTAAATCTAGGATAGTTTTGACCTACGGATCTGGCAACACTGGTATTAGTATTTAATAGTATTAGCAAACAAATCTGAGGGCCTAGTCAACTGGCAAACGCTCGACCGGTGACAGCGTCAAAATCGCTCATCAAATTCGCTAGGCTACATCGATATCGATAAGCTAAGGGATATAGAACATACAGGCTTGTCTTAGTATTTTTTTGTTTGATGATAATGTAACGCTTATGTAAGATTAATAAATAGGTAGTAACCACACCGATCCTTTTGAGTTTTAGTGAATTGAATGTCACTTTACTAAGAAATTCGGGTAGACTCCTTGAGACAATTTGAAAAATGAATCAATCGCTTTTTTCGCCGGAAGTTCGCCAGACAAGCACGTTTGTAAATAAGTACTTATAATGATGACGAGAGACTTACCTACCATAATATGATATTGATATGAGACCAAACCCATTTTTCAGCTTATAATATAAATAAATTAAGACTGAAGACCACAAGCAAACGCTTGCTGCCAAGAATTTCTCAAATATTAACAACTTGACGTCCGTCTGTAATGAAATAAGTGATAACACTAAATGTTACAAACCGCGCGAACATTTAAACAGTTTGATCTTAGATGCGAGTACCCACTAGGTAGTAATTAAAACGTTTGCATCTTGTATGAGTACATCGCCTAAAGTAACTCTATGGCGTAGCGGCTAAGGCTTTCGGGTTTAGTTGTCTAACTACAACACCTATCACATTACTTTTCTAATTGATTATTGTCCTAAATAAAATAAAATAAAAAACATTCCAAGTACATGGTTTTGCTAGTTAAATTAAAACTAATTCTAAAATATGCAAACTAGCGAAGCAATGTACTTACTGTTACTTGAAAGGTAATGCTAGAGGTTCAACTAATGCAAAAAGTCCCCGCCCGCGCCGCACCGGTTTGTGATCTTGCCAGTTAGTTACGCAACTTTCACATTACCGAGCTAAAGGATGGGTAACCAAATAAAAAGCGTCTCGAGCTCCTCCGTGCTTCGGAAGGCACGTAAAGCACACTGCGGTTGTATTGGCTCAGGGCTTAAGCCTGTTATAGCCCAGTCTGCCTTAGTGCTGTCGTTCATGTGGAAACGTTCAGGACGTTCATAGGATGACGATGAAGACAACATCGCCTTAATATAGGATTGTTTCATTGTTACTTATTTATAGCGGTAGGTACCGAAAATAATTGAAATTAAAAGTCAAATCATTTATTAAATATACGCCTTCACAGACACAATGACATGATCGTGGTCTCTACGCGACAAGTTAAAATATTTATTTATTTTACATTATTTATTTCACTGCCATTCATTATGAGTTGGTTGATAATGTTTCGAAATAAAACATAGGATTATTTATATGTTTACCAAAAATAATTTTAAAACAATTAATTTTATATAATTACCCTAGTATGTTGATAATGAATCAAGTACAACTTTAAGCCATGTTTAATGCAGTTTCATTGTTGGATACGACATGTGGTACACATCCCTTCTTTATTGTGAGCCTGATGCAGCATTAAATATTGGTGTTATTATGATTAACCATGCTTTTTGAAGGTATCCAGAATCTCCTAAGAAATTGGAAGAATATACTTACTTATAGAAAATTGTCATACATAAAAAGTTAGTAGGTAGTATATATTTACCAAAAATAATTTAAAAACAATTACTTACCTAATTTTATTTATTTATTTTATATTCACAGGTGAATCGACAGTTCTATAAAAAGTATAACACTAAAAATGTGAAACAGCAAACCATTTACAGATTCACACAAATAAAAATGTGATAGTAACATTACAAACTCAAGCAACAATTACAATCGATTACTTCACAATCGCCAAATTGATAATAACTAAACTATTACAGAGTATGCTAGATATGGAACTTAATTTGTATTATATGTATAACAAGCCACCTTATGTTAAGCCACCTATTTAAAGAAAAAACAATATTATAACAAACACAATAGAACCCACCAGATTTAATAATCGGATAATAATAATGCAAGTTTATACATATAATTACCTTTGTATGTTGATAATGAATCAAGTACAACTTCAATAGCTTAATGTTATGACTAGTAGAAATTGATATAAGTAGGTACTTAAACATTTTCTATAGGTACCTACTGCAAGTAAAATTAAATATCAAGTAAAAAATAACATTAATGTTGTATTTCTTAATATATTCTTATTTCCTTACCTAACTCTCTCAAAGTCAAAGTTTATTAAATATGAGGCTTCACTTTCTCTTATTGACATTAAAACTATATGTGTACAAAAATAAATGCCAATTGTGTGTTTAAGAAGGTACTGTTTTTTAGTACCTACCTAAGTAAATCTTTTTAATAAAGTACAATAAACTTAGAACTAAATTAACTTTATACTTAATTTTTCCCCATCATATAAACCAAATCACTATTTTATGGGTTAAATATATTTATGGCACACTGTTCCTTTTCTTAAAATAAAAATGTTGTCAACGAAGGTACTGTTTTTTGTACATAAGTAAATGTTTTTAAATAAAGCACAATAAACTTAGAACTAAATTAACTTTATACTTAATTTTTCCTCATCAAATAAACCAAATTACTATTTTATCGATAAATATATTTATGGCACAGACTGCTCCTTTTTGTGGAATAAAAACGTTGTCAACATTAGAGCTCCACAAAAAAAAATCATATAAATAACTAAATTCAACGATGCCAAAGCCATGTTCAATGCAGTTTCATTGTTGGATATGACATGTGGTACACACCCCTCCTTTCTTGTGAGTCTGATGCAGCATTAAATATTGTTGTTATTATCATTAACCATGCTTTTTTAAGGTATCCAGAATCTCCTAAGAAATTAGAACAATATACTTACTTATAGAAAAATGTCATAGATAAAAAGTTAGTAGGTAAGTACCTATGTATTATACAAAATTTCTTGATATTGTTTTTCACCAAATAACCATGTTTGTTCACCATTCTGAGGAAGTCCATCCTCCAAATTATGAGGTAACATTTAAGATTTTTGAATCGTCGTCTCAAATCTGCAAAACCACATAAAATAGTTTTATCTTTGTGTCAATACTCTTTATTCTAGCAATTTTAACAAAACTGACATTTCCTGGTAAATCCCAATATAATAACAGGCATAATACTTACCTTTATTATGTAAGTAATAATTTATTTATTAAAACTTACCACTTGAACGTAAGGACTGATATCTTTTCCTATTAAGAAAGATGCTTGTCTGTATAAGATTTATAGGGTATAGTCAATAGGTACACCTTACTACACTTAGAGCCTTGGTTTAATACTCTAAGCTACCTGGCAAATTAAATCTTCATTGGAACCTGTAAAACAAATAAGCAATCTAAGTTATAAATTGATAAATGGACATTATGGATAGGTTACATTCAATATTTATACAAAAAGTCCCTTACTGTTGTCTTATTCTTGACCTTTCTTGTCATGATTAAAGGTACTTAGGTGGATTTATTTGGCCCAAATGTTTGTATGGTTTGAGAGCCCCTACAAATTGTTATGCAGCGACTTGCTCTTCGTTGCGGAAAATGTTGCATGACACACATTTATTTGGTCACTCACATCGCAACAACTATATCAGCACGCAGTTCCCGGCAGACCTTAGTTAGATATTTGAAAGTTCGTAAACGAGAACTCCGAGAACTATTCACAAGTACAACAAACTCGATTTCGTTAATTTGCTCCAAGTAACGTAGGGAAACATTTCTTCCTTAGCGCCTGAGCACTTGATTATCGCAGTCCACAATAGCCCTAAAAAGAGCATTTTAAACAAAACTTTCAACACAACACAACTATTCCTTCATCAGCTGATCAAACAATCGCCATTTTGTGTGAATTTTTATCTTCAATGTTTGAGTGATCGCTAGATTAGCGATTCTTGGCTTGTCAAACTGTCAATTAGGTCTATTTTAGCGTAAATTTTACGTCGTAGGTAACTTTTGCTTATGTCAATCCCATACATTCGGTTTATCGTAGCGAAGATTTCGTAGCGTTTAATTTGTTTGCCAATTGACTAGGCCCTCTGGGCCCTAATTACGCTAACTACGGACGACATTACCTTTCGTTCGAGAATAGTTTGGTTTTAGTTTAGTTTTGGTTTGGCGTATGTCAAAAATGGTATCACAGTAATTTTTTTGTACGACTAAATCGTAACTTTATCGTTGACGTTACCAAAGTTCAACCAAAGTTAAGACGTTTAGTGCTGGAACGAGTATTAAAAAATACTAGGTGTGACTTTTACAATCGACACTCGATTATGAATGCTGAAGTACACATCATTGCTTTATTTGTATTTGAACGAACTTTTTTTCCTTTCATTTTCAGAATTTCAAAGTACACAAAACAAACAGATTGATAGTTTGTTTGATCAAAACAATAAAAACATCCACTTAGTTGTACCTGTAACTGTAAGTAAATATTCTTTCTATTAAATGTACCTATTAATTAAAGTTCCAAAACAAAATTAACAAAATTGTACCTGTATTGTTTCATTTTTATATTTACTATTGAAAATTGAAATATATTAATCATAATTTGTCCTAGACACTTTATCACCTTCTAAATCTTTTATACTTTTATGTATTCTGTACTTGAAGATAATGGAGGGAGGTCGCCGCACGACAACTGTGCGCCAGCTAGAGCTGCTAGTGGAGTTTGCCGAAGCCAACAGAGATTTGGCTCTCGGCAGACTACGAGGGGCGTTCAAAATATTCTCGGTATGTGGATAAAAACAAACAAGTACGAAAAGTTTGATATTTTTATTTTTCAATATACTCCCCCCCTATGTTCATACACTTATAAGATCGATCAATTATTTTTTTTAATCCCTCATAAAAATATATTTTTATCTTTGGTGTAAAAATGCTCCTCCACGGCCGTCTTCAACGCTTCATCGTCAGAAAATTTATTTCCACGCAGATCCTTTTTAAGATTGGGGAACAAAAAGAAGTCGCTTGGGGCTAAGTCCGAACTATAGGGTGGATGAGTAACAGTTTCAAACCCACATTCAACAATAGCTGCCTTGGCAATATGAGCAGTATGGACAGGGGCGTTGTCATGCAGAAGCAGAACACCTTTGGTTAACTTTCCTCGCCTCTTTTCTTTGATCGCATCTCTTAATTGACGTATAACGTTAGCGTAGTACTGCCCTGTGATATTTACACCTTTTTCTTTATAATCGATAAGCAAAACTCCTTCACAATCCCAAAATATTGTGGCCATGACCTTGCCAGCTGACGGGATTACCTTGAACTTCTTGGGATGAGCTGAACCCTTAATGTGCCACTGCATGGACTCCTGTTTGCTCTCTGGGTCATAATGATGAACCCAGGTTTCATCTCCAGTAACTATTTTTTGCAGCACCTCATCGGGATTTTCACCACACAGGTTGATAAAATCTGAACAGCAAGCCACACGCATATCCTTTTGAAGAAGCGTCAGCATTCGCGGAACCCATCTTGCACTTACTTTTGACATATTAAGATGGTCATGTATAATGTCATGTACGGTACCAATAGAGAGATTGGTTACTTGAGCTATAGATTTTACCTTCACTCGGCCGTCTTCCAATATAAGTTTTTCCACTTTATCAATATTTTCTTGTGAGGTAGCCACTACAGGCCGGCCAGGTCTAGGGTCATCTTCAATACTCTCCCTTCCACGCTTAAATTCGCTTGACCATTTTTGAATAGTAGATAAAGAAGGAGCAGACTCACGGTAAACACAATCCATTTCCTCTTTTATGGTTTTTTGATTTTTACCCTGTTTTGTCAAGAATTTTATGACGGATCGGTGCTCTAATTTCGTTAAAATTGTTAATTCGCTCATGGTGTTCATGTTTGTTCGGCAATTGCAGAAAAACAAAAGAACATCTCGGTTCCAATTTTACTTTTTTTTAATGTCAATGGATGAATCTTAGCGGCCAGTAACAAATATATATATAAAAGAGGTTGTAACGTATCAATGCCGAGAATATTTTGAACGCCCCTCGTAAGATCGAAAGAGTCGCGTGCGCTGTCTAAAAGACTGTGGCAGGAATGCGCTGAAGATTTAAATGTGGAGGGTCCATCCAGACTGCCTAAAGAGTGGGCCAAAGTGAGTGTTTTACCTACATAACTATAAAATATAGTGTAAAATGTTTTGGAAGTCGCAGCAATATTGTATAAAAGTACGTATAAACTTTTCTCGTAAAATTACAGCTTATAATTTTCTTAAAAATATCCCACATCACATACATCCATTAAAATTTGATCCTTGCACCGTCCGGTCCAGTCCGGGCCAATGATTAATTGATTGTATGTTATTGTTAGAATTATATTGTATAATTATAATTCATGACAAATAGCTATATTATCAGTTTACGAACCCTATAGGGCAGACCTTCACGAGTCAGGCCTAGCATTTGTAAATAAAAGAAAATCCTTAGATATATGATTGGTCTCGCTGCGCACAGCTAGATACCTCCATCGTACTTGTAAAATGCGGCAACAAATACTACGCCGAAATCGGCGTACGCGAGAGCCAGTCACACTGATAACTGTGTGTAAAGTGTGCGTACCGAATTTGTTATTAAATTTTTGGCATAATTCCAACTAAAATGCCAGTTTGCGTAACAAAACTGTGTAAAAATAATACTACAAAAAAATAAGGACAGCATCCTTGCAAATTGTCATAGATGAGTTGCCGCATTAACGGAGCTGTGGTTTTTAGATAGGGCGGTATCTAGTCGAGCGCAGCGAGACCAATCATTCATCTAAGAGAAAAAATCATTTTTATTTTTTCTTTCACATCAGACATTTTGTTTCTCTGTGCACAAAGACGTCGGATTGTTACTCAGTCACTGTTACTTTTACTATTGTAATATTTCTTGTGTATATTTATAAATTAATAAAAACATATTAACTTGTTTCAGATTTGGACAGACCTAAAATGTAAAGTTAGGTCCAAAATAACATGCCATACCCTCTCTCAGCGGGGCACTGGAGGAGGGCCTAATACTAATGTTACCTTCACTAACATTGAGCAGAGGGTAGCAGACATCATTGGGAGGGATAGTGGGCCTCTTCCCAATGTTGCCCAAAACCCTTTCTTACAGGTATACCATTTTGTCATTAATCATAATTTAAACTCTCTTTGATGTTTTACTCTTTTATTTACTCTACACTATATTTTTGCTTGTTGATGCCAACTTCATAATGAATGTTTACTAACAGGTTTCCGATGCCAATGTCCTGATGGCGCAAGAACAGATACCAGAGCAGCATGTGTAAGTTTTTTTACCTTACAAACATAGATATGATACAAATATGATATTTGTGTGGTTCTCAGCTATACCTGGCTGCTTAACTACAAAAGGCCTGTATTGTATTCATGTACAGTGGAGTAAGTTCCCGGTAGACCACCTTTTAGCGATTTTTGAAGGCTGTCGATAGTCACATCTTAATGCTGGTGACTGTACATTAGCATGCGCGTAAATAGTGTGTAAGCGAATATCTTCTCTCCTTTCTCATCTCCGAAAAGTGGTCGACCGGGAACTTCCTCTACTGTACATGGATTTATTTATTTGACTTTGAGTATGGTGGGGGTCACCGTCGCTTTACCACTTTGCAGCGATTTTCGTATAAAGCGCACCGCCCGCCCGGGTGCGTGCCCGTACCAAATAGACAACGCGGTGTGCAAGGGATTTTGACTTTTAGACTGGTAAAGCGACACAGTCCGCCATTGTACATGGGACTGTGGAAGTAATGTTGATGTAAATGTCATAATCCTAATCAGCCTGTATCAGTTAACTGCTGGACATAGGCCTCTAAATGTAAACAGTAATCAATCACACTAGATAGTTACATTCTATTGTGTACCAACCGACCATATTAAAACTACCAAGTTATAAATATAAAAAATAAATACTTTGATTAGAAATGTAATTGAAACATTTTTAGTAGCATTGTGTTGATGTTTTTTAAATTTAAATTACAGATCAAATTTAGACACGATTGAAGAGCCACTGCATTTGTCTGTGCCGACGTCATCGTCCCCCTCGCAGTTGTTGCCTCAGCCTCCGCAATCACCAACCCAATCAACGCCTCGGTTGGCATCGCACCCAGCGTCGCCGACGCCATCAGCATTGTCCACCCCGCGTCAACGAGCACCGCGATCGCGGCAGAGGCCTCGCCCACCACGGCCACAAAGGGGGACTAGAGTGCACACTCCAGCAGAAAGTAAGTAACTAAAAAAAATGGTTAAACTTTATACAAATTGAACACAGCAGCCGACAGGATGAAAATACAAACACTAATAATCAGTGTCTCTAATGACTAATATTTACATTACTTGTTTCTTTGTTTTGCCTATAGCAAACAGAAGTAGGCTCGACAACAGCCGCGCGTTGGTTCTAGAAATAGAAAGAATGCGCGCGGAGGGGTCACTACGGCGCGACGAAGCTGCTAAAGCAAAGGCCGAGGCAGCCAAGGAGTCTGCAGTGGCGGCTAAGGAGTCTGCCAAAGCTTCGAAGACTCTATCCGAGGCTGCTATGATGTCTGCAGAGGCCGACAGCTTACGTGCTCAATCTATGGCTACATTGTGGCAAAGCGTCGCTAGCAATTTAGTGCCTGCTATTTGCCACTATCTTGGCCGGACCACAGAAAGGGTTAGACTTCTTTTGTTGCTCAACTTTGTTTTAAGCTTTATACATCTATGTTTTATATTAATACTAACTTTAAACATCTATAGACCAGCTTTGTGTATTCAGGGTAAAGGTACTTACTAAATAAAGTATAACGCAATTGGTACTAAGTACAAAATGTATTCTCTCAAAATTTTACATGCATAATATTATTATTATTGTAATGTATTTATTACACGAGTTACAATTTTGTAAAAACCTCATAATTTTGTTACAGATATTATCGGAGGAAGAACATTAAATATATAGTTAAGCTTCCTAAATTAATAGGAAAAATAAAGTGTTGATTTTATATTATAACATTGTTATTATTTTAATCCATGTGGTAAGGCTTCTAGGTGGGATGTATTAAAATCAAATAGTTTGTTCCACAAAAGCCTTAACAGGCACCTATAACGTCAAAAGTAATAAAATAAAAGTTTGCTATTAAATCTTAGTCTATTTTTAAATTCAATTCCGGTTTATGCAAGTGTTACAGGTTTAAAAGATAGCAAGAAAAATTTTACACCATTGAAATGGTCGTAAACTAGTTAGAAGGACTCTTAGCACTTTAGTTATTCTAAAAGCGTTGTGAAGTTAGGCTTTAAGTATTTTTAAATCTCTTTTGGTACTTTGAGGGCTCATAACTTTTATTATGGTAATCATCTGAGCCAACAATCCATTTTTTATGAACCTATGTTAGTGTAGATAAAACTAACCAGGAAATTTTGTCATTTCTATCAATTTAAAAAAATGTAAGTATTTAAAAAAATCCGTAATTTTTTTAGGGCTGAGCATGTAGAAGACAAGCCCACCTATCCCCCATTTTCGCGTAAAACTTTTTTTAAATATCACGTTGCTGCCAAAGCTGTCGTATGAGCGCATCGCGCCGTTCGCGTCCAGCACGTAATTCCCGCGCACGAGCCGCGCGCTCGCCGGGTTCGCCGCGGGCAGACACGCGCACTGCGCGCTCACTCTCACGGCGCAGTTCCTCGGCCGTGAGTGGCTCGTATTCTACACCTGCGGCGTGAGCGATGTTGTGGAGGACGCAACAGGCATTAACAATTTTCGCCGCAGTCGCCGGTGTATAATGTAATTTACGGTCCACTAGTAGACACCTGCAAATAAATAAATATTTTACACTTCGATCAACAATACCAATAACGCGTCACGTACAAAATCAAAGCTAAATTCTGTCCATGTGAATAAATACTTTTTCTTTACTAAATGATGTGTCCATGTCTACAGCTTCCTCATTCGATATAGAGAAATTCTAAGCATGCCATATTTTTGTGCATATTATGTGCAATCAAACGTTTCAGTCCTAATTTTTGTGCCACCACAACTTCGTTACTATGAGTTGTTTTATGTGTGTAAGCTGGAGACACGTGTCACCAGCTCGCACACGCCCGTTAAGACAAACCAGTGAGGTTAGGGTTTTGGACTATAGCTAGAAATTTTGTGCATAATTTGTGCACTAGGAACAAAAAAAAACTAACCATAACACTCAAATACTGTTGAAACTACGATCATAAAACTGTGTGCGAGCTGGAGACACGGGTCTCCAGCTCGCACAGCTGTATCTTCGTAATTGTTCAAGCTACGGTTATGAATTATACCTCAAAATTTTGTGCAGAATTTGTGCATAAGGCACAAAAATTTTCAAAACTTTAACTCAAAAGGTTTTTGAGCTACGAACCGATAAGTATGTGTAAGCTGGTGACACGTAACACGGGCTAACACATGGTGAATTATTGTAACTGTATAAGATAGCGCTTCGTTTTAAAGATCAAATAATACGGTATAATTTGTGCACACACGAGGCAAAATTTCAAATCTCTGGGCCTCTTACTTTATAAATTATAAGCCAAAAACTGTTTTCCCGCCAAAAAATTCAAAATAATGGCTGGGAAGCGGCTAAACGCGCGCCGACCGCGCCGTTGCCGTTCCGTGCGCTACACTATTGCAATCGAGTTTGAACTTGAGAGCTAGGTTAATTTAGTGTCATTTTAATTTGCGCTCTCGATCGTTTCGTTTCTATACCGAGAATTTTAGACTAGGAGACTGCTGATATAGGAAATTGGTTAATTTAAAATAAAAGCAGTCTATTTTATTTATGAATGTTCATAAAATATCGCTATGCTTAGTTTTAAGTATTTACAATAACCTCATTAATATGATAAGTAGTGATAAAATTAGTCTGCCTGTATGTTTTTATTACCACGTTTTTATTAGGTAGCTTTCTCGTTTATTTGTTTATTTATTTGTCGACAAATGCAAACGATTTTATACTAGCTTCCCGATGAGCTAGACTTGCAACTTTGAACATAGGTCAGAACAGGATGACAATGCAATATTATGGTGTCATTGAGCTGATCTGATGATTCAGCCGGAAGAAGGCCACAGGATCTCTGTAAGAAAACCATGAAACCCCATTCAGGCTCATTTGATTAGTTTTGATGAGCACTCTGACGGGAGACGACTAGACGAGGTCCATGGTCTGATGATGAACCCGAAGGAAGGCCACAGGAACTCAGTATTGAAACCATGCAACCCCATCAAGTTTGGGCTCGTTTGATTCATCTTGACGAATACTCTGTTAGAAAAAAGGGTCCAGGGTCTGATGATGGACCCGAAGGAAGGCCACAAAAACTCGGTATTGAAACCATGCAACCCCATCGAGTTTGGGCTCGTTTGAATCGTCTTGACGAGTACTCTGTTGGGAAATAGTGTTTAGGGTTTGATGATGAAGCCGGAAAAAGCCCACAGGAACTCTATAATAAAGCCATGCTACCCCAACGAGTTCGGGGTCGTTTGAATCGCCTTGACGAGTACTTTATCGAGAAAAAGTGTTCAGGGTCTGATGATGGAGCCGGAAAAAGGACACAGGAACTTTATAATAATACCACACAACCCCATCGAGTTTGCGCTCGTTTGATTCGTCTTGACAACTACTCCCATAGGAGATGAAGAATTTTTAGTTATGGCACGTTAACTAAAAAACAGTTACTACGCTACGATAACTAAACCATCAACCATTCTGACAAGGGGTCGGTCAGCCATCAACACATAGAAGAATTGGTAACTTGCAAACTTTTTAACTTGTAAATAGAAAAAGTAAGAATTACTTACTACTGGTAAAATAAAAATTTGAAATAGCTTTATTAAAAAAATAAAAGTTTTTTTTTTCGTTATCTGTGGATTGGGTTTGAAATAGGTACATATAAAATTTAACATCTACCTACTTACTAGCATTTGAAAATAACTTTAGGTACTTACTCATAAGATAACAAAGGTACGCCTACTATTGAATCTAGGTGATCTACTGCGGATGGACAACATCTACATAAAGAAGCCATAACTGGAGGTTAGTATAGGTAAGCAGCAGAACGATTAGATAGAACACAATTAAATTAATTTTTATTATAGTTCTTTTTCTATAGAATTTACAATAATGACGAAAAAGGCCGGCGCACAGGAAGATGCGCGTCATAAAATGCCCGCTTGCAAAGTGTTAAACTATAGCTACATAAATTTAATATCGGTGATAACAGTATCGACCATATCTACGGACTATTAAAAATTCATGCAATATCGTGTATTTTTCCAATATATAGTTTCAGAACGCATCGAACGTTTATAATAATTTTATTTTATTAAACTTTTACAAGCACATTTGTTAAAAACTACAGAATAATGTTAACTCAATAAATATCAGGGATACGGTACAATATTCTTGAATTCGATCACGTACAATATAGTGATCTCAACGCACACCGCATTCCTGACGCGATATAGTGTTTTCCAAAATAGGTATAGTTTCAGAACGCATCGATATCGGATTTGACGATATTGATGCAATAAATACGTTTCAGTAACCTTATACGATTTGTATCGCTTACTCCTAATTTTATCGGAAAAAATGGAAGAGGTGATTGGGCTTTATTACATGTCGGCAAATAATTACTATTTATTGCATCTTTATTATTTTTATTAATTATTAATTCGTAATATTGTATTACTTTTAATACTTTATCGTTACTCCAATCCATAATTATCGAAACAGAATAATATCGATAGTCGTATTTGCAACACGTTCACACCTCTAGTTGTCTAGCAGTCAACTAAAGTGTGCGAAGGAAATGTGGCCGCACGAACATTATCGCGACAAAATCCTTGATGTGCGGCAATTTACCAACAGCGCGGCGCGTCAACGCCATGATACAACGCGCTAACGCGAAGTGTTTGGCCAGACGTGTCGCGAAAACGCAAATCTTCGCGCTAGCGCGATAATGTGGCCCTAGCATTACATTGGGATGCCCCAGCAGACTAATCGCAAAGTCATCGATCACCATAGAGTACATTTATTTTTATTTATTTATTTACATTTAACCATGGGAAGTAATACAATCTAATATTAAAATAAATTACTTTCAATGGTTAAAATTTATTCTGTGACGGTCGATAGCGATTAGTTTGCTGGAAAGCATTCGTTCTTTATCGAATTAGGCTCAAGTATTCAAACATTTTGTCGTTCTGCACTCCTCCATAATGTTTATCATTATGCCAAATCTAATTATTTAATTGTCTCAACAACAAAAAATAACTAAGACATTCGTGTGTGAGATATCTAAAATAAAAAGTAGGGTAGGTTATTAGGTACCTGCCTATTGTAAAACTAAATTAGTCGCGTCGCGCATCGCTTTAACAGACGGCTCCTAGTCTAAAAGTGGCAATAGTGTAGCGCACGGAACGGCAACGGCGCGCTTAGCCGCTTCCGAGCCATTATTTTGAATTTTTTGGCGGGAAAACAGTTTTTGGCTTATAATTTATAAAGTAAGAGGCCCAGAGATTTGAAATTTTGCCTCGTGTGTGCACAAATTATACCGTATTATTTGATCTTTAAAACGAAGCGCTATCTTATACAGTTACAATAATTCACCATGTGTTAGCCCGTGTTACGTGTCACCAGCTTACACATACTTATCGGTTCGTAGCTCAAAAACCTTTTGAGTTAAAGTTTTGAAAATTTTTGTGCCTTATGCACAAATTCTGCACAAAATTTTGAGGTATAATTCATAACCGTAGCTTGAACAATTACGAAGATACAGCTGTGCGAGCTGGAGACCCGTGTCTCCAGCTCGCACACAGTTTTATGATCGTAGTTTCAACAGTATTTGAGTGTTATGATTAGTTTTTTTTTGTTCCTAGTGCACAAATTATGCACAAAATTTCTAGCTATAGTCCAAAACCCTAACCTCACTGGTTTGTCTTAACGGGCGCGTGCGAGCTGGTGACACGTGTCTCCAGCTTACACACATAAAACAACTCATAGTAACGAAGTTGTGGTGGCACAAAAATTAGGACTGAAACGTTTGATTGCACATAATATGCACAAAAATATGGCATGCTTAGAATTTCTCTATGTCGAATGAGGAAGCTGTAGACATGGACACCTAAATGATTACTGCCGTCACAAAGACGTCAATAACATTTAGTGGTAAAATCAACTTCCGGCCCACTTCTCAAGTGGGCTGTTATTTACCGAGACATATATCTATGTATTTGATCGAAGATGTTACACAGAATACCAAGCCTAAATTATGTGTCATCCATCATTGATTACTTTCTACGCTCACACCAATTATCTAGACCAAGATAAGCTTCTTTTGAAATTCGTAAACATGGTTAAACTACATAACGGATAAATATAAACATAGAAAAACACCCAGACCCGAAATCAATTTAGAAAAACAGTTTTATCTAAATTGACCCGACCGGGAATTGAACCCAGGACCGACGACGCGACGCCAGAGCAGGCGTGCTAGCTACTCTACCACGGAGGTCGGTATTACGAGATTGTGTTAATGAAATATAATTGACTACAATACTACAAATTGAAATATAAATGATACATGATGTAACCTACAAACCAGCCAAGGCCTATTTATGAACAAACGCTTATCACTACCACGATTTTAACTCTCTTGGATCATAGGATGGGGTTTAATTTGGAATCAATTCATTTATGATGAAAGAATACCCACTTCCCTTGGGTGTCGTAAAAGGCAACTACTAACATACTAAAAACTGCACATACATTCAACAGCATAGAGCAGCGATGGGTCACCACTTGTCACGCTGAGCACAGCACATCGCAGCATGCAGTTGCTATTTGGTGAAAAGTACGCAGACTATAGCAGAGGACTGCGTTTGCGGTCCTCATTGCCTATTGACTGACTAACGCTTCGGGGATAAAAGTCGTGGTTATATGTTTATGTATGTAAAAAAATAATAGCAACCTGAACCAAGCCTTCAGCACTCCTATGCACCGTTCCACAATACTTCTTGCAGTAACGTGGAGGTCTGCATTTAGTATAGGCGTCATTAATGTTTTTCTAAGGGGATATCCTGAATCTCCTGCAAAAAATATTTTTTTATATATATTTTATGCTCATAACTATAAATATTCTGTATATTTTAGTCTGTCGCCATAACAACGATGTTTATAGCATTGTTGTGTTCCGACAATTTGAGATCAGATGGAAAGTTCCTCAGTGGATGAGGATTTCAGTTAAAGCGTGCTTCCACCTTCGGCATTATTGTCACTTACCATCAGGTGAGATGAAGGCCAAATGCTATGAAAAGAAAAATACCTAAAACATAAATGTTTTCTTCATCCTCCTCACACAACCTCTCTATGACACCTTTTAGGACATTGCCATCCCATACCTTACTGTCATGGGTGGACCCAGGGTAACTGGAATCTACACCCATTATAGATAAATTTGAGTCGCACATCTACAAAAAGAAAACACCACAGTAATTTATAATAAGTAGATTTAAATATACTTATAATAAAAAACTGTTAAGCCGGGTCTCCTGCAACACTGTTTTGTGTTTTCTAACTAACACCTAACATCAAACGTCTAACAAAATATACTACCTTATTTTGATAGATGTTTAATGTTAGGTGTTAGAAAACACAAAACAGTGACGCAGGAGACCCGGCTTAACACAAACAAAATAATGGTAGAAAAGTGTTTAAAACTAATATCTTCGTTAACGTTTGTTCAACCTAACAAGTTTTAAACATAATTTTATGTTGAGAAAGAATTTTTTTAAGTTCACTTAGAAAATAAAATATTTTTTTGTGTTCACTTGTACTTGTATAATTTTGTGAATATAATATTTTGCGAATGTAATATTTTGAGAATGTAATATTATGCTCACAAAGGGATTTAACCAACACTGATAGAAAGAGATTTATCAGCCATCAGCTGGACAAAGGTCTCCCCCCAAGGACCTCCAACATGACTGGTCTTGTGCTGCTCACATCACATCCAGCAGCTATCTACCAGATCCCAAGCTTCACCAGATCATCAAAACACCTTAGTGGAGGCCTGCCTACACTGTCTCCTGGTGCAAGTCACCCTGGTGGCATGGTCTGCCCTCACGGCCGTTGGTTCTATAGGCAATGTGTCCTGTCCATTGTCACTTGCTAGTAGCAATTCTATTTCTTCTATGATGTCCATTAGATTCGATCTTGCAGGGAAACACAGCATAGCTCTTTTTATTGGTAATTGAGTGACCTAGAACCTTTTTTTTAAATCCAATAGTAAGCGACCATGCCTCAGTTGTGTATGTCATCACTGGTAAATATAATAAAATGGTTTTTTAATAACTTACTATAAGAATATTAAGGGAGTGGTATCCTTTTCTGTTTATGTACCGCTCTTCATGCTCGATGGGTTTTACTATGGCTACATGGGTGCCATCGATACAGGCCAGGACCCCTGGCAACCTTGTAGCTCTGTAGAAACTGATATAAAAACTCTTAATTTTGACTGATTGGACAGCTATTAATGTAATATAAGAAGAAACTTATTATTTTCACACCTTCTTTTAATAGACTCTCTCGCTGGTCTCCTAAATGGGAATGCCACATGCTTATTTAGAACTTCTGGTTTGTTTAGAGCTGCAGTTACATCTTTTAGAGCATTACTAACACTGGCTTGTGAGATTGGGTGGTATTTGCAATCTCCAACAATTGTTTGATATGAGCCAGTGGCGTAAAAAGATAATGCAATCAAAATCTGAAACATAGGTTCAGTAAGTATGTAGTAGGTAGAAAATCAAACTTAAAACCACTACAATTTTAATACACTTGCTTACAATATTTCTATAAGTATTAAATTATTTAATGTTTTTACCTTCGTTCTTAAATCTAAACCATCAGAGCGACGTGGGGCGGGTATGTGTGGTCGGAGTTCTTCAACCAACTAGTTAAAAACATTCTTAGAAAGGCGATACCGCTTTCTAAACTTCGATTCTGATAGATTATGCATCAATGATCGCCTTAACTTATTCTGCCTGCGAGTGGCTAATCTTTCTTCAGCGACGTCCACGGCATATGCAGCATCGAACATGTCGAAATAAAGAGAAAGCATAATTTTCCTTCTTACTTTAAATTTCTCCGACACCAACGGAATGTTTATCGTTCCGCGAAAAGTTGCTCTAGACTAACTTATTTAAAATCGTTCATTTGACAGCGGTAAATAGATTCTCAGCGGTATTACCACATCAAAAACGCTGTCAAAAATTTAGCGCGATACCGATTTCAATGGTAAAGTTAGTAGGTACGTTTTTTTATTAATCGTACGCAAACGTATTTACCAAATCATTATCGTACAGATTTGGTACAATATTTTAGTGTGATACGAAATGTGCTAAACGTGACAGTTTTGGTCGAGGTTTAGTTTTGGTAATATCGTTGGTGCTTAGTGTGATTGAGGCCCTGGTCTTCTTGGCGGGAAAGTGAAGCGTCATGTCTGCAGTTTTGTTTTATTTTCTAACATTTGTGTTTTTTCGAATATTAATGTGAAATAATAGTGGATTATTAACCGTTAAGTGTTTGTGAACCTGCATGAGTGTTGGCAAATGAAACAAAACCACAGACATATAATAGTGCAACATCACTTTTCAAATTCTCTCAAGTAGTCCGCGTGAGACCTCAGTAAAGTCCCACATCTTTACTGAGGACTCAAGGGGTTTGGGGAACATCGTTTATCATTCATCTTAATCACCACTCATTATCATCAAGGGAAAAAAACAAATAAAAAAAAAAAAAAATTGGTTGCCTGTAAAGTCGGTATACGGGCGAAAGTTTTACGTGACAACGACTTTGAGTGGTAAAATAATTTTAATGTGAATATTCATTCGTATAGTAGGAAGAAGGATGAAATAATAGTAACAATTTAAAACATTTATTTAAACAAAGAATTATATTTAAAACATAGTTGAGTGGGAGAGAGACGCAAGGCATTCGGCGGGCCTCTCTCTCGTTCGGTGACTCATCGTAACGTTACCGAGCGTTACACTTTTTCATAAGTGACTCCCAGCCGCAACCTAATTTAAGACGTTGTCACGTCAAAATTGTTTGCCTGTAAAGTCGGTTTTACGGGCGAAGATTTTACGTGACAACGTCTTTTTCTCGGTAGAATATTTATTGATATGAATATAATTAAATTGCACAATAGGAACAAGGAATTGAATGAAAATAAGAATTGCACAAATTTATCATAGTTGAGTGGGAGAGAGACGCAAGGCATTCGGCGGGCCTCGCTCTCGTTCGGTGACTCATCGTAACGTTACCCAGCGTTACACTTTTTCATAAGTGACTCCCAGCCGCAACCTAATTTAAGACGTTGTCACGTCAAAATTAATGACTAGGCAGTATGGCTCAGACCTTAGCCTGTTCCTTCATGGAACTAATATAAATAAAAAAAAATCGGTTCGGCTGGAATCAGCTGTGAATTAATTAGGTTAACAATAATACAAACAAAACAAATCTACTTGCTACTTAAACAAAATAAAATGTTAGCAGCAATTAAATTAGTTATATCTGAAAATGGAAAGCTTTTAGAAACTGTTACAAAGGAAACCTTAACGCAGCCTTCGCAGTTAATAATATCTTTAGAAGATTTCCAGCATTCAGCAAATGCAGCAATGACAAAACTAATAGAAGCTCAAGGGAATTCAGGTGTTGATTTATTATCTATTTATTAAACCACCAAACCAACCAAAACAATAAAATACGGGCATTAATGGGCCCTTAGCCTACTCAGTCTAGGATAACCTTAGGGCCAGTCAACACACTAAATTACTGGCCCTAAGCATACCAGTAAGATAACCTAAGGGCCAGTACCTATTCTTACTGTCACCGAGGTAAAGTATTTTTTAGGTAGCAAGCCTGTAAAATGTTTTCTTAGATTGTGATACATGCATTAGACTAGAAGAATGCAAATTCATTGCAGTTGTATTACAACTCTTCAGCATAAAGGCAAATGACTGTCATTCTGTGAGGTCAGTTTTCGTATATTGCAATATACTGCTTGAAATCTTTTATTGTTACATTGCAGGCAAGAGCTTCCAGTGAGAGAGCGGCTTTAGATTTCACGACAATCAGTCAGCCTCTGTAACAGTTACTTGCCAGTGCATCCGTATACTTACTTAATAAAAAATGAGGTTACTCGTGTCGTGGGGTATCCGAATCACCCCTATGTATGTTCCGCGATTTTTCATAGTTTTCGAGTTAAAAGTCAAATTAAAAGACAATGGGCATAATTGTATGGCGCTTGGTTTATCAGCTGCCAAGATCGAAATTATTATTTTTTGTAACGGTTTAGTCCTACAATTACCCTGGAGATGTTTTATTTCTGTGGTATAATTATAAACTGAATTAAACACATTTTTACTTGAGAGCATATTGATAAGTTTTTAATGTGTTCTTACATTTATTCAGTCTTTATAATGAGGAAATAAAATAAAATGACATGTAGACTTCTTAAAAAAATATTTATTACATATCAAAACACATAATACACAACACAAAACATACACAAAAAAACTAGTAGGTAATGTACAATAATAGCACTTAGAACTAAGTTCTGATGGCGGTAGTAAAATACCCTCTTCTCTCTCCTTGCCCATTGTTTTTTGATATTGATGAATTGATGCTCGTGTTTGCTATATTCTAATTCGTATTTATCTTCTCACCTTCGATTTCTCCTGCTATCTCCCAATGAAGATTATCTATTGCTGTCCACCTGTCTTGCAGCATCTTCAGTGCATCCTCGAACTTCACTTGTTTTGCAATGAATCTGTTTTAATATTATTAACGAACCTATGAAAGGCCCAAATACCACACTACACACAATGACGCCTGCGCAGCAACCGTTTGTCCACCTTCCACTCAACAATTGCAATAATAGTGAGCGATCGCTTCCCGCCCGTTCTTTTGCCGGTCAATTACTATATATGAATAATATTATATTGTGGACCTTACGTGCCGAGATTGTATTAGGACACGTAACAACCAGACATCTACCTTAATGATGTATCGGAGCTGACTTATTTTTCAGAGTGTTTGATTTTCCTTCTACTAATTGTTCAGAGTAGTAGCTCCGAGCCAACTTGATTTGGTATGTACTGAGAGCAAACAAAATTAGGTCTTCTTCAGAAAGAACCCGGAAGTCTTCGCAAATAGGTTGATCACTGCTAAGTGTTTCGAATATTGCCCTTTGTCTATTTATGTTATTATGACGGACAACATAGCCCGGGAGATTTTTGGTCTTTCGAAGCGTTCATTGATAATATCAACAAACAAGGCGGCATGAATACTATCTTGAAGTGGAGTCTGGAAAGCATTGATTAGTGCCGCTGCTGTTTGAAAGTCCTCAAACATGTGGCTTAAAGCGCGATTAAAATAATCTTGTCGAAACAATTTAAAATCCGTTTAAACCTTCCATTTATGACTTCTACTACCCAGCGGCATAGAGTGACCAGCCTAGTTCTATTGGCTTGTTCAGTAGTGAGCTGGTCGGCACCACGATCTTTGGTTTCGGGAATATAGGCAGAATATTTTATTATTTATAATATTGCTCCGTACAAAGCCATTTCCTACTAACTACTAAGTAATACCTATTTTAACTCTGTTTATTTATTATTTAATTGAGCTGCAATGTTACGTTCATAGTAAAAGTTAGTCCTTAGTAGTAGTACTTTTAATTAATTAACACCTATCTTATTGCTAGCCGCCCATAGACCAAAATGCCTATTCTCCTTTTCAACTTTGTATAAAAAATTAAAAGTAAAAACCTTTTTAAAAAAAAAACTTTTATTTAAATGCTCTATAAAAAAAAACTTTTAAGTACTATAACTTATAACGTCATTACACAATTTATATCTTAAAAAAGGTTGTCGCGAGATTTAAGTAAGCACTCGTATTTTCTTAGATTGAAAATTTTAATAACTAAAATCAATCACATCATGTTATTTAATTTACTAGGGTAATTTTTTATTTACACATGTGTTTATAGTACATAGTAAATCCCGCGACAACCTTTTATATCGTATAAATTGTGTAATGACGTTATAAGTTGATAGTAAAAGTTTTAATGTAAAACTTTATTTTTTCTTTTTAGCGCATTTATATAAACGCTTGTTTTTTTAAAAGGATTTTTACTTTAATTTATTTTTCAGTTTTTAGTTATCGCTGGACACGTTTTCCATGTTCATCTCACTGAACGTGTAAGTATACGAAATTTATTCACGTCCACCAAACCAACACCACTCGCCACCCATCAAAAACGGTCCACCCATTAAGACGAATCAAACTCGACGCGGTTGAGTCGCTTAATTACTGAGTTCCTATGGCCACCTTCCAGCTTCATTATTAGACCCTGATGGTTACCATATAGGACCAAAGTACACGTCAAGACGAATCAAACGAGCCCATACTCGACTAGGTTATGTCGTTTAATTACTGAGTTCTTATGGCCATCTTCCAGCTCCATCATAAGACCCTAGTTACCATCTAGCACCAAAGTACTCGTCAAGACGAATCACACGAGCCGAGACTCGATGGGGCTGCGTTGTTTCTTTACTGAGTTCCTAGGACCACCTTCCAGCTCCATCATCAGATCAGACCCCAGTAACTCATCTAAAAACTAAGTACTCGTCAAGACGAATGAAACGAGCCGAAACTCGATGGGGTTGCGTCGTTTCATTACAGAATTCCTATGAGCACCTTCCAGCTCCATCATCAAACCCTAGTTACCATTGAAAGACAAACTACTCGTCAAGACGATTCAAACGAGCATAAACTCGATGAGGTTGTGTTGTTTTATTGCGAAGTTCCTATGGCCACCTTCCAGCTCCATCATCAGATCAGGACCATGTCATCATAATATTGCATTGTCACTTGTTACGCGATTTACACATGTATGCAACATTTCAGCTCAATCGGTGGATCAAAATTAAGTTGCAAGCTTTCACCCGACAAACATAATTGTTGCAATTGCAAGTTCAATAAAAGCTTGTAAAATCTGAACAGGTGACTTTATGGTTCCTACGTTCATAGGAAGGTTTCAAAAATGCCCCAGTCTCTGAGCTTTCATAATCATAAAAAAAAGTAGTACTTATTGGGGCTGCTTTGATTAAAATTTGGCTTCGAAGACGGAAAAGTGGAATATTCTTAGGTCATTGGGCATAACCCTTTGATTCAGATCACAAAAGGTTGCGGACAAAAACCAAATATGTATTAAATTAAAGAACTAAATCTCACTTTTCATTCCATATAATTATTTTGTTTAAAATCCCCGGGAGAAAAAATATATTAAACAATTATTATTAATCTTAGAAAAATTTTACTTAAGAATAAATTTTGTTTTTTATAGATTTTTTTTTTATTTTCCTTCAATTATTTAGTTACACTGAAGTAGAACTAAAAGCCAAAATTATCCAAAGTATCATAAAAATCAAAATGTAGTAGGTACTTAGTTGTTTTTTATATATATTTTTCCTTAATTCTCCCACGGTTTGCAAGGATGCGACCTGTATAATGTGTTGCAGCGACAATTATTTGCATAGTCTGCCCTATTTTGTTTGTGTACGCCCTGGATCTAATGTCCGAACAAAATGCCCAATGACCTTCGCCGAGAACGGATCGCGCAAAATTCATTAAATTTAAACTAAAAAAAACCTCCAAATGTTTGGATCTTAGCTTTCTTGCAGTCATTTTTGGTTAGTTAACAAACTAATTAACGTTAGGAATGATAAAGTGGCCAAAACTTTTTTTTTATAACTAGGTAATTGGCTAATTTGAAGAATTTTCCACTTTGCCGTCTTTGAAGCCAATTTTTCCCCAAAGCAGCCCCAATAAGTACTACTTTTTTAAATGATTATGAAAGCTCAGAGTCTGGCGCATTTTTGAAGCCTACGTAGAAACCAGAAAGTCACCTTTTTAGATTTTTTATTTAAAGTTGATAATTTAAGTCATAATTTGCCAAACGTAAATTTTTCACTTTAGACCAACATTTTCATAACTTTCATCACAGTCAGGAAGCTGATTATTTTATTCATAAAAGTACTACTCATGAAGATATTGTTGCAATAAAAAACCTCGACAGTCTTCTACTTTTTTTTTACTTTTTTTAAAGTTGGACATGTCGAAATATCAGAAAAAAATCAACTTACATGGGGGTGATTCCGATAACCTACGACACGCGGGCCCTAATTTTTTCATTTGGACGTCAATGCTTTGGCCATCCTGTGACTGTGTAGGTACCTAATATCATTAGAAAATTACCTACATGTTAAAATTTTGTTTTCTATATTACAGCTCATTTTGATAATGCAGATGAAGATGAAGAAGATGATGATGAAGATGATGATGTACAGGTGAGCCCAAGCAAAATAAAAAAAAAGTAAATTAATATTGTATGTAGTCTGGTCTTGTTTATGTAAATAAAACTAATTAAGTACATGTTTATTTTTATTTCATTTTATTCACTTACAATAAATTGAACCATTAAGGTAACAGATATTTACAAGTCTATATTTACATATTTAGTTGTTATTATTCAAATCAAATATGCTTATTTCGTTCTATTGTACTCTAAAAGTTGTATCACAAGTAGGTAATCATAATTAAACTATAAGTATGTATTCTTTATTTATGACTTTTGAACAAGCTTATAATTTATAGAATAGCATTCATAACAATTATTGACATACACATAAGACTTAAATATATATTATATTAATAAATAGACTTACACAATGATAATCTGATTTCATAGGAATGTCACAGTATTACAAGGAAGGCTGTGGGAATGTATTTAATTAGGTAGGTACTTACACATAATTTTGAACTTTAAGTCGTAAAAGTTGTTACGTTTTCTCGCAATAATACAACATAAGGTTTTCATAAAATGTTATCCTTGAAACTAAACCTTACGTTTATATGAGAAGCTTATATTTCGAAAAACAGACTTAAAGAACTGCAAGAGCAATAACTCAAATGCAACATCACAGGTTGTAGTAAATGTGTCTATTCATTATTGGAATGTAATGTAGGTTACCTAACGCCCCGATAATAATACAAACATGCCACAGTTTCATAACACCCTACTTAAACTTAGTTCTGCTGACCTTGAATGTGTTGGGCATTAAGTATCAGCTTAGTGCACGTTTACACGACAAAAACTCTTGCTATCTATCTATGATCACGTTGATTGCCGTGATCATTCAGTTCGTTCATATAGATTCAGCAATAATGACATAATATTACGAAGTTAGCTACGAGTTAACTACTATCAAATATTCAGCGAAAAGAACTTCTTTTCTTTAGATAGCGTTCTTTCATATCCCTAGTACAGAACGCACAACAAATACAGACAGTGTGTACGTTTGAGATTACGTAGCAAGTTTTTCCTAAAAATGGTGCCTAAAAATTTAACCTCATTTGTCTGGACACTAAACAATTTTAAGTTATCCTTTTTTTGTAGTAATAGTTTGTAGTGTATTGACAGTTAGCGCCCAAACAACAAAACAAGAAATTAGACTGATAAAGTAGAAATATGTTGTACGCTTTAATTCATAGAAACATGATATTGTGTTGAAAAGTTATCTAATTAATTATAATATTTTGTATTAATAATGGTAGATATGGCAAACGCGTTCTCTTATCAAAACAGCTACGGAACCTTACACTATTATACATCACGTTGCAATGTTTTCCACATTGTTCCGTAAGTTATTATTATAACAGCTGTTGTTCCTTAACCCTGCACATTTGTACTTAAATTGCCTGTTAGAAGTTTTTTTTATTTCCTTCACGTGCCAATTTTAATCACCCACCTAACTAGATACGATAAAACGCCTAAACTGTTCGTTATCATGACGATTGGAGTTTCTGTAGTATTGTTCGCTTTTGAGTGTAGAAAACTATGTCACCACTACGTGATTATTGTTTAAGGTCGAGAGCGGTCTCTGCTTGATTGTAAATTAATGATAAATGTGATGAAGGAACGTCTTGTTCTATTATCATTGTCTTGTTTATTCTTGATATCGTAAAGTAGGTATATACCCATGTACATTCTTGGTCACATGTTATAGTTGCAGATTCACAACGCAATTTTAAATTGTGGTCTAATAACCAATTTAACTACTAATTTCATTATTTATTCTATGGAAAAAATGACTAGTTCATAATCGTTTTATCGTCCGGAGGTTCTGAGTCAGAGTAGCATATATCACAACCGCTGATACCGCATTCGCACATTGAAGTTGGCCTTATGGAATGACGGAATTTCTGAAAAAAAGAAGATTAAGAATTACATATCTTATATCTTATCGTTTTTGTATATCTACTAGAATCGAAACATTGGTGATGTAGGTAAAGTTTGTAATTTTGTAGTATTACGAGAACTATTTCATACATATGATTCATGACTAATAGTTAGTATTCTATATTATTATGGTGACTAATCTTCGCACAAGTATTTGACCACATGGTCACTAGTTTGAAAACAGCGACCATCCTGTGTTTCAATCTATCTTTAAACCAATTTAGAGACTACCGAGGAGACACAGCAGAGATAACAAGGCTATCGTCCAATCCATCAGCTGCACCCTGGCATTATACGGGCACGGTACAGCAACAAATGTAGCTCAACCAGTACTGTGTCGTAATAACTTTATTAATTTAAATAGACAATTGTTTGTTACATTGTTTCGTTGCTTTGACAAAGTACTAAATGCTTAATTATATACTTTCGTTGCAGATTGTATTATAATAATAGGCGACAAAGCTCTTTAATGAATGCAATCGAATATTGATAATCATTATTAGATTTATAATACAGGGTGGAAAATAAAGACCGTGGTTGGAGAAAAAGTACCCTTAATATTAATGATGGCAAATTTTACTGAATGGAAACATTCCTTTATTTTCAAAAATAATTAAAACTGCATTTAAATATTTTTGAAAAATTACCTGCTTGAGCCGAAAATCGAACCGGTGAAATGTGAAAAAATACCCTGTATATTATGATACTAACCGAAAGAGTCATTCATAAGTATCAATTTCTTTTTAACAACATATCTTAAATTAAACAAAGACCAAGAAAAGTATATATTTTATTGTAAAGCTTACTCACTATCTAAAGAAAATGTGTTGCTCAAAATGAGACCCACTTTCACGTATGCACAGACGTACCTATTCTTCGACTAAATTCGCTACATGTCGCTAATTTTTGTTGGTCTTTCTTTAGTTTAAGATACCATGTTGTTAAAAGAAATTGATCCTTATGAATGACTCTTTCGGTTGGTATCATAAAATACAGGATGGTATTTTTTCACATTTCACCGGTTCGATTCCCGGCTAAAGCAGGTGATTTTTAAAAAATATTTAAATGTAGTTTTAATTATTTTTGAAAATAAAGGAATGTTTCCTTTCAGTAAAATTTGCCATCATCAATATTAAGGGTACTTTTCCTCCAACCACGGTCTTTTTTTTCCACCCTGTTTATCATAATTGATTATTTAGTCGATAGAGTGTAAGGCACGCACCTGTGTGTGCAAAGGGCAACTGATAGAAATCCGACGACAGCCGAAGCATAATGTAGGCAGAAATACATTAAAAAAATAGACGCACTCTACAGCTCTACTGCTTTTACTAATACAAAATACACATCGATATGGTACGTCATGGCCCGAGTAGTAGGCAGACCGACACCTTTCAATTTGCTATACGATCCTGTCATACAGTCTTTTGCTTCATTTACTCTCAACATGTTCGTCGGTTTAGGATACGCTTAGAATCCTTTCATGGGAAAGCTTTTACTAAACAACGAGCTTGTATATGAATAACGTTATGTGTGATTATGATAGTAAGTAAAGCAAATTAAGGACGTGTGAGTCAAACATCCTTTGCTTCTTTGAATTTAATGAAGTATCAAAAAAATCCAAATGCCTAACAGAAAGCAATGCAGAGTTAGAGGTTGTCCTGCCTGAGCGGAAAGTTGAACCGGTTAATGAAAAATACCCATATTTTTCCAAACCGGTTTAAAAACCGGTTCAAAGGAGCAGATCCTTTTCAAAAAATTCCACCTGTAATTTCGTTGAACCGGTTCAGAAAATTTACCGGTTTCCAGCCCTGTGTGTGACAGGATCGCAGCAAATGGAAAGCTGTGGTCTTTGCTTACCCCTCCTGGCAGCAGGCGTGATGTGTGTATATCTTTTACTAATCTAACTACGTAATCTAGTAGACTTACTTCTCCTAAAGTATTTCCTGGCGCTCGCACGATAGTGACCACCGCGTACACAGGTATGCACAGCAGTGACATGGATGCTATCGTCCAGCCCATGACCTGCGCCCAGAGAGGGTAATTGTACTGGCGGTAACTGGGCGGCGTATAGTCCACTAAGCTGGCCACCCACAGGGCGATCAGCAGCGCGGGCGCCGCTATTAGCCAGCAGAACCGGAAGTACAGTGAAGGACATCGTCCTGTAATAGAAAAATGGAAAATGTTAAACACACTAAGTGCCCGCTTATTTATAGTAAGTTTTTAAGTAATAGAATAAATTTATTGATAGAAGGACGAAGAGCTATGTTACAACGTAGAAACTTAAAGATAGTCAGAAAGTCAGGTAAAAATAGAGAAGGTAACTGAAATGGTGATACACATGGGGCCCAAGTCTGCTAATTTACGAATGGCATAATTGAATCGCAATTGGATCGCATTGTAATTGTTTGACACATTTGGTATTCTTATATATGAGTAAGAGAATACCAAATGTGTCAAACAATTACAATGCGATCCAATTGCGATTCAATTATGCCATTCGTAAATTAGCAGACTTGGGCCCCTGTAATACTACCACCCCCTCTCTAGCTTTGGGTGTCGTAAAAGGCGACTAACGGACTAAAGACGGCACATGCATCCAACAGCATTGAGCGGCGATGGGCTCACTACCTGTCACGCTTAGCACATGTGCAGTCGCTATTTGGTGAAAAGTGGACTATGGCAGAGGACTGCTTTTGCTGTCCTCATTGCCTAGTCTCTGACTAACCCTTCGGGAATAATAGTCGTGATTATTATGTATGTATGTAAATGTATGTATGATACACCTTTACAAGAAACATAGACAGAAGTCATTTATTACAGTTCATCAATGTAACCTTTCAAAAACAACTGGCACATGAGACGCTTTACCGATTCGTTCTTTAGAATCCAGTGTATTTGTGAAGGTAACATCGAATGGGAAACTTTTGAATAGAGTGTAACATAGATCACACACAGCTCCTGTTCCTTGAAGTTTTAATACTATATAATAATTTAAGACAATCGCTACGCTGCGCTTCGCGATTGTCTTAAATTTCTAACCTATCACGTGACCTACAGGAGTAGGGCAGCACTGGAATTTTAGGAAATAATTGTGAAAAGTCAATGGCGAAGATAAAAAAATTGTGAAAATTTTGGAGAGAAAGTTACGGTCAATTAACTAGAACACTCAATCCGCTTACCTTAAAAGAACACAAAATCTCGTTTCTCAAAAAGTACTACATCTATATACAGTGTGTTACCGGCATGCGGGCATTTATTAAAACTGCCGATAATATGTTGCTTTAACAATTGTTTGCAAGTATTATCAATTAAAAAATAATTAAAATAACTTCACAAATAATTTTCTTACATACTGTACATTTTTAATGTAGTGCATGTGCTGCGTGTTCATCGTTATCTGTATCGCTGTTGCTTAGTACAAGGCATGTCGTGGTACGGCGGGAAAAAACTGACAACTAGCACAAAACCGTCGTCCTTCTCATTACGTTTATGTATGGAGGTTTTAAATTACTTTTTAAATTGTTATGTCAAAAATTTAAAAAGTGTTTGTTTACGTCGGATTGTCAAATTATACGTGAAAATATCAAAACTCATATTAATTAATCTGTAAAATGAATTTCGATGCACGAGAATTGTCTGATATGCTTTTAATTTACGGCGAAACACGCGGAAATGCAGCTCATGCCTTAAGACTTTATCGCGAACGATTCCCTAATAGACAACATCCGCACAATGCTCGAGTGATAACAGCGGCTCTACAGCGAGTGCGTGAAAATAGGCCGATAGTCCCTGGCCAGCCTGAAGGGGCTATGAACAGGATCGTGCCAGTGCAAGTTGAAGAAAGGATTCTCCGGCACTTTAGGCGGGTCCCAACCTCAAGTACTCGTGTTGCTGGTCGAATGTTCGGTACTAGCAACAAAACAGTGCACAAGATTTTAAAAAGGAATCGCAAACATCAAACATCCTTTCAAGTTTTTAAAGGTGCAAAAGTTTCTCCCTAGGGATTTGCCAATAGGGCACTATTACTGCGATTGGTTTTTACAAAAATGTGAAGAGAAAAATGACTTTCAACAAAAAATAATATGGACCGACGAATCTACTTTTTCTAAAAACGGAATGTGGAACCGCAGAAATACTCATTACTGGGATGACAAAGAAAACAATCCCCATGTGTTCCGAGAGACTGCTCATCAGTACCGGTGGACAGTTAACGTATGTGGGCAGCTATTCACAACAACAGGATCATCGGGCCCATTTTTATTGATGGGACCTTGAACACGCAAAGGTTCTTAGATTTGATAAATGGTCCACTCGTGGACTATTTAAATACTCTTCCTGAAGAGAACCGTCGCGAAACGTGGTATCAGCTGGACGGTGCTCCTGCACATTCAACCATAGTTGTACGGGAAAGGTTGAACCAGATTTTTGGCCACCGTTTTATCGGACGCTTTGGGCACACTCACTGCCCCCCCAGAAACCCTGATCTCACACCTTTGGATTTTTTTTTGTGGGGTGCTGTCAAAAATGAAGAGTATGCTACCGATAGTGAAACTGTAGACATTATGAAAGACAAAATAACAGCTGCTTTTCGTAAACTGGAAGAAAGTACTGACTTTGAAACAATTCGTAATTCGATTACAAGACGTTATGAATTGTGCCGTAGTCAGGGTGGCCAACATATTGAACACAGAGTTTAGCTGAATTAAATAAAATGCGGGGTTTGTATTTAAGTTTTATTTAGTTTGTAGAAAATAAAGTTTTTATCAAATGTGACAAGTCCTTTTACTTAGCCATTGTTATCTTAAGTGCAGTAATATTAGTATCGTTAACTCTTGAAATAGGTACTCTTGATTAATCATAATAATCAAAGTATCCGTCGACTGTCATTTGCACTTGTCAAATTGCTGTGCTTTACATTGCTGGCAATTAAAATTTTGTTAGAAAGTTAACAAAGCCTAAAAAATTGTTATTTAATTAAATTAATGTTATGGTTACGTTACAAATATACGTTATGTTAACCGCCTTTAAAAAAAGCCAGGGTGCTGGTAACACACTGTATATCATTTTTTGTGAAATAATTGTACAGAATTTGTTAAAGATATTCACAATTATTCAATTGTTTTTAACGGTTTATTTTGATTTTATGAAGGTATGTTTAGAACACTCAATCCTCCTATGGTGCAGATGGAGAGTTCCTAAAATCTCAAACTATGGCTACATAAAT
Source organism: Scoparia ambigualis (assembly GCA_963921215.1). Classification (NCBI taxonomy): domain Eukaryota; kingdom Metazoa; phylum Arthropoda; class Insecta; order Lepidoptera; family Crambidae; genus Scoparia; species Scoparia ambigualis. The sequence goes on from OY992507.1 coordinate 20,273,062, forward strand.
TCTTGACATTGTTATTCTATTACACGAATACAACCCCGAATCAATTTGTGAAACAAAAATCTTAACGTATAATATAACAGTTCATGAGTTAATTTAAAAAATACTTTCTTTGCAACGTCCCGTCTGAGTGCTCCATATTTTAGCGTATGTTTAATTAACCCGAACTTGTATGCAAACCGAGACTACATCAGAAATTGTGAAAGTGTTTTTACTAAAATAGAACACATCTTCTGTTTTTCTGAATGTTTAATTTACAACAATAATTAACTTTATCGTTTTAAATTAACGTTTCTGAGCTAGGAAATTGATTAGGGTGACCATGCATATATAAAAATGAACACATTTTTAAATTGTGTTATGCACTTTATTAAAAAAAATATAGATTATTTATTTTATATATTATCTTTCTTTTCTACATCTGAAAGACCGTAAGATAAATAGTGTAAAATATGGGACCATCTTACCAGAGCAAATTTTTTACGCTAAATCATCATAGCAGACCATTTGATTGTTAACAAAAGCATGTCCTTTGTAGTGGCCAAGATCATTAGAATTAATTCCTGGAACAAATTCAACGTCTCTCACCAATTTATACTATCTTTTATAAAAATTGATGTATTTCCTTTAAGAAAATCATTTCAACCTCATTTAAATCAAAGGATATGAAATCCGAAAGTTCATTTGTGACGATAGTTTGATTTTTACACCATTTACATTCTTGCGTCTCATTAGTGAAACAAATTGCCTCCTCCAGGAAAGAAATTCCGAAAAAGGACAGCATATCTACATTGATGGGCAGGAATGCAGACTGTCTCTCTACTTTCTTAGGTGTCTTAAGGCGGGTCTCCTGCGACACTGTTTTGTGTTTTCTAACATCTAACAACTAACAAAATATGTCAACACAAAACAGTGTCGCAGGAGACCTTTACATCTACTAACTAACAAACATGTTTGCGTGCTCGCTTAGCACTTAAGCATTTTAAAAGTAAAAATGTTGACGATGAAAATGTTAATGTTGACTGCACATGCAATGTCTTATTTATATTCGAAAATGTGTTGATTAATAGTGTTGTCAGTGCTACTGTCATAAAAGAGTGCTTAAACACATCATGTAAGACACCTAAGAAAGTAGAGAGAAAGTCTGCATTCCTGCTAATCAATGTAGATATGCTGTCCTTTTTCGGAATTTCTTTCCTGGAGGAGGCAATTTGTTTCACTAATAAGACGCAAGAATGTAAATGGTGTAAAAATCAAACTATCGTCACAATTGAACTTTCGGATTTGATATCCTTCGATTTAAATGGGGTTGAAAAGATTTTCATGAAGGAAATACCTAAATAAATTTTTATAAATGATAGACAGTACAAATTGGTGGGAGGCGTTGAATTTGTTCCAGGAATTATAACCCTAATGATCTTGGCCACAAAGTACATGCTTTTGTTAACAATCAAATGGTCTACTATGATGATTTAACGTAAAAAAATTGCTCTGGTAAAGATGGTCCCATTATTTCACACTCTTTATCTTACGGTCTTTCAGATGTAGAAAAGAAATATAATATATAAAACAAATAATCTGTATTTTTTTTGTAATACAGTTCTTATCACAATTAAAAAATGTGTTTCTTTTTATATTTATGCATTGTCACCCTAATCAATTTCCTAGCTTAGAAATATGATAAAGTTAATTATTGATGTAAATTAAACGTTCACAAAAACAGAAGATGTGTTCAATTTTAGTAAAAACATTTTCACAATTTTTGATGTAAACTCGGTATGCATATAAGTTCGGGTTAATTTAATATACGCTAAAATATGGAGCACTCAGACGGGACGTTACAAAGAAAGTATTTTTTAAATTAACTCTTGAACTGTTATATTATACGTTAAGATTTTTGTTTCACAAATTGATTCGGGATTGTATTCGTGTAATAGAATAACAATGTCATGAATTTATGTAGCCATAGTTAAAGACTTTAGGAACACTCCATCTGCACCATAGGAGGATTGAGTGTTCTAAACATACCTTTATAAAATCAAAATAAACCGTTAAAAACAATTGAATAATTGTGAATATCTTTAACAAATTCTGTACAATTATTTCACAAAAAATGATATACAGTGTGTTACCAGCACCCTGGCTTTTTTAAAGGCGGTTAACATAACGTATATTTGTAACGTAACCATAACATTAATTTAATTAAATAACAATTTTTTAGGCTTTGTTAACTTTCTAACAAAATATTAATTTCACAAAAAATGTTATATATAGATCTAGTACTTTTGAGAAACGAGATTTTGTATTTTTTTAAGGTCAGTGGATTGAGTGTTCTAGTTAATTGACCGTAACTTTCTCTCGAAACTTTTCACAATTTTTTTATCTTCGCCATTGACTTTTCACAATTATTTCCTAAAATATTCTTGGATTTCGTAATGCTTGGATAAACTTTTAAAAGGAACACTCAATCCACACGCACATCCTACTACTTACTATAACGATTTCCTATCATACAAAAGTAGGTTAAAACCATAATGTCAAAGTAGGTTCGATTGTTGCTGGCGGATACGAGTGTTTAGGTACATTACAGAGGAACAAAAAAGTGATTATCTTTACCGGTCATCGTCATCAACGGAAATCCACGGAGGTGAATATGAATTGCCGTTGGAAACAAATAACGGGTACCTACCAGTCGCGTGTTTTGTTTAGCGCATTTGAACTTTAATTATTAATGGCGAGGTGAATTTACGACATTGAGACAATCCATTAAGCCAGTCCAATAAGCCAATGCTAATGCTAATGATGAAACTTTGCATGCTGAAGTAAAACACAGGGATCTAAATAGTTTGTTGAACACATTTTTTTTAGTTGTTGTAATGAGTTATTAAAAATAAAGTATATTAATTATAAGTTATCTAATAATAACCGCCTCTGTGGTCTAGTGGCTAAGCTACCGATCTTAGACCCAGAGACCCCGGGTTCGATTCCCAGCGGGCAGTGAGTTTTTGTGTACTTTGGTTGGTAGTAGCGTTTGTTAAGTCCGCCTATTTAGCTACCGCCATCTTATCTAAAGCGGCGCCATAACAACAATGTTATTAAGAGAAAACACTACGTCGACGTGGCGTGCAAAATTCTCATACAAAACACAGAAAAACGACGTTTCGTAGTCCCCTGTTTCCTCCTTCAGAACTGGACCAATTTTTTATTAATTTTTCAGCATCGGTTAAAGAAAGAGATTTTCTATGTCTGTAGGAGCTTTCAAAATTTAGCGAAATCACTCCGTTTTAAGGCGTCTTCAGAAACATTAAGTAGAAATACATAGAAAATCTCTTTCTTTAACCGATGCTGAAAAAGTAATAAAAATTGGTTCAGTTCTGAAGAAGGGAACACGGGTCGTTTTTCTGTGTTTTGTATGAGAATTTTGCATGCCACTTCGACGTAGTGTTTCCTCTTAATAGTATTGTTATGTTCCGACGGTTTAGAGATAAGATAGCCAGTTCCTCAGTGGTTGAAGATTCCTGGTGAACTGCGCTTCTACCTTCGGCGTTATCGTCACTTTCACGTAAGTGGAACCACTTTCCCGTAGTGGATAAAACAAAAAAAAAGTAAAATAAATGCGAGTATATCCGTAGGTACCTACGTACTTACTTACAAACTATGCTTATACTTAAATAAATATAACAAGTGTTAAAAAAACTACTAACCTGTCATTTGCTTTATATTTTTTGACAATCTTCCTACACCATAGAACCATGCTATGCCGACCACTTCGAAAAAGGCAAGATATGTTATGCTGAGAGAAGCAGCGTAGTAATCCATTAGTTGAAACACGTAAATTCCACTATGGAGTATATGAGGTAATCCGCATAATAAAGATACCACGCAAACGCATAGTACGAGCAGCTCGTGATACACAAGCTTTTTTCGTATCATATCAGGAAAACCGTCTTGTATTGAAGTTACTACAACTTCTACTATCGCGAACTGAAAATAAACATAATAAATTATGATTATCTATCTGAAATAATTACTTATTACATTTTTCTATAGTATTTATGAATTGATTAGGAAGCTTGGTTATTACCTGACTGTTTAGGCCGAGGCACAAGAACATAAAGAAAAATAGCACGGCCCAAAGCTGAGATGCTGGCATCTTTGCTATAGCTTGCGGGTAGACAACGAACAATAAACCGGGACCTGGAAACGAACATCAATTTAGTTTCCTGCATTTCCTGTAGTTATGTTGAGCGCATTACCGGTGACATTATGAACCAACATTACGTTGCTAGGGACTTTAAAATAACAATAGTATATTATGTATTTATGTACTCACTATCAGCTATAACGTCCTTCACGTTAGTGTTTTGTTCGATGGCAATATTTCCGATAGTAGCAAACGTGAATATGCCTACGATGAGACTGGTGACCGCGTTGATCAGTGACACAGCCAGCGTGTCATGAAGGAAGTTGTTGTCGAATCGATTGTACGAAGCGAACATAATCATCGAGCCAAAGGCCACTCCGATAGAGTTGAAGATTTGTGACGCGGCGTTCACCCACGGCCTCGACTGTTTTAGCAGTTCCCAATCTGGCTTGAAGAAATATCTTAATCCCACATCTGCTCCTTCCAGCGTCAGTGATCTTCCGAGAAACACTATGATTAACAGGAAAGGAAGTGTTGTGGTGATGTAACGCACTTTAGCAGATGATTTGATGCTCTTCCATAGGGCGAAGTAGACCAGCACCCATGCACAGACCAAACAAGCTGCCAATTCCCATCGCATACCACCGGGATACTCTACACCTGGACTCATATTTAATACTTTTTTCCTGAAAACAATATAAGAGGTTACTTTTACGCAAATCATGTCGTAAAAAAGAGAGAAAGAGTTTTTAATCTTTACTTATTATAATTATTTGCCCTTTGTATTTAACCTCTGGCAAGTCGATAACAAAAATATTTTGATTATAGCTGTTTACGTAATTATTGAATAATGTTAATCGGCAACAAAGGAATATTATACCAATGTTGTTTATATGAGCAGTGATTTTAAATAAGGATTACCAATTCGCTCCGCGTGTTATAAGTAAGGATCAAAGCTTACTCGAAGAATTGTTCGGTGGGCGTCTGGGATCCGTTGGGCTTGGTGTGGTTGTGGTGAGGCACCCAGCACTGGGCCGTGTTCCACCGATTCGAGCAGGTGGCCCATGGCACCTCAGACTTAAACGACGTGAAGAAATAATATATTGCCCAAGCTATGATCACTGCGTAGTATGTAGACATTAGGAAAGAGATCACTACACTTGCTAGTCCGGCACCTGTGATAATAGAAACATTATATTAATATTACTATTGTGTAAGTGTACCTTTAAGGTTCGTGTACCTGTTGTTTATCGACTCTCAATTATTATTTTTAACCTTATCCTTAACCTAAAATGTTACAAAAATCTCCTAATTCAAACTGAAGAAAAGTCTCTTTTGTAGTATTTAAAAACAAACAAACTTATTGTAAATGTTACGGTAAATGTGATTAATTGGTACTAATTAATAACCGTGTCGCGTAGAGATAAACCACGAAGAAAACGGCACGCCCCTCCACATTTTTTTAAATGTGTGTGTGCATATACGTCATATTGTACAGTAAAGTAAAGTAAACAGTAAAGTACTAACTGCTGAAAAGATGTACCAATGCAACAATTTACCAAAAAGACGGTTATTGTTATGGATAACGCATCTTATCACAATACTTATGCGAATAAAATACCTATCTACTTCAAATAGCAATAAACCAGAAACGCATAAATGACCAAAAATAAAAACATACCTTTTGACGAATTCATAAAAAAGATCGATCTTTACGATATTATTATAAGGAACAAGTAGGACAAAATGGCGTTTGTTATTGGTTCTATTGCAACACAGTGCGAGTGCATTTTTACAAAAAAAAAAAACGCCTATTTAGTTATGTTTTTATTTAGTCTACGGTCTACGGTTGCCATAGAGCTGCAAAATTTACACATCTTAGGGTCTACTCTCTTTCCTGGAAACGAAATTTCGGCCGATTTGCGTTTGCTATTTACGCCCTTTCCATTTCATACGAAATTTCGTTCGTACAAAATAGGATTAGTATTTTTATCCTTTCGAGCGTCGCGATGTAAATTTTGAGTACCTATCGGCAAAAAACAATTAAAATTCAATTGTGTCTGGCGCAAAAATTGTTAGAAATTTCAAAAATAATAGTAAGCGTTTTATATAGCAAACGAAAATACTTGATGCTACATAACTACATGTGACCTATTTACCTTTAGCAAGGCTTATACTTACTTAGCATTAGCATTTACTTAGTACCTCAATACGGCAGGAACTATTACATTCGACAATGATTATAGTGTGTAACAAAATTTTATTATAGGTGTGTAAACTTATATGAATAACATTAGTTACCTTTGAACAACGGGCAAATTTGCGAGAGCGCTCCTATGGGCCCGTGCGCCGTATACTGCCCAACTGCTAGCTCCATGAAGAGCATAGGAACGCCACATACGATGAGTATTATGAAGTAGGGGATGAGGAAGGCACCTATAACAAAATACATCATTTTAATATCTGTCGAAGACTACCAACATTACACACATAATAGATCTTCATAGGTTCATTAATTAAAAACTATGGATACCAAGAGTTTCAGAGTAGTAGTAAAATATATTTAGGCAGCGCAGTGTGTCAAATTAAAAACGTTCAATGTAAAGGACATATAGATAAGTGCTCTAGTTTCCAGTATGAAATGATAAGAATCTAGACGTTTCGTGTACACGCTGTCCTTGATACCCAATGAATTGACCCACAGGAACTGCTAATTAACCTAGCCATTTGACAAGAACATAATTTGCGCTCATTGTTTTTGTATGGTCTAACTTTACTTTTCTAAGTGGTCAGTGGGTAGTTCTTTCAAGATTTTCAATAACAGTGAACCTGGCAATTTAGGCTAGATATACTTATATCAAATATGAAGAGAAAAAAACCTAATTTAATCATTGACGCAAAATTCTGAAATCATTTAATAGGTACTGAATTAATATTTACAGTTTAATACGTACTTCGGTAGTTATGAATTTGAAAGTGATATCCTATCTAAAAAAATATAGGACATAAAATTTTCCTTTAAGCGAAAATATTCGTAATAATTTTTTTACTATTGAGAAAATATAGTTTAAGTATCTTCCAAGTGTGAAACCCTTACTTCATAAAAGACATCGATTTACTTAAAATTCCAAGAAAACTTAAGAGCCTTGATTACGAGGAAAGGTTAAAGACTCTAGGATTAACCAGCCTTAAAGATCGAAGAGAGCGAGGGGACTGGATAGAAGCATACAAAATGTGACTGGCCATTATGACATGCAAGACTTTGGCAAGATGGTCACCCGCAACAAGAATCCACACCTTCGAGGGCACAGCCTTAAGCTAGCAAAAACAAGATCTTATAATAACCTGCACAAGCATCTCTTCTGTAACCGAGTGGTGGAAATGTGGAATAAGTTGCCTGAAGAAATAGTGACAGCCAAAAATACATATCAATTATCTCAATAATAAAAAATTATATTTAGATATTTACAATGTAATGGGATAACATGCATTTATCAGTTGTCTCAACTGCCTGCCTGAATAATATATCTTACTGATAATAATAAATATTCGTAGTAAGTACATTATTATTTTTTTTTGAGAAATTATAGTTAAATTTTTTTCAGATATTTCCAATTACGACACAATCAAAAATCTTATAGTAAAACATACAAACTAATTCGAGTTCACATTCATATTCACTATGTTTCGAATAGGTAGCTACACATTCAGAAATGACATCTAAACGCAAATAAATTATTTTAATTAAAACAGAATATTTGCTTCGGAATCTCATTTCATACAGCTCCCGTAGCTTTCTCTACTGTATATTACAGTCTAGTTAAATATTAACAATATCATGTTTATAGTACCTATTTGTCTACACGTGGAAAGCTAGAATAGGCTGCTATAGTATTATGATAAAAAACGCATGCGTGACAGATGTTAGGTAATCCGATCTTCATTACTTTTTCGTTTTTTGTTAACCTCTGCTTACATACGCGTTGTAGTAACTAGATAACTTTATTACAAAGTAATCTAAGCGTAGTTTAAATCTAATAATTGTGTAAAGCTCTGTAGAGCCAATCAATAATTTTAGATCATAAAAATTGCTTTTGGATTAATTTACCTGCAATATTTTCAGAGATAAACGTGAACAACCCCGTGGCACAGAATAAACCGTGGTAGCTTCAGTTAGTGCCTCTACCTAGGTATATTTATATGCAATTTTTTACTTAAAGAATTGAGTAAACTTTCCGCTGTTGGTGGCAGTTAACCGTATGCATGTTTCATTCACGCATATTGTCTTGTTATTGGTGCCCAAGTGTGAACCAGCGCCACTTAGCGGTCGGGGACACAAACTTACTCGGTCACGCATCGGTGTGTACACAGCATTTTGTAGATTAGTACACCTGAGTCTGTCGCGATCGGACGAGAGAGATTAGTTTATTATACTGTAGATTTGAGAATATTGCGGCAATCTTTATTACCTAAAACGGTTACTAAAAGTCTGGGAAGAGCTCAGCTGTCGTAATATTGGACACAATAGAAATTCAATTGTTAGCACGATCAAGGAGTCTTCGTGACAGACAAGGGGACTCTACATAGTTGAATTCCTATCGCTAATAAATCTCACATATGTAATCTGAATAGTATTGTGTAGACTAGGTATAAATCTCGCATGTGCAATCAGGAAACATCAAGGAAAATGATATTCATGATTATTATTTGCATCCAATCAAGGAAAATGTAGTCAATCAGCTGATATTGTTATTTTTATTTTGGACGATAACTCATATTTATAATTGAGTTACGCAATATTTACTAATTGCTTCTAAGCAATTTGTACTTTTTTATAAAGGAAAAAATAAAGAGCAAAGTGGCGTGAAAAAGAGGAGGCTTATTATACACAGCAAGCGGGTAGATGTAGGCTGATTAGAACAGAGAAAAAAAAGAGGAAAAGATTAAAGGAAATGAATTATTTGTACGGTTTTAGGAAACCAAAGTAATACTTGCCTGAAAGATATAAAAAAAGAAAGATTTAGTGACCCCATTATAATTTAATGTCGAAGCATAGTTTGTAATGTAAGTACTAAGGACGCGGTCATTTTAACTATTATTAGGTATCAAGGCATATATTCGTGCACGCTTAGTTACGTTTCAATTTGCTGATCACAGGACATATTCTTGAGCAAACACGGAGTGTCACGACGGACACGATGCTTTTGTCGCCTTAATGACTTAATTTGCGCTTATTATTGAGTCACACAATGTGCCTCTAACTTAAAGTTCGACGTGCAAAAATATTTCGTCACGTCAAAACTAACACGGGAGTGTTATCTATCTGTTACCGGGAAATGGTCGTAAAAATACATTTGTCATGAATTTATCTAAAAATGCTGGTTTGGTTTGGTTATACTCGTAGCTCTAGCCACCGTTGTTTTTTTTTACTTTACGTAAATCTCTACAAAACACATTATTTTTTATTTAATTGTAGTGTATTTTTATTTAATTTGTTTATGTATAGTCTGTAACGTATATACATAATTATCATATAATATATATGGCCATATTTTGTGACCTTTTTAGACAACCAGAATTCTTGAGTTATGTATTAAAAAAGTATTTTAGAACAAGGCAACGTGCCAAGTTTAAAAATGAAGATTTTTGTCACCCAAATATAGATTTGACCGATTTGACGACGTTCGCATTACTATTTAATTTGTTGTACACTTGTATTATCTGAGGTTGCGTTTTTGTTTGCGTAAACTTTCGTTTTTTTACTTTTTATAGTTTATTACCATAAATGCAACAATACTCCTTATAAAGTATAAAGTTGTTAAGTACCCTTAACTGCAATCACAATATGCGATCGAAGACCCTTAATGAAATTGTTAAAATAATAAAGTATACATAGCTACGAGTATAGCGTACGACCTCGTTACGTTTTATTTTATGTTATTACGATTATATTATAAGCGTTATTACGATTTTAAATAAGATGTTTGCTTTCGTTCTGGTAGATTATTTAGCTGTTTTCTTTTGCTTTAATTTATTTTTATGTATTTTTTTTTCAGGTAATTTCTGTTTGCAAAGCTGAATTAAGTATAACGGTTTGTAATGAAGTAACTTTGTAAAATTATTGTACAGACTAGACATAGCTTTAACTTTATTATTATTTATATGACTATAATAACACTACTCGAATGAATGAATTATACTTTTTTGAAAATATATTACCTTCCTACAAATTAACACTCTTGTCATTTCATTCGTTTTGTGACAAAAAGCAAATCAATGTTAGAGTTATCAACCTATAAGTGGGACTTCCAGATAGGTACTTAGTAATGAATTTGCTGTCGGCCGAATCTGGCCTTTACTGTGTAAGCGGGTTTAAGGCGCGAGAAACTCATGACTCGATCGCCGCAGCCATCGTAGTGACCAAACAATCCTCAGTTTTTTTCAGAACTAGCATCACACAAGCGTATACATCGCCGCACCTTGCTAGAATTTCGTGGCGTGGCGTAAGTCTTATCATTCCATTCGGCCACGACCACTGATGGAATGCAATGCGACAGGCGATTTCTTTGTTCCTTACGCTCTTTATATTACCATTATCTAAGACTGTCGTAATATAAACATGCGATGAACCAGAAATACGCTTAGCGCGTCGCAAAATGCTCATGTGACTGAGGCCTTATGATGACGAATACGAAAATCTCAAGTGCATGCAGCCCCTCAATCGTTAAAGCTCGAGTGAATAGGCTGCTTCTGGGCAAGCTAGCTTTATTGTCGGCCTCTTCTTAATCATAGGGATAAAAATGTGACCAGCCCATTTATTTTATATATTTAAAAAAAACTTGGCGGCGCCTTCTAAAGCTAAACTAAGCTAAGCATAATGATGGCTAAACCAATTATTCACAATTCTTAGTGCACATTATCTATTGTCATATGAAACTTTACTGTTTCTTGGGAAAGAGAACAAGAAAATAATTTGTTTGCCAGCATTCTTCATTGTATTTGGCTCTAGTATATGAGGGAACAGGGTTGCATCAGAGGCATCCGAAAAAAAGAAGTTTAACCATAACGCCCCTTGTTTGTTTGCTGCCATGTCACTTTAGTAGCTACTACTCCTACTACCTACTCACCGCCGCCGCTCTTATAGCAAAGGTAGGGGAACCGCCACACGTTGCCGAGGCCGACAGAGTAGCCCACGCAAGCCAGCACGAACTGGATCTTGTTCGCCCAGAACGGCCTGCGAGGCTTCAGGTGATGGTCCTCCACATCCTCCTCTTCCTCTTCGCAGCTCTCGTGTGAGGCCGTGTCTTCATCTGGAGGTCTAAAATAAAATAAAATAAAGAAGTCTTTATTGACAGAAAGTGTTACCATGTCTGCATTAAGGACATCCAACTTCATTAATTATCCCCTTGTCTCTCATGAAGACTCCTAGAGGTTACTAACAATTGAATTTCTTTCCTGTCTGGTATTTCGACAGCAGAGCTCTTATGAATCCTACTTGTTCTACTAGAGCACACGATGGAATATTAGAACGTTAAATAGAACAATAGAATAGTATGGAATTTACTTTATTGTACACAAAATATAGACACGTTTATAAGACAGACGCAATTGACTGTTGTAGATTTTAATGTCTTTGTGTAGATTAAACATCCTTTTATATTGCCGTAGAAACTATAGCCATTATTTTGTCCAAATTTGGTTTTACCTAGGTCCATTCTACAGTGCTAAGAATATTAGTATTAGAGCTGTTTGGTTCCTAAACTCATTGTCTGGTCGAAGAAATGTGTCTGAAAAACATACATTATAGATAGATAGATAATACTTTTATTGTAACACAATAACACAAACATTTACAATGCATTTACATAAAAAAGAAAAGAAATGAAAAACAATGTTACAATTTTAATTATATTTACATACATAATAAAAACATGTTATAATAACACGTAATAATAACACAAATGAGGTTTAAAGGTTATTTAAAGCTTGTATTTCCTTGTACGTACGTACGTATCACGGCGCGGAGTCCTTCATTTTTCACGACTCCGTGGTATACCTACCCGATGAAATAAGATACGGATGTGTTTTAAATATACTTCCTCCCGCCCTTCCAAAATTTCATTATCGCTGATATTACCATTTCTTAGCTTGCAGAATAAAATTATTTGCATAAAGAAATGGAGATGTGTGTGATGAATAGTTACCTTATTATTTAATTCAATCCTGAATATCAAAGCATACGCTTGTAATTATTTTATACGGATGGTCTGCTATATTTCTTACATAGTTACTATTTGATTAAGCTTACAGGAATATAAATACTTAAAAAATAACATGCGAGATTTACATCGTTTGCGATAATAGTGTAGACGTTAAAAATAAATGACAAGATGTGGACACAAGTAAGTAATTAGATATTAACTACGGTGGAGAGATAGCGTAAATGCCTCATGAAAAATATGTAATGCTAAAAGTAAATATGTGAAATTGTGAATCTCTCATAACTGGAATATTTTGGTTTGTTAATAACTGTGGTTAATAAGTAAGCTAAATAAGCTTTTTATTCATAATAATATGATAAATTTACTTAGATTTAGTCCTAAAGTATATATGACTGTTGTTACTAACAAATCATTTTGTTTTAAATATGCTTTTTAGGCTGCGATCTAGGTGTCAGCTTTTAATCTCAAACACAGTTAACTTAAGGTTTACAAAAAAATGTTCTGAATTAGAGACTATCTATTTATTGAGCAGTCGTAGAATTTGTTAAGAATTTGTTTCTTTCCTAAAGGTCTCTTCTTTCTTAATAACTTTGTTATTTCTTTAAGTATATTATTTTTTAATTCTTATAACTTTGCTTCTATAGGTACTTTTAGCTTGCCTAACTATACCATCGTGTAAAGACTTCAAGAACCCACTTACAAATTTTTCAAGCGTCTAGAAAGTGCGTGAAGCGTAGGCATAATTATTTTTTGCTCATGCTATGTCTGACAAAAATTCCACTTGGTTAACGGTAACCTTGCTAAACACTACCTGTTTGAATGCAAGATGAATGACCATAATGATGGCAAGATTAGTGTGACGTCACCGAGATCAACGGCTTACCTTTCGTTTACCGATATACAGGGTGGAATTTTGTAATGCCATCTGAAGAGTACTCTTAATACTGTAGATAGAAAATTTTACTTAAAGAAACATTCCTTTATTAAAAAAAAAAAGAAAACTGCATTCAAAGATTTTCGAAAATTCGCTTGCAACACCTGGGAATCGAACCGACTAAAATCTGTTAAAAATACACCTTGTACTTTTATTTCTACGATCGTTAGGGTCAATTATAAGGACGAATCTCTCTAAGAAACTTGATAATTTAAAAAAAAAGAAACCTTGATTGAATTTATAAGTCCAGATTTCATGGTTTCCTTTCATTTTATTAATCAAGCTTGTCAGAGAGATTTCATCCTTATAATTAACCCTAACGATCGATGCAATAAAAGAACAGGATGTAATTTTTCAGATTTTAGTTGGTTTGATTTCCGGGTGTGGCCAGCGAAATTTTCGAAAATCTTTGAATGCAGTTTTCTTTCTTTTTCTTTTCAAAAATAAAGCAATATTTTCTTTAAGTAAAATTTTCTATCTACAGTATTAAGAGAAAACACTACGTCGAAGTGGCATGCAAAATTCTCATACAAAACACAGAAAAACGACGTTTCGTAGTCCCCTGTTTCCTCCTTCAGAACTGGACCAATTTTTATTACATATAAAAAAGTGAAGTATATATACATAATATCATTTCAAAAAGTTACTGAGAGATAAATAAACCGCCACCGGTCTTAGACCCAGAGGTTCGGGGTGCAATTCTCAGCGGGGGTACATTTTTCTATAAGGGTTGATGTTGGTGGTAGGACTGGTTTTGATTTTTGGGCAGGCACATATTTACCTAATAAATAACGTAATAACCATAATAAAATTTATCTTATTTACATCAAATAAGATTGATAATGATAACCGATCAATAATTACTACCTATATATTAGATCTCGGACATGGTAACATCATTTTAAAGTTATATTAAGTAATCTTAAAATTTTCCGTCTGGTTAGCTGAAATAAAAGAACTACAAGGTACTTATTATCCTCTTTTCGGGTACGGGTAATCCCATGAGCAGTGGTGTGAGTGTTGTGAGTGTGACCCAAATTATTATACTTATTTGTCGAATTGCCTCCTCATTTTCAGATATTAATATTTAGTGGGTTCCATAAATTACATGCTGTAAAATAATGTCATTATGATTTATTGCGGCATTACAAAGATATTCGAAATGAACTGTTGAAGGAAAAACGAAATTGTAATCTTTGCAACTATCATAAAAAATAAACAATAACACAGAGTAAATACAAATTATGGGGCCATTTATAGAAATAATCCTCATCTGTCAGTGTGTAAGTACGTAAACGTTTTTAAAATCATTATCAACAAGTAGGCGGTTGATAAGGCGGGCGTACGATCAATCGTATCCGTGTCGTATGAGATACGCGGGAAGATAGCGATGCAGCCTTATCAGCTACCACTTGAAGGTCACAGCCAAGATTCCCTCTAATCCCAAGTTTTATAGGATTTCGGATCTACTCACCTCGATTGAGATACCTACGCCATCTACACACCACCGTTGGAAATGTATAGGAAAATTTGTCGGTAGCACTAAGTGATAGCTACTATCAAGTACTAGTAGTAACTAGTAGGTACTAGTCAACATGACAGGGAATAAAATAAATTTCTTGTATATTGAAATACAGACAGGTAAATAGACAGCACAAAAATAGTCTGATAACGATTTTGAGATTATGAAACTATGAAAAAACGGCATGTAAAAGTTGTATTAATTTTACTAGCTGCAGTGTTTTCAATACTTCTTTTTAAATTAATTTGTTAAGATTTTATCACTAACAACAAACATTGAAATGCTCTTTTGTAAGTGTAGTATGAAATAAATGACTTAAGGCTGGGATTCCCGAAATTCCCGAAAATAGGGTATTTTAAATTATTGATTACTCGAAAATCACAAGAACTCAAAATTTTGAAAAAATATATGTTATTCCACATTTTTTTATCTAGTCATTCCGGCCGTTAAATACTCTATTAGTGATACTTTACTGCATCAAATAAAATTTCAAACATCCGTCTAATCGTAATTCAAATATCGTATTACTTGCATTATATTTGGTTTTAGCTAATGAAAAATATACAAAAATAATTGTCTTTGAATAGGTGGGGCTTTCCGGCTGTCATAAGTTTAAAAATTTAAAAAGAATTGTTGATTTTCAAAATTACCTACCTATTTTGCTAAGTTGACGGTAGCGAATCGCGATGTGCAATCAATCAGTCCCCTACTAGTTTCTGCGATCGAGAATCCTAGCCTTAAAGTAAAAAGTTATATATAAACCAATGTCAGGATACACGATCATGCAATTCCATTTTAATTAAATCATCCAGCAATTTAGGGTTAAGGGGTTTTCTATGTACTTAATTTAGTTTATTTTACCTAGAAGTGGGTAAGTGTGCGTTGTTCATGTGGGATTGCTTTAGAACAGCTGTGGGAAGTTGATGATATGATGATGCTGGTGATGACGATGATAAATAAATAAATAAACTTCTTCAAGGAAAGTTCGAAAACATTATAAACTTACGATAAAATATTAAACACGTGAATCTACGTCAGAATGATAAGTGTTTTGAAATGTGAATCGATGCAATTGATAGGTTCTGATAACTCCAGTTTGACAGATCTATAATTACTTAGATCAAAAACACTGTATCAAATTCAATCTAACGTACAAAACTAAATGTACTTTAAAAATATATACCACTTGAAATTGGCTTAATGCTAAACGCGAAGCCATTAATTAAGTTAGAATAATAACACTATATCGATTTATGTAAGCGCCGGCTTGTAAAAACAAAAAAATTGAATGTGACAAAACTTAAAGATAAATCATTTACCTTCCAGTAAATACAATATTATAAATATTTGAATTCATGTAATAATCAATTCATAACTTTTTGTTATTATTGAAAAAGATTTAACATTTATGAAAAGTTCTGAGTTCTCTCCAACTGAGTTACCGGAAACTGATTTAGTTTTCCAATATTTCAAGTACTTTTATGTTATCAATGCTTAGGTAAAACATTCGATAACATTAATACGAAATATTTGGGGAACGGTCAAGAAACAGCTGTTGTTTTAAGGAAATTAAAGATTTAAAATAAAACAAACTACAAACAATTATTTTTATAAACACAACCTGTAATTTTAGATAGACCTCTGTTGCTTTTATAGGAATCTAAAAAAGATTTTAATGTCAAAAAATATATAAGTAAATTATAAGTGGTGGGTGGCACGTCACTCACACGTTTGTGTGTGTGTGGCGGCAGCGCCCGTTTATTAGACTAGCACCATCATAACAAATGTTTAGCATTACATACATTTCAACAATATAATTATATGCTCTACAATTTCATAATATAATAATAAATATTTTTTATATATATAATCGGCTCTTGTTGCGGTTCGCATATAGTCTACGTCAAAATACGAAAAGATTGTGTAGATTATAAAATTAATTGATCACATAATCGATGATACTGAGTAATTGATAGATGTCGAACGGCAAGTAATTTCCCCTCCAAACGTTATTTGGTCCGCTCTACATTGTAGGTAGGGTATATTAAGTTACATTGTAACCCTGTGCAGTGACGTAAGCGATAGGAACAGAGAACAATGGTCAGTTCTGTAATATAAAATATCTGAAAGACGAGATGCGTGTCTAACATGCTAATTAAGAACTAATAATACAACTTCTACAACGATGCCGTACCGTGCCCACCAGTTGAGATCTCGGGTTGATAGTTATATTTATTTATTATAGGTTCTCAAAAACTAGCTGTGTGGAATAAAATTGTTACTCCTGTTTAAACTTTTGCTAGACAAGGGTCACTAGATATCAAATACGTGGGTGACTTTTGAAGGTGCTATGTTTAGAGGTCCCAAGTGAAAGTGCAGTGTCTATTTTCCAAATAATGCTTTGTCTTATTTAAAACAATTTATTGCCCTCTATTATAATGAAGTCTTTCATAAATACGTCGAGATACAGTATTTGAGTTAAGGGAAAATGTATACAAATATGTGTGTTAGTGCGTTCATATACTTATATATTAGAATTGAAAGAAAAGAAACAACCGATCAGTTGTATTTCTGGTTTTCATTAATCGAGTTTATTAATATATTAATTAATATAACCTGGTAGCGTAGCGGTGTAAGAATACTACAACCCCTCTCTTCCCTTGGGTGTCGTAAAAGGCGACTAACGGACTAAAGACTGCACATACATCCAACAGCATAGAGCGGCGATGGGTCACTTGTCTTGTCACGCTGAGCACATATGCAGTCGCTACGAGTATTTGGTGAAAAGTGAACTATGGCAAAGGACTGCTTTCGCGGTCTCTAATTGCCTAGTCTCTGACTAACCATCGGGGTTAATAGTCGTGATTATATGTATGTATGTATATGAGTTTATTAATACAAAAGTTTAGATAAACATTTATGAACTTGTTGTTTTTATAAAGTTGGAAGAGGAAGTTTCTCTTAAAATATTTAATTTACATTTTTTATTATTCTAAAGTTGTTCCAGAAAGTTAATTATTAAGAAAGGTTTTCTCACGTTAATTTAAAAGCTAAGGACAACAAAGGAATTAATGTGAAAAAATTAAAACTTTATTTGGAACACGTAACTATTTTAGATTAAAACTAAAATAGGAATTTACAATAAGATTTGACGTGCATCACACTGATTCACTCAGATGTTTCTATTTTAAACGGTTTCCTTCGTAATTATCTTATCGCTATAGACGCATTTTGTAGTTATTTATGGCAATGTCACCTATGATAGAAATTTTAATGTAATAAGTGTCATGAAATAGAAGACTCATAGATAATATAATTCATCTGGATTAGTAGTGACGTGTTAATTTAATAATAAGCTAAACAATCTTTTTTAATAACAGTGATAATGAAAATTGCAGGCAGTTTATGATACGTATTTAGAGCTAATCGTATTCGGTGAGCTTTGATAGATTTTGTCCTATAGGTACTATCAAATATAAAAATGTAAGTATCTGTTGGCTAAATAAGAATGGAAAATCATAAAATGTATTCGTATTAGATACAGCTTTAAATATTTGTATATAATTCGAGAATCATAATTTCTCTGGAGCTTATGTTAAAAAAATATTTCAGTAGACAGAACAATACGGACAGATAGATCGCTTATTATTATTTCGGGTGTGTAAGGTATAAGCATTATTTAAACGTAAAACGACAAACGTTATTATTGCTGGTGCCATTAAATATTACTTAAATTGATTGTACTTTCCTAATAATTATTCGTGTTCGTTCAATAGCTTTACCCACACGATTAAACGAAGAATTATTGCAATAATAATATAAAATATAATGAAAATATTTTGATTAAAAATATTATTTTAATCACCGTGAGTGTACTTTTTATTAAATAAATATATCAATGTTTTTTAATCATTATCATCATCTCATCATCAGTCGAAAGACTTCCACTGCTGCTGGACTAAGGTATTTAATTATGTTTTCTAAATTAACAATTCTTTGTAAAGGTTACATTAAAACTAAAGAAAACGTATTATTTCCAGGATCATTACCTAATTATCTTTATTACTGAAATTTTTGCATTCAAAATGCTTTACAATGTGATAGGGGTGCTACTTCTAACCCGTTGAGGCTAAGTACTACATCTAAATTCATCGACAAAAAAAAGATATGGGGGGTCCAACCCTCCCCTATAATTTATGACCATTTTAATTTTTTTTAATCTACTGCGGCACTATGCGATATCAAAGGTTTCATATGTCGTAGAAACATGAAAAAAATGGCAAACGGTAGCAAATGACACTGGTTAGCTAATCAACTACTTTTTTTTGTATGTTTAAGATTATTTTTTTGAGAAAAAAATCATTACTTAATTATTTTGTGATTTAAAATCACTTTTTTATGTTTTCACAGATTATTCAAAACTAAGTTGGACCCCCCATATTATTTTTTTTTGTCGATGAATTTAGATGTAGTTCTTAGCCTTAACGGGTTAGAAGTACCACCCCTATCACATTGCATACAATGCGATAGGATGGTAATAGGATAAAATTTTTACTAGAAAAAAAACAACCAGTCTCAGGAAAGCTCGAATGGAATTCCCTCTGCTCCCATTCGAGCTTTCCTGAGACTGGTTTTTTTTCTAGTATACATTTTATCCTTTCATTAACTACCTAACTTTTTTTTTATAATAAACGGGCTTGCTCTTGGCCACATTCTTATCCGTAGGATTAAGAACTGGCCGACAATGGAGCGAGCTTGCCCAGAAGCAGCCTATTCATTCGGGCTATAAAGATGTTGGAGCTATATGCACTCGGGAACACAGACACACCGGCAGGGAATTCCATACCTTGGCTGTACGCATAATTAATGAAGACTTATGAGATCAATCAAGTAAGGGTGGTAACCCGCCGTACGTCTGATCTCCCGATGGTAGAAAGGGGACGGGGAATAAGCTCGTGTAGCTCAACAGCACACTCTCCGAAGTACAATTTGTAAAATACCGACAAGCAAGCCACTGAGCGACGGTAAGCGAGACTGTGAAGCTTGGTTTTCACAAGCTTATCGTCACCTATGTTTCCTGGCTCTGCGTTCCACCGAATCGAGCGCGGCAAGTTGATATTTTGCTGAGCCGTCCCAAAGGTGGCAGCAATACTCCATGCACGACCGGACTTGTGCTTTATATAGAGTTAGAAGCTGTCCCGGCGTGATATATCGCTTAACTTTATTTAGAACACCCAGCTTTTTGGCCGCCGTTTAAGCTTTGATTTCGATGTTGTCGCCGAAGTTGAGATTAGAGCTCATAGATCTCCTCGGCACGAAGCCGAGGAGATCGAAGTTTTCAGTAATTTTTATTGTCGGTAGTATTTTTATGGTGAATACAATTATGAATACTAATTTGTCATGTCATCGTGTTCTTACACACAAAAATGCTGCCTACGAGTATAATACGTTATACGACCATGGACGTAATATAATACGACATACTCTTATTATTTACAGCACGCAGATTTAGTTGTCAGTCATAATTCTGTCATTTTTGTTAACTTTATCTTGTTTCCATGTTTAAAGTGTCGCACGGTCGCACCGTCCAATTTCTTCTTAATTTCGAAAACGCTTCTTAGTATTATTCTTCTTCTTCTTAGTTTATTCTTTTAATTAATTAATTATTTATTCATTTATTATTTTAGCAAGGTTTGCAGCTGTCATTATTGACTTTATAACTCTGTAAAATCTAAAAGTTACTTACAAATCGCCACAAACAAACATTAAATTGAGAGTTTATTGGTCCTAATAATAGCTACCTTATGTCAATTATTTCTTGCAAATACGTATTTATCTGTTAATGACTATTAGGTACCTACTATACAGGTAAAGCATTTGTATTATATACACTCAGCGGCACGGAAAATGGCCCAAACCCATTTGACCCTTAAATTATAAGGCCCTTATAAGACCCTTAAATAAAAAATTTTATGCATTTTAATTTTAAAAATAATTACTTTTAAAATTAAAATGCATAAAATTTTTCTTTGAATTAATGTAATTGTTATCCTTACATACTTTTTTGCTAAAAAATTAACAGAAAAATGTGATTTTAATTATTTTTAATCAATTTACAAAAAGGGCAAATTTCGCTACAATGTTAAATTTCAAACTTAAGCCCTAAATAAATCTACATACCACCCCTGGCCCTGATGACCGCCTGCATGCGATCAGGCATGTATTGGAGGATGTTTTTTATGTCTACTTGAGGAATTTATTCCCAGGCGGCCACCAGCGCGGTTTTCAAGTTATGGAACGTTTGTGGAGAGTTAGGATTACCTTTAACTTTTCTTTTTAGCATATCCCAGACATGTTCCCAGACGGGTTCATGTCTGGACTTCTTGCTGGCCACTGAATTTTTTGAATTCCGACATCTAAAAGATAATCGTTCACGCAACAAGCTGTGTGAGGTCGAGCATTATCCTGCATTAGAAGAAATTCTTCCTAACCAATGAACCCGACGTATGGCAAAACATGTTCTTGAAGGGTGTCTTCGATGTATCGCACTGAATTTAGACGACCCTCCACCACCACTAACTCTGTACGTGCCTCGGAACTGATCCCGCCCTAAACCATAACGGATCCTCCATGGAAGCTGACAGTTGTTTTTTATTCTACCAAGAAGCATAACTACAGATTAATTATAAACAAAATAAATAATATTAACTGCGAACATATTTTAGTTTAATTAAAACTCACCTTTCTTTTTTGAGTCTTACTTAACACAGAAATGCGTTTCAAGTGTCACAAAGGCTAAGTAACGAATATGTTTTTGGAACTACCCTCTTAAAATGACAAAAACGATCGTACTGATGAATAGTCACACAAAGTTATAAGATACGACGACTTATTTACTTCATATCGCATGGTTTACGTTTGGGCCATTTGTGCCGCTGAGTGTATATTATTAAACATATTATAAAATTTTGTTTGTTAACAACGTTAAAAATATATATTATTTTCAAGGAACAAGAAAATATAAGGCTAAGAGCCTATGCGACAAGTATAATGCCCATATTCTATTAAAAAAACATGCGAAGTCAGTATTAAAATATCTGGTTACTTTCTCAGTTACCTACATAGCCTGATTGCACTGCACAGAGAAACTTTTCCAGCGATAACAGATGTACGAATGTGTCACGTGACACACACACAACAATTATGTAATGGTCGTTTTAAGTTTCAGTAACCCAATATTTTGTTATATCCCTTTGAACTGTAGCACACCGGGAGCCGGTCACTAACAATTGATTTTCTATTAGATAGATGTTGATTTTGATAATAGATGTTGTTTTTTCGACAGTTGAACGCTTAAAAGTTACGTAAATTCGTTTTTGCATATTCAAGATTTATGCTTTTCTTTATTTTTTTGTCACTGAGCTCTTAAACTACCAACCTACGGCCCACCTTATCAAAAGTTTGCAACACGCCCTTTGAAGACCCTGAATGACCCTTTTATTTGTTATTACCCTACTGGCCCTGCCATTTTACTGGATCTATTACTACTAGTGTAGTAGTACCCTTAAATTCTTCATATAAAACAATGTTGCATTGCTGCTGAATTAACTTGGAAAAATATATAAATTTCGTCTTCGTTCAATAAGTCCCAAGACTTACTTGGATATTCTAAAAACTCTTTTGATTGTTATAAAGTACTGGCCATCAAAAGAAATATAAATTTTAATTTTTTTGAATTGAAAATCGAACAATTTAAATACGGATTTACATTCTAGTGATGCTACTTTTTAAATTGTGAAAACAATGAAATAAAACGAATTTCGTGTGTTGATAAAACATTGTTTTTTAATGGGAAAAGCACAGTTCAAGCACAGCAATGGCTTATAAAGTGTAAAGTATCCGGAATCTGCTGCATCCAAAACTACCATACTACAGTCCCAAAATGCCTGAAACCCAAAACGACTGATTTTCTCAATGCCCGAATTACAAAATGAATGGAAATCGAGGTACAGTCGGGGAGTAGACATTTGAAAGAAAATACTCGTAAATACGGTTAAAATGAACGAAATTTGATTGTGTTATTATAACATCAAAGAAACAAAAACTTCTATCTTAACAGTATTTTTCCTCTAATAAATATATATTAAAAAAATCTCAATAGTATATAAGCAGCAAGCTTCTGCTCCTGCAGTAAGATCTATTTTAATTACGCATTCTTATCCAAATTATATTTTCTAAAAACGAAATAGGGCTGACGTTACCCTGGTATAGTTTGTGCAGTTGTTTTTGTAGTTTCGATCAAAAGTTATATCGCTACGTCTACGACTTGCTCCGGAAAACAGCGCATTCTTTATACCTAAGTAAAAAAAAAACGATCAAGAAAGAAAGGATGGATTAAAGACTGAATGCAAAAAAAAATTGAGTTAAATCATTTAAATCTAATAAATGAATTACGACATATAGAAGAGCAAGATGTAAAAAATTACAGGTTCATGAGAATGAGAGATAACAGCTTTAAAAAACTATTTATCATCTTTAGTATCACGATGGATGTTTTCCATAGCTCTGGATAAGTCTCCCATGTATTCATAAATATTAACAAATATCGCTTTTCTGTGAAATTAGTAATATTATTCACACTATTTTCGTCCTCCATTGTCCTTTTGGCGCGTATAAGTGAACAGAACTTGACTAGCATTCTGGTACGTTGGATGCTTTGAACCGTAAACCAGCATGTTAAATTGATAAATAAATAAATAAAACAAAAATAACAAACGTCCGCCTGCCTTGAAATCTTTTTTTTAACTAAAATATTGCCGCGACACACGACAATATTATTGTCAATATTCCTGGCTCCTCCCAATATTGATGTGCCCGTGATCAGAATTTCTGGAAATCTACAATAATATTGAACAATACCGCAATACGGGCCGCACACACACAATATTATTGACAATATGCACTTTATTGACAATATTATTGCGTGTGTGCGGCTAGCCAAAGGAGACTAAAGACGCTGAACGCTCTGGTCGTTCAAATGAAGCTGTGACTCAACAAAACATCAACCAAGTCCTGAAAATCGTGATGGAAGATCGAAAAGTATAAGTGCGCAAGATAGCTGAGATAGTGAAGATTTTAACTGGTAGTGTTTTCATTATTTTATATACAACTTTGGCCATGAAAAAGATTTTTTCTAAATGGGTGCCGCGTGTGCTAACAATTGGTCAAAAGCGACAACGTATTTATGATTCAGAGCGCTGTTTGACAATAGAATTGTTTAATAGAAAAAAAGGATTTGTTACGCCGGTATGTGACAATGGATGAAACATGGATTCACCATTTCACTCCGGAATTCAAACGGCAGTCAGCAGAGAGGAGAGCGGCCTGTGAAAGCCGCCCGAAGCGGCCTAAGACACAACAATCTGCCGGGAAGGTCTCTGTATTTTGGGATATGCCTGGAGTAGTCTTCATCGACTACCTTGATAGAGGGAACCATATAAATAGCGAATATTACATATGATTATTGGAGCGATTAAAGTACGAAATCGCGGAAAAACGGCCTCAAATGAAGAAAAAGTGATCTTTTATCAGGACAATGCGCCGTGCGTTTTTTTTTTTTTTTTTTTATAGCAGAAGGAGGCAAACGAGCAAGCGGGTCACCTGATGGAAAGTAATCACCGCCGCCCATGGACACCCGCAAAACCAGAGGAATCGCAGGCGCGTTGCCGGCCTTTAAGGAAGGAATAGGCTCGTTTCTTGAAGATCCCTAAGTCGTAACGGTCCGGAAATACCGCCGCCGAGAGCTGGTTCCACAACACTGTAGTTCGAGGCAAGAAATTTCTTGAAAAACGCACAGTAGTAGACCGCCATCCATCAAGGTGATGTGGATGGAATGACAGTCGATTGCGTGTAGTGCGGTGAAGGAAATTAGCGGCAGGGATCAAGCCGAACAATTCCTCAGAACACTCCCCATGATATATACGGTACAATATACAGAGAGACGCAACGTCTCTCCGAAGAGCCAGTGGATCGAGCCGACCTGAAATAACCACGTCGCCGACAATTCGAGCAGCTCTGCGTTGAATGCGGTCAAATGGAAGGAGTTGGTATTGGGGTGCTCCAGCCCAGAGATGGGAGCAGTATTCCATATGCGGCCTGACCTGTGCTTTATACAGTTGTAAACGGTGGGCCGGCGTGAAATACTGACCCGCTCTATTAAGCACACCCAGCTTTTTCGAAGCTAATTTAGCTTTACCTTCCAAATGACCACGAAACTGAACGTCACTCGAAATATCGACGCCAAGGATTCCAATAATCGGATTGGTATCAAGGGGAGCTCCCTCAAAGTTCAGAGGTACGACGAAGGGATGTTTTTTCGCGGTAAATGCGCAAACTTGTGTTTTGGAGGGGTTAAAGCGGACTAGGTTATGTCGGCCCCAATCCGAGACATGACTTAACATGTTCTCGGTGTCAGTCACAAGTTTATTCCGGCTCTCGATGACGCTTTCCAGAGAAATATTAGCTCGCCCGGTGTAGAGCGTATCCCCAGTACTGTCATCCGCATAGCAATGAATGCTGTTGTTATGCAGCATGTCATTGATATGCAGAAGAAACAAAGTAGGGGACAACACACACCCCTGCGGGACTCCAGCATTCACGGGCTTCATGTCGGAGCACGAACCGTCGACTGCGACTCTGATGCTACGCCCAGTAAGAAAGCTGGCAACCCATGAACACAATTTCTCAGGAAGCCCGTATGATGGAAGTTTAGAGAAAAGAGCCCTGTGCCATACCCTGTCAAAAGCTTTCGCTACGTCCAAGCTAACTGCCAGTGCCTCCCCTTTACTCTCGACTGCCTCCGCCCATCGGTGAGTAAGGTACACTAAAAGATCACCAGCCGATCGACCGCGACGAAAACCATACTGGCGATCACTTAGTAGCTGGTTCTCTTCTAGGTACCTTAAGAGCTGGCGGTTTATAATGGACTCCATTACTTTGGAGAGTAAAGAGGTAATAGCTATTGGCCTGTAGTTAGACGGATCTGAGCGATCGCCTTTTTTTGGAATCGGGTGCACAAGGGCTGTCTTCCAAAAGCTCGGGACGACGCCAGTGGTGTAAGAGAGCTGGAAAAGGCGCGTTAGAACTGGTGCCAATTCAGGAGCACACGTCCGAAGCAAAATGGGTGGAACTGCATCTGGCCCACTCGCCTTATGGATATCAAGGGAAAAAAGAGCCTTACGAACTGACCTTTGCAGGAACTGAACGTTTGGCATTGTACAAGCGCAATGCGGTATGGTTGGTGGAGAGTTTTCCCCATCGTCCAAGGTCGAGTTTGATGCGAAAAGAGAGCCCAAGAGATCGGCTTTCTCCTTTGCAGTATAGGCCAGGCAGTCATCGGTCTTGTGCAATGGTGGTAGGGACGGCTGACAAAAATTCCCTAAGATAGCTTTGGCGAGAGACCAGAACGCACGCGTCCCCGAAGGAAGACGCACTAGCCTCTCGCCAATTCTACCTATGAATGATGACTTCGCCTTGGCAATGTCTTTCTTAAAGGATCTGGCGGCAAAGTTGTACTTCTTTCTGAGCGCACTGGTGTTTGGATCCTTTGATGACACCGCATTAGCCCAGGCTTGGTAATGCTGTCGCTTTTGGCGAGCCGCCATTTTGCAGCAACGACCAAACCATGGTTGGGACTTGCCGCCAATGGGAACCACAGAGTTTGGAATGAAAAGTTCCATTCCCTGCAGTATCACATCAACAACAGAGTCAGCGGCGACATCAGGATCATCCAGCGAGAAGCAAACTCGCCACCACGGGTAGGACGCAAAGAAGCTTCGCATCCCATCCCAGTCCGCCGACCTATAATGCCAGACTCGACTCGATGAGCCTAGTGGTGCATCAACAGAAACTTGATAGCCGTCTGGGTGCGAGGTCAGCAGAAGGTCCAATAAAGAAGGTGCATGGCCCTCCACATCTGGAACCCGTGTTGGCTCGGTTACCAATTGGGACAGACTGTAGGCCAAAGCGAAGTCATGAACGGCTCTACCCGCGTGGTCAGTTGTGCGTGAACCAAGCCATTCGACGTGGTGGGCATTGAAGTCTCCCAATACCACAATCTCGGCCGAGGGGATCCGTTGGAGAAGGGAGCCTGTCGCTGTTTGGACGGTCTCGATGAGTTGGTCAGTTCCGATGTTACCGCTGTGGGACCTATACAGGCACGCGTAGACGCGAGGATGACGTCCGCAGTCGACGTGCAGCCATAAGATGGAGAGGTCCCTATCTTCAAGATTGCCAAGGCGACGAACGCACATATCCTCCCTGACATAGGCACAAACACCGGCTCGTGGCACAAATGCATGTTCCAGGTTGTATCCCGGGTAGCGCAAGTACGAGATGTCAGGAGGGGGGGATATCTGCGTCTCGGTGAGGAAGAGCAAGGCCGGTTTCGCCGTCTCGAGGTGGTAATGGACGGCGCTCAAATTAGAGTGGATTCCCCTGATATTGCAGAAGTCCACGCGAAGCGTAGGAGGGGGTGCCAATTGTCCCGCCTTTCTCCTGCCTGCAGCATGCCTTGGCACGGGCGAACTTTTGCCCTCCCCAGAATACGTAGGGCAGCCTGAGCGAGAACGCTCAGGGGGGGATTCTCCGACACTGGATGTGTCGGTACCACCCTGGGGTAAATCTAGATTACAGTTCGCTGCCATATCAATTGTGAGGGGGGGGGGGAGGGGTCTCCGGAACCCTCACTCGCCGGACGAAACACAACAGCACAGAGTGCCATTGCGTGCCACAAGTCCATGATAACGATGGCCAAACTAAACGAACGGGCTTTGAATTACTTCCTCATCCACCGTATTCTCCATATCTGGCCCCCAGTGTTACTGACTGTTTGCAGACTTAAAAAAATGCTCCAGGGCATTGCAATTTGACTCAAATGGTGAAGTAATCGCAGCAACGGATTCTTATTTTAAAGCCAAAGATAAATCTTTCTACCTCATGGAATAGAAAAGTTAGAAAACGTTGGATAGAATGTATTGCAATATTTGCAATTGAAGGAGACTATGTTGATAAATAAAAAATAATCCATTAAAAAAACTTTGTTTTAGTATTTAGTGTTAGTATGAACGTCTTGAGATGTACCTACTTACTTCGTTTTGTTTTTTTAACATGTGCAAATATTTTTGTCGCCGCCACACTGTTTTGAAAATATTCGACCACAATATTAAGGTTTGTAGGTATTTCCCTTTCTTATTGCTGACCTATGTCACTAATTACTGACCTATATTCGTTTTCTTACATTTTTTGAAAATTTGAAATTCTAAGACGAAAGAAGAAAGAAGACAAACCTTTTTTTTTAATCTTGTGACACTTTTTTAATAGAGGAATCGATTCTTTTCTTTATTCTGAACAAAATAATTCAGATTTTGAGCAATATAATTAACACGTTCTATAAACCAAGTTTGCGGAGCGGCGGGGGAATTTACTGCTTGGTTTCGAATGTCATGTGCTCGATGTTCATTAGCCCGAAGCTTAGCACGAATGTCCGTTTTGGCAAAATTCCATAACATCAATATACCTACCACAATTTCGAAAGTTTTTTGAAACCTCTACCCGTTAACATCGAGCACATTACATTCAAAATTAAGTAGTAAATTCGCGAAAGGCGTCCAAAGCAACACCAGAACAATATGGAACATTATATTTACCACATGAACTCGTGACCAGTCACGGTTGGATAATGACCACTCAATATCCAACTTTTTGATTGATTAGTTCGATTATGTTTTTATAGTTGTGTTAAAATATATTATCATATAAAAGTGAGTACGTAAATTGATAATGAGATTAATCAATGCGTGTCATGTTAATTTCATAGTATTTATGAAGTTATGAAATCGCCATACCCCTCAAGCACCAAGCGGTCGCATGAGACCGCACGCACCTACAAAAACACACTTGACTTTGTACCGTGTTTTCATAGACTAACAGACTACTTTAGTATGAACAAGTTTGATTATTTCGGTTCTGTGGTACATCTTATGTATTGTGATAGCAAAATATCGCTTATTCTATGCTCGATTCTGTCAAATTTGATGTTGACAGTTGCGTCAATTTTTTTGTTAGAAAAGTGCCACGAATGAGTGGTTAAAAGTATATTTTTTCAAATATACGGGACGAAGAGTGTGATGTAAGTTTAGTAACTTAAAATAATTTTAAAACCCTTGTTTAGCATTGTTTTTTTTTTCATTTTCTAAAATATTGCAGCTTTGTAAGCGTGAAATAGATAGATAGAAGCTTTGTAGATTCCTATAAAATAAAAATGTAATATTTTCCTAATTTATGACAGTTAATTTTTTATATCATTTTTGCAAAAAAATATCATCAATAGTGTTAAAATCTTGAAGTCAATTACAAAAATATTAACAAAAACATTTAATGATCTATGATCCTAGATAACGTTTTAATTAAAATATAGTAGACTGCTTTTCACTACAAATGCGAAAAAATAAAACAATCCAATACAATATGAATTGGTTTATTTTATTAAAAATTAACCCGTTAGTTGCTTTTACGACACCCAAGGGAAGAGAGGGGTTGGTAGTATTATTTTGATGAGCCCATCGCCGCTCTATGCTGTTAGATAGTATGTGCAGTCTTTCCATCTCTTCCCTTGGGTGTCGTAAAAGGCTAACGGACTAAAGACTGCACATACATCCAACAGCTTAGAGGCAAGAAAAGCTACTTTTTCCTCGCTCTGGAACGATACAATAACTGTCTTTTTGAGCAAGACGAGTGAAAAATAATTTGCATTTAGGGTATTGAAGAGTAGCTGTTGGAGAACAACAGTATACATTACGAAAAATGACAGCTGAATGATTTCAGATGTTATAATGCACCTCGACTTAACCTTTTTGCTACACCTTGATGCTGACTCATATTTTTTTCTAGTCATGACTAGAGTAGAGACACAGAATAATGTAGAGATTAAGAAAATGTTGTATGTGACACATAATTTGTAAGTGCCTTCAATGTGTTCTTATGGAGTGGTTTTAATACTTTCTCATGCTCCCTTGCGAACCTGAACCTGACTTTTATTATTTATTTATTCGGAATAAATGTAGAAGCATTATTATTTATTACCTGCAGTATAACAAGCTACGCATTGGGCACCAACCCGCATTGGGCCAGCGTGGTGGGTTATGGCCCAATATCCCCACGTGCTTATTGTCCACGTGGGAGGCCTGTGCCCAGCAGTAGGACGTTTATAGGCTGATGATGATGATGATGAACAAGCTACAATCACATATAAAAACTAGTGATCGAAGATAACAAGTTGATGTTATAAGTAACTTTTATTAACTTAACTTTCATTGAAAAAATATGAAGAAAAACAGACTGATGAAAATACTTGCTTCCGCCTTCGGCTATGTTCGTGTTTTCGGTATTTCATAAAAGTTCATAAAAAAAGTCTTATTGAATATTGTGTAGGTACTTTAAGTAACATATTTCCCGAAGGAGGGAGCGTTTTCAGTTTATGAATGAAACCCAAAAGCAACTAACTTCTTTTTCTGATTTGTTAGTATTACTAAACTCCGATGTAACGCTGTGAAGGAAGGACAGACAAACACTGTCGCATTTGTAATACTAATCAATATAAACAAAAGTATAATTATTAATTATTGTAGTAATAGACTTTATTTATAAATTTACAATTGGTGTTATTACTGTCTTGTTAGGTAAACTGTTGTTTCTTGGTGTGGCAGAGAATAGGAGTAATCTATATCATCATCTTTATTAGCCTACAACGTCTCACTGCAGGATTCAGGCCTTCCTACCTTCACAAATGCACAGGGAGATCTAACTATTACACTCCACTTTTGTTCAATTAGGGTTGGTTTGTGTTAACGACTGCCTTCCGAAGCACAAAAGAGAAAATCGCAATTCAATTTCAATTTAAAGTACCTATTATTAAACATACCATTTAGTGTGTAGATACGAGTATATAGGCAAGTTGTTTGAAGTTTCCTAACTTTACCAGACATAATAGTAAGTGATTGTTAGTATTAAATGCAGAACTGTACAAAAAGTGTTATATGGTCCGCAAAAGAGAACCAAAACAACCGTACTGAAATAAAAGATAACTTTATATAAATTACGGAAAATCTAAAAGAGTTATGACATCGCATTGTATCTTCGAGTTTAACTTACGATTAGATTATTGTATTCATAGTTATCTGTAATCTAATCTTGAATTATTTTATTGTTTTTTTTAACGAACCATTTTGTTGTGATATTTTATTTGTTTAAGTTTAGTTTTCCTATTTAATGTAACCGACTTTTTGTAATGTGCATTATAGAGTGTATCTAGTTGTGTAAAATAACGTGTAATAGGTATATAACCCGCGAAAAGAAGATACATATTTAATTCTGTAGACAAAAAGTCGGTAATAAAGGACCACACTTGTCGCCGGCGAGTATGAGAACCCAGATCACACGTACTCTTTACCATGTACAGATTATGTGCCTGTCCGCTTTTCACCTCCTTAATGACACGGTCACATCATCGGTCACGGGACACTAATGTGTGATGACGACCACTACAACTGGAAAACCGGTGTTTGATAGGCCGCGATGCTAAAGGAACCATCAAGTTTCTTGCCGTCCATTAACTTGGGTATAAGCAGTTAAGGCCAGAGGCTAACGACAGCAGTTTTTTTGCACAATCATTCTATAGCATAACTGCATCGCAGCCGCTAAAATTACGACAGGGAGAGAATATGGACGCGGAACGGTCTGTTGAGTCAATTGGATAATAGCAACTCAAGAGGATGTCACACTCGGAAAGATACTCACGTAGGAGGACGTACTAGGTGGAACAATTCCGTAGGCGACGTTGGAACTCGTCTAATGACCATTTTTCGTCCGTCTGTGCATCCCATTCCGATTGATGCGAGAGAACGGACTGACTGGGCACCATAATGGTTGGTACCGCTGTCGGAACCTTCAGGGTAAGTGGTCACTTGCTCGTAAGGGCGCAGGCTGCGCGCTGAGGCTGCACCAGAAGCCGCACTCAAATCGCGAATTTTGTGTGTGTCCGTGTAACTCTTTACTTTGCGCATTTGTCCAGAGGGCGTTACGATCGGCGTTGGAGCGTGTAGACCGAGAAGCTTTGAGTGTTCCTCTTGTTCTGGATACTGCTCCACGTGGACCGCCACGCTGGGTGCGGCGGTTTCCGCCGAAACTTCGGCTTTGCTCATATTATATCACGTCACTGAGTCATGCCGCGGTGAATACAGTCGCGTGCGCCGATGGCGACGCGCGACTCTTTATAAGTAACAGGCGCGGACGAGCGACGCCGGTTTGGTTGGCCGACCGACTGGTTCGTCAATCGCAGCAATTGGTAAACAAAATGCGATTCTAGTAGTGGGGCATAGCAGGAAAGGGGGGAGGGTAGAGCGCCGCGCATGCGCCGCCGTGGCCGCGTTACGTATATCTGCGCCTGCGTTTGTTTCAGGGTTAAACCAGTCATTATAATAATCTGTAGGTGATTCTATCTCCGCTATTTGAAAAAGTGTTTCAAATGTCCGTTAGAAATCCTTTAAATAATATCAACAGTAAAAGTTCATTAGAATAACAACGCTTCTACAATGTCAAATGAAATGGAATTTGAATACTTTTTTTATTCTGTGTACAAGTAAACTTCACAAAGTTATAATATTTTACTAATTATTATCTAATAATAACGTCGTTAACCGTCATTAATTTGTGCATTATCTCATTATCCTAAAAGCCATATAAAAGAAAAAGCTTAATATTTACTTACTAATGTTTACCGACTTACTAGTAGGCAATAATAATAAAAAATGGAGGACATAGAGGAATGAGGAGGTTTTATGATTTATGTTAAGTGACACGGCAATAAAGATGAACACATTTGCAAGAAAAAAAAAAGCTTAATTTATTAAAGTTTAGTTTCTTAAAGGTTGTTCGGACTCTTGAGATGGACGTCTGTTATTAAAAAAACAAAATCCTTTTCTAAAAAAAAGTAGTAATACCGAATGCAAAACTTCTCGCCACTGAAGTTATTTAGGGAAAATTAAAACACCTCTTTTTGTGTTATTATTGTAACTTAATTAATGGCTTCGCGTTTAGCATTAAGCCAATTTCAAGTGGTATATATTTTTAAAGTACATTTAGTATTGTACGGTAGATTGAATTAAAATGGAGTCCTACAACACGTTTTGTTGCTAAAAGAACACGGGAGAAACTCCCCTCTTCTTGTAAACATTGCGAAGAGTTTGAAACGTTATAATCAAATTAAATGTAAAATAAACGTAGGTAGGTTCGTCAAACGTATCTATCTATCTATCTATAATATATCTATCTAGATTCTGCTATTTTTAAAAGTCAACACGACCTGTCTGACCTGTCTCTTTACGACCTGATTTTAGCATTTGTACTATGGGAAATATTTTGAAGTATTGAAATTGCAATAATAGAAGCCCTGAATCCTGTGTTTATGAAGTGTGTAGCCGAAAGAAGTTGTATTATAAGTAGCTTTTACCATGGAGCCGCCTTAACAATTTATAACAATGAAAACTAATTATATAATTTGTATGCCCACACAATGGCTACTACAATTCCATTTTGTATATATTATTTACCATGTATGATACTGCAACAGTTTTTAAAATGAAGTTGATAAAAAAACAAAAAAACATCTTGCAATAAAAAAATATTTTACTCTCTATAGCACTCTATGTAGAGCTAAATTCAGACTTACCTCATTGGCCAGTATTTCTTTTTCTCCGTAGGGCTAAGCATTCTTGTCGCCATGTCAGCGTAAAAAAATAAATTGCTTGATTTATGTGAACACCTCACCAGGCCAGCCTCGGCAACATTACTATACAATAAGTAGTCGACCAGCCTCCGACCAAGCCCCCTCTACAATTGCTAATTTCCTATTCGTTCCCTCTTCGTTATCACTTGTAATTTACATGATCATTCTTATTTATTCGGTTTGTTATATAATGTCACCAGATTCTACTCGTATTCTACATATCGAAAATATGTTTACAACATAATTAGACTTAATGTATTGTCGTGACCGACACATGTATATGAAATCAACACATTTGTGTTCGCCAATAAATCGCCTCAAGTTTAACCATAGTGCATAGTCAAAAATATCTCCGTCTACGAACTTTGTTGAAAATATCGTTTCTGCCTATTGTCCAGAAAGGTAACCGGAGCTGTCGAGCTCGCTCACTTCTTGTTGCACGAAGGGCACAACTCGCAGTTGCCACTGCTGGAGTCGTCGACTCTAAAGTCGACTCCTAAGTGTCCACCTTGGTCGCGGAGTAGTAAGCACACTCACTTCTCGGAACCCATCCGGGTGCCTAGCCAGTTACCACGTCCTACGCGGCTGGCTGGACCGGAGTCTACGGCATTTAGGGGGCCGCCTGTACTAGTTCTCCAGACTAGTACCGGAGATGTCAACACCAATGTCCAATGAGAACCACCGAAAAAAGCTGCCAACTATAAGGGAAACTCACGTTCCCCGCAGGACTTTTCGCTTCTGGCCCCTCAGAGACCGCTACTAGGGCCCGCTCGCTGTGCGCGAGTTTGGAAGTCCTGGCACACAATACCAGGACAAACGAACATTCCCAAGCTCTATCGCTAACCGCAAGCCACTACGAGTCCAACCTACGTCCGGATCCCGCCGGAGGCGCCGGTCAAGGCACAACCAGCGGGGGTCTTGAACCGGAACCCCGTAATACCCCTGAAAACACAGCCGGACCCGTAGTTCCAGCTGCGATACCCTATCTATCGGGGTCGGTATATAGGCAATGAGGACAGCAAAAGCAGTCCTCTATCTATAGTCCACATTTCATCAAATAGCGACTGCACATGTGCTCAGCGTGACAGGTGGTGAGCCTATCGCCGCTCTATGCTGTTGGATGTATGTGGAATTAAGGCTTCGAAATCAACTAGAGCGGCTAAAGCAAAAAGTCTTTAGGACGATATCCACTTAACCGAATCGCATCCAACAGGGAACACCAATATTCACTACAGCGAAGGGTTCTGGAGTCGATTGGTCAACTCTAGGATCTTTATTGATTTTATAAATTTATTGGTATTAGCGGATTTCGCCTTATTGAGCTATCAATCTAGCGTACCAATAAAACTTTCTTTCGATCTAGCGTGCTTAGTTTTTTGACGACGTCTGGAGTGCGTTCCGTCGTTCTGGGTGTAGTTGTTTGGTTAAAGTTTAACTCGTTTGAGTTGCAACTGAGCCACGGAACGATCGAGTTGTTTTTATAACCTCTTCTGAAGTATTCCTGTCCAAAACGAGAGAAAACTCTTCTTTTGTCTACATTTTTTCCACTTTTATACAATATTTAAACCTAATTATTAAAAAGTAAAACAATACGAAACAAACAGGCCGAATTTTTCGAGACGTTTTGACATAAATTGCAAAATTTGACACTATAACAATGATATAAACGTCAAATAGAAACAGAACGGATGAAACTACGCTCTGACAGCCGTCAGAGTAAAATTTCACCAAGCCACGGAACGGGTAGAGCGCGCGCCGGAGTGCGCTCGAGTGCACTCGAGTGAAGCCACGGAACGCAGCCCTGTGGTCAAGTGCAGTTAGCACGTCCGCCGCCAGCGCGCCGGTTCTGGCGTTAGCGCCATTCTAGATTTCAGGTGAGGACGGGTTAATTTAAAAAAAACTGTTTTTGTCAATT
The DNA here is from genome assembly GCA_963921215.1 of Scoparia ambigualis. Taxonomy (NCBI): domain Eukaryota; kingdom Metazoa; phylum Arthropoda; class Insecta; order Lepidoptera; family Crambidae; genus Scoparia; species Scoparia ambigualis. Next base: position 20,308,637 of record OY992507.1, read on the forward strand.
GATTTAGGGCTTGGGTGTTTTCTATGTTTATGTATTTTTATCAGTTATCTGATTAACCATTTAAAAACAAGTTTCAAAGAAGCTTAACTTGGGCTAGATTGGTGTGATCGTAGAAAGTCATTGTTATTGTTTGTTATTGTTCGTACGACGTTCAATCAAATCTACTCATTAGACCCGTATTTAGTATTGTTTGGGTATTAGTCTTGCACTGATAACGTTATTCTAGGAAAACTCGTAACCATGAAACTAAGCAAAGATATTTTTTACTTTTTTTTATGTAAGAAGGAGGCAAACGAGCAGGCGCGTCACCTGATGGAGAGCAATCACCGCCGCCCATGGACACCCGCAAAACCAGAGGAGTCGCTGATGCGTTGCCGACCTTTAAAAAAGGAATAGGGTTAAGGAAGGAATAGGAATTGTATGGGGGGAGAGGGGGAGGGGCCTCCGGATTTATGTCACGCCGGATATTCGTAAGAGGGTAGTATTACCCCGGGCGAGCCGGCCCAATGCGTGCTGCAACGCAGCGTGGCTCTACCACTCAGTCAGTGTCACTCATTTAGCACCACCCAGGGGTCACGTGTAGGGTCTCAAGGGTAAACCTACGGACGTTAGTAACTTAACCCCCAACCCACTTTTCTTTCTAACATTGTTTATTACCTACTACTTCTCACTATCGCATTTGGACTATAGCAGTGCACTACTTTTGTGGTTCTCCAATGCCTAGTGACCATAAGCCTTTGGGGATAATTAGTCGACAGTGTAGCTAGGGTTACCATCCATCCGGATTAATCGGACATGTCCGAATGTTTTGACTCTAGTCCGGAATTTGTCCGGCTCTTTAATTTGTCCGGATTTTGGAATATGAGTAACAAAACTACATTTTAAAAATATCAAATAAGTCTTTAATCTTTAATGACTTTTCATATACGAGTATATATATATATAAACAAAATATAAAAAGTGAGTAATGTTTCCCTTTTGTGACTAAAAAGTCCGGATTTTAATCGAAATGTCAGGCTTTTTAAATTCCTAAATGGTAACCCTAAGTGTAGCTATAAGTATTATTACTGGTAAAATTTCTCACCCAAAAGTTAAAATCGGTGAATGTTTTAAAATTTTATTACACTATTTGACTGTACCTTAGGGTTAGGGTTAAAAAGCTGAACGAAAATGTTTGAGTACGTTTGCCATAATCGTTGAGCAATGAAGCAGGAGGTAGAGTGGCAAATAAAAACCGGCCAAGTGCGAGTCGGACTCGCGCACGAAGGGTTCCACCACCATTATCGATACAACCACGGTACAACATAGGTGAGACACTACATTATAACCTTTTTGTTAGAACTCTTAAGTTTCCTACTTGGAAATAACATAAATACCCCAAATTCTTATTTTAAGGTTTTTTATAATTATAAAGGCTAATTCTGGAAAAAATTTAAATTTCGTCCAAAAACAAAAAAGTGCCAAAACACTTAGAAAATTTTCGACCAAAAACTTAAAAAATTAAAATCTTCTAAAACTTAGTTTGGACCTAAAAATACACAAATCAAACTTTTCGGAAAATTTTTTTTAGTAAAATTCTTTAGTAAATTCACTTCAAAATTTTTCAGTAACCTAACCTAACCTAACCCTAACTATAATAATGTCGTCCGCCGATCGTCGATTGTCTCGTGATGGGCCTCCCGAACGCAGTGCAACGCCCATCCTGATCTGTCAGAAGCAGGAGAAGGTGAAAGACGTGCCGTCCTTTATGGAAGTCGTCGGTCACCTTTGCTTCCAGATCAGGAGGGCGGTCACTGCCGGTAAATCGGTGATCAAGGCCCACAAAGAACTGATAGTCGACGCGGCGAGCGAATTAGAAAACTGTTTGGAGATGTTGCCTACCCTATGCTTACCCGAGCAACATAGTGACCACAGCGTTCGCGAGCTATCCGACAAGCTCGATAATGGCATGGACGCGGTAATCAGCATGCAGAACGATATGGTTGCGGAGGTCCGAAAAGAGGTTTAACAGAAAGTGGATGAGCTCCTAAAACAGGGTGAGTGCCTCGAGGACCTCGTACGCCTGTCCGGAAACATGCTGACCGCCGCGCTCAAGGACCAGCACCAACACCCGCTGGCCCATAGCTCGATGTCGGAGGCTCAACTCGCACAAAAAGTTACAACCCCTACCCCTACCCCTACTTATGCTAGTGTTTTAGCTAAACCCCCCTTACCCCCTACACCCGAAACATACCCCGCCATGATCGTCTCATCCTTTGACTGTACGCTGAAGCCTCCGGAAGTGATGTCTCTCTGGAAGAAAGAGATATCCTTCCGGAAACACAAATATGCGCCAGTTAAAGTTTTGCCGATCCCTAATGCCAAACTCAGGGTCGAGTTCGAGAGCAGAGAACAATGCGAAGAGACCATTGCCCGTCATGCCGACAGTCCTAATTTCGTTGCAGAACCAGCGAAGCGACGACCACCACTCCTAATCCTAAAGGGGATATCTAAAGATGTCACCCGCGAGGAATTAGTGGAGGTCCTCGTGACTCAGAATGATGTTGAGCTGTCCCGCATATGTTTTCTGACCTCGAACAGAAACCCGGTGCTGTACAACGCCGTTGTTGAGGTTACTCCCGAGATGCGGAAAACCATCCTCGCTCTCGGGAAGCTCAACGTGGATCACAGTAGGGTCCACGTTGAAGACTTCAGCAGGTTTGTACAGTGCCACCAGTGTCTTCAATATGGCCACACCAAGGCAAAGTGTAAGTCGGATAAGAAACCCTGTGCCCATTGTGCTAGCCTGGGGCACCGAATAACTGAGTGCCCAAACAAGAACAACCAGGCTAAGTGTTACAACTGCTCAGCACACAATTTGCGTATGGGCACAAGGGTGGACACTAACCACAACGCAACGAATACAAAAGAATGTCCCCGTATAAAGTCCATGGTTCTGCGTCTGCAGAACCAAACGGACTACGGTAATTAATTAGTAAAACTTCATACAGAACATTCTAAATTAAACTTATTAAACTCAAGAAACTTGAATAACTTAAACTTAACTATTTTAAAATTTAAAATCACAAATTATAAACAAAAAATTAACTCACAAATCTTAATAAACTGAATAAAATAACTCAACTTAAACTAATTTAAGTTTAACTAATTTAACATTAAAATACATAAATACAAATAAAAATAAACTCTTTAAATTCTAATAAACATATAAATTAACTTAAACCAATCTACTTAACATTAAAGCCACAAATTACAAACTAAATAACCAAGAATCATCATAAATAAAAATTAACTTAGAAGCATAAAATAACAAATCTTTATAAATAAATAAATTTTAACAATTCAACATAATAAAAATTAACAGATAATACATTCCAACATGCAATAAAACTTATGTTAACTAAATAAACCACTTCATAAATAATTTTAGAACTTAACTTTAATAAATTAAATTAAAATCCTAAACATATTAATATAAAAAAAAAATTCTAATCAATTTAAACGTCAAATTCTCAATAAACCTAGCCTAAATAAAACTTGTACATACTTACCTTAAATAATTTCATCATTAGCAAACAAAAAATTTCTTTTCATAACTAATCTTATTTCTCCCTTCCCCTTCTATTTCCTGTTTTTTCCTATCTAAGTGCCCAGCAATTAAACTAGAAGTGGACCTTAAGTCCACTTAAAACTTTTTAAAGAAATCTAGGACTCTTAAGTCCCCTCAAAAATTTTGGCAATATAATTTCTAAATTTCCGATTTTCCCAACTGTCCCTAAAATATATCCCAATATCCCCAAAAATTCCCCTATCCAAAATTGATCCTTAAAATCCCCAATTCGTTATAGTTCTGATTCCGTTAGAAAAATCGCCCAAATTGTCTTATTTCTGATTATGTTAGAAAAATACTAATGTCCCATACTGCACAACATTTGCCTTATTTTTTATTTGCTAATTACCAAAAAAAAAAAAACCTTTTTGTTAGTTTCACCTGATCCGGTGTCTCTCTGTTACCAAATATTGCAAGTTAAATCTAAATATTCTGTAAATATTTCAAGTTTCTATATACATGTTGTCGTTATTAATATCGAGAATAAAAACGGCAAAAAATCACGTTTGTTGTATGGGAGCCTTCTTAATTTATTTATTTTTAATTTAATTAGGTACTTATTTGTTTTCGAAGTAAATACACAATTAAATACCTATTCTGTGAATATTTCAAACGTCTACCTGTTGCCATTATTAATATAGAGCAAAAAACGGCAAAAAAATCACGTTTGTTTTATGGAAGCCTCCCCTTAATGTTTTTAGTATTTGTTGTTATAGCGGGAACTGAAATGCATCATGTGTGAAAATTTCAACGGTCTAGTTATCACTGTTCATGAGATACAGTCTTGGTGACGGACGGACGGACGGATAGTGGAGTCTTAGTAATAGGGTCCCGTTTTCACCCTTTGGGTACGGAACCCTAAAAAACATAATTAAGAAAATAGGAGATGTTATTATCAAACAATAATGACTTAACTACTTGAAAAGGGCTTAAAAAGGATAAGCCGGGTTTGTAACCTAAAAAACTAACCTCTATGGATAAAATGTTTTAATTAAATCTTTTCGAAGAACTTTCCACCAGCCTCTATACAAAGTTTCATGCGTCTGAACCAATTTTCGAAACATTTTTTCCAGTCCGCCGCAGACACCCCTTCCATGGCCTTCTCGAACGCTGCTAGCGCGTCTTCCGGCGATGAAAACTGTGTCACTTTCAGCAGATTTTTTATTTTAGGGAATAAAAAGAAGTCACACAGTGCCAGATCAGGACTGTAAGGAGGGTGACCCAAGACTCTGACCGGTGTGGTGTCCAGGAAGTCCCTCGTTATGAGCGCTAAGTGCGCGGGCGCGGTGTCATGGTGAAGCAGTAGGTACCCCGCGGAGGCCGGTGTTCGGTCGCTTGTTGCTCATTGCAGGCAAAACTTCTGGCAGGCATTTTGTGGTATACCATTCGGTGTTGATGCTGCTTTGGTCTCGTAATGGAAATTTCTTACTTAACTTTAACCTAAGATACTAAAATTTTGATCTTAACTTTAAAAATTGGGTAATCAGAACAGAATGGAATTTTCAACATAAATAAACAAAATGAAAAAAGTGTTTCCATAGCTTCTGACTAGTTTTAAAAACTGCCCGACCAAATATGCTTTCATACTAATCCAAAAAAAGATGTAGGTACTAAATGTGACATTTTTTGCTGAAATCGGTCGTTGAACGTGGTAGATCGGAAATTGTGTAATTTTCATCTATTCTAATATTATTTGTCTGTTTGTTTGTATTGAATAGGCTCCGATACTGCTGGACTGATTTAAAAAATTCTTTAACTGTTGGGAAGCTACACTATCTCCAGGTGACATAGGTTATACTATATTTTTAAAAAAATTAGGGATCCTTACTAAAACTCTAATAAATTCCTTAAATCGCGTGCGCTAAGAAAACTATTATTGAATAAAAGAATGTACTATGGCTTTGCAGATCACACCATTATCTACAAAAAGTGTCGTGATAGCATATGTCTAACTATTTTAGTTACGTCACAATAAGTGTTCTTGGGAGGGGAGTCATTTTGAAAATTCGTCACGGGGTACGGGTCCACGCGAACGATGTCGTCTGCGGTCTACTAGTATTTTATAATTTCTTAGTATCTTTGCATATTCTTGTCTATCAGGTGATTAATTATCCCTTTACGTTTAAGAAGAGCTCAGTTGATACCAATAACATACATTTCATACCTACTACTATCCTCAAAATTACCATTAATAATGAGAGTTTTAGGTATGAAATGTATGTTATTGGTATCAACTTCTCTCTTCTTCAACAGCTCTTCTTAAACGTAAAGTGATAATTAATCTCCAGGTAGACAAGAATATGCAAAGATACTAAGAAGTTATAAAATACTTACTAGCAGACCGCCGACGACATCGTTCGCGTGGACCCCGTACCCCGTGACGAATTTTCAAAATGACTCCCCTCCCAAGAACACTTATTGTGACGTAACTAAAATAGTTAGACATATGCTATCGCGACACTTTTTGTAGATAATGGTGTGATCTGCAAAGCCATAGTACATTATTTTTTTATCATCAATAGTTTTCTTAGCGCACGCGATTTAAGGAATTTATTTGAGTTTTTGTAAGGATCCCTAATTTTTTTGAAAATATAATATTGCCTATGTCACCCGGAGATAGTGTAACATCCCAACGGTAAACGAATTTTTTAAATCGGTCTAGTAGTTTCGGAGCCTATTCAATACAAACAAACAGTCAAATCTTTCCTCTTCATATAATATTAATAAAGATGAAAATTACACAATTTCCGATCTACCAAGTTCAACGACCGATTTCAGCAAGAAATGTCTCATTTAGTACATTTTTTTTTGTATTAGTATGAAAGCATATTTGGTCGGGCAGTTTTTAAAACTAGTCAGAAGCAATGGAAACACTTTTTTCATTTTTTTTATTAATGTTGTAAATTCCATTCTTTTTTTTTTATGCTAAGCCCGGCAAATGACTCCACTCCACCTGATGTTAAGTGGAAATGAAGTCCAGGCGCGAGGACAACTGGTGCAGCGTAAGAGACGTAGCATTAGTCACCCTCACTCTGCCGGCCCACAGAGTGCTTCTTCACGCCTCGTTTGAAGGACCCTATGTCATAGGTAGGAGGAAATACGTGTGCTGGTAGACTATTCCATCTTTTGGAAGTGCGGCAAAGAAACGAGTCACTAAATTTCTTTGTGCGCGATGGAATGTTAGAAACTGTAAATTGGTGACTCCGGAGAGCAGAACGCGTACTCCTATGGAGGAAGGGAGAAGGAGGGATGAGGTCAAAGAGTTCTTCAGAGCATTCGCCATGGTATAAACGGTAAAAGATGCTGAGTGACGCAATATCTCTACGCAATTGCAAAGGCTCGAGAGTTTTAGTGACCTTCGCATTGCCGATAATACGCACAGCAATCTGTCCAAGGCATCGAGAAGATACTTTGCGGAGCCGTCCCAAAGGTGAGAGCAATACTCCACGCAAGACCGCACCTGTGTCTTGTATAATAGACACAACTGATCAGGCGTGAAGAATCGCCGCACCTTGTTCAGGACACCGAGTTTACGTGAGGCATTTTTAATTACGGTTTCGATGTAATCCTTTTGGTTCAGATCGCAGCGGATATCCATACCGAGCATGTTAATACTGCTCTGCAGGCCTAGAGATGTACCCTGAAGAGAGGGAAGAGAAAGGAATGGCGTCTTTTTCGCTGTGAACGCGCACACCTGTGTTTTCTTGGCATTGAACTCCACCAGATTATCGGAGCCCCATTTAGAAATGAGGTCCAACACCCGATCGAGCTCAATGACAAGATTTGCTCGCTTCATTTCGGTGTCTACCCGCCCAGCCGTTGGGTGACCGTTATATCCCCCATGCACTGTGCTATCATCTGCATAGCAATGAATGTTTCCAAGAGGAAGCATGTCATTGATATGCAGAAGGAACAGCGTGGGGGATAGAACGGAGCCCTGAGGAACACCAGCGTTCACTGACATGAACCGCGAAGCGCATCCATCCGAAAGGACACGGATTCTACGCTCATGCAGGAAGCTAGCAATCCAGGTACAGAACTGAGCGGGCAAACCGTATGCCGGGAGCTTGGAGAGAAGAGCTTTGTGCCAGACCCGATCAAAAGCGTTGGCTATGTCAAGGCTAACTGCCAGTGACTCGCCACGCTTGTCAATATCCTCACCCCAGAGATGTGTGACGTACGCTAGAAGATCACCCGTTGACCGTTTTGGCCGAAACCCATATTGACGATCGTGAATTAGGGAGTGATCTTCTAGGCATCGAATAAGCTGTTTGTTCAATATTCGTTCTAGGATCTTACACAACACTGAAGTTACGGCTATAGGGCGGTAATTAGACGGATCTGACCGATCTCCTTTTTTAGGGATCGGTAATTCTGTTCTGATTAACCCAATTTTTACAGTTAAGATCAAAATTTTGGTATCTTAGGTTAAAGTTAAGTAGGAGATTTTTTTTTCATAAAAGTGCAATCAATAGGCATTGTATTAAAAGAAAAACATCGAAGAAAAGTGTACCCAAAAAAGATATAATTTTTTTTAGAGCCGTCTCGTCGTTGAATCATAAAATAACGAAAAAAAATTATAACTCGAAAATTACAAAAAATCGTAGAACATACTCGTACATGGGGGTTCAATAGATAGGTATGGTAGTACCTATCACCACACATCGGCTTGACACCTTACAAGAAACACGCTGTATAATAAGGAATACATTTATTTCAGTGGGATTGTATTACATTCATTGATATAGAATTGTAGAGTTTCTGAAGTTGCGTAATTATCAGTCCCGATTTTAGTATGTTTGTCTAAAATGGTCAATATCGTGTCGTAGCTTCGTAGCATCGCAATATTTCATATTGCAGTCATTTTTGTCTTGTTTTGTTACATAATTGCTAAATTCTATAGTTAAAGAATAATAATTAAGTTTTATGAGTCTTTTATACTATATATATTTATTATTATACTATTTAAACGTCAAAGTTAAATAATTTATAGAGCAGTCCCATATTATAATGCTTCTAGCGACTTAAGCCAATACGTAATGGAACGTTTATGCACAATCACTTGCGATTTAATTAATGTCTCCTAAAGACATGGACGTAACTAAAGAAACTTCCGAATTCGCGGGATGTAGACACCGTAACTTGGCGGTACAGAGTTCTACTTCACAGCGGAAATAGCTCGGTGACATAGCAGCTTAGTAGTTCATCGAAAAAACTATTCCACTTTCTGACTCGATGGTCTCCGGACGGATAAGTGACTAATGTACATTGGATAAACATACTCTTTCTTTCTCTAAGTGCTCCTAAAGCACTTTGTTTTTCTACGATTATTAAAATTCACTCCACCACGAGTAGGACTAAAGTGAGGGGATTTTATTCTATTAATAATATTAGAAAGGGTCTATAAATAAAAGTACTTGGTTATTATTATTAATATCATCATTATTATTCATTTAACCTATTATATAATCAGTATTTTACATAAATTTATGATGATTTCGAATATTTATATTATGAATATCACAAAATTCGAAGAAGGCGACGATTCCACGTTAATAAAAGAGTAAAAATATATTATAAAAGTAAAATTAGATCAGGGCGCGACGAGCGCTAGCGAGGGGCGCCTAGGGCGCGGCGCTCGCGGCGCCCTCGCCCGGCGGTCCTCCGGCGGCACGCACAGATGAGTGAGTGAGAAAGAAGAGCCGACACCGCCCGGCGCCGGCGGAGGAGCGGGGCGCGGGACTAGCAGGCTTAGCGCTGGAACAGCGGGTTGGGGAAGTCGGGCGGGTGCGGCAGCGGTGCGGGCGGCGGGCGCGCGCGGCGCCACGCCACCAGCCAGCAGGCCACGGCCGCCGCCACTGCCACCAGCGCCAGCAACGCCGTTAGCGCTAGCGCCACGGCCAGCCCGGCGGCCGACACGCACACCTCGCCGCCGCCCGCCGCGCCGCCCGCGCCAGCGCCGCCCTCGCGCTGCCGGGCCGCTCGCGACGCGGATCGTAGTTCAAGAGTCAATATCTGGTTCGACTCCACCGTCACCTCCTCGCGCAACTGGCCCTCTATACCCGACAGAGAGCCGTCGCTGTCGATCGCTTCTCGTTTTCTTCGTTTGCCGTAAGCATCTCTTCCGCGACAATTAACCTATAATAACATGGAATATTTGTTATTCTCTACAAAGTTTGAAAAGGATTTTTTTTTAAATCTTATCTTAATTGTGATAACCTCGCACCAATTCGTTGATCAAACAAAACTCACCGGTTGACATTTTCCGAAACAGATACGTATGTTGCACTGGAATCGGATATTGTCACTGCTAGGGAACTTGAAGGCGTTGAACATGACGCGCAGCGCGCCGTCGTCGTTGTGCTCCCACTCGCCGAAGATGGATGGGTCGGTGGCGCACCCGTCCGCGTCCGTTACCGTGTATTCGTTCTCCACGTTCGTGGCTACTTCACTGGTCTTGGCGATACAACTTCTAGCGAATCCACCGTATATGCCTAGAAGAGAATTATAACAAAATATATTAGCAACTTTAAATGTCACCACGGTCTTAATTATACATAAACTGAATTAAGTAAGTGAAAATTAGCTGTTTCACTTTAAAAGTACCCTGTGCTCCTACAATTATGCCAAATTATGCCATTGATCGAGGCGATACTCACTATTCGGCTGGACGTCGACTTGCAGGCTGAGGTTCTCCCCGACCGTGGCCGAGCTGACCTCGTCGCCGGTGCGAGTCACGATCCTCATGGAGCAGACGGGCGGCGGGCCCGTGTTGGCGATTGTGCCGGCTGTCGTCAGCATCGACACGTTAAACGCTAACGTCACGTTCTTTTCTCCGGTCTGGTAGATACATTTGATGTGGAACGCTTTGGCGTTTGATGTCACAAGTTTCAGATGGTCTTGCATTACTAGGACGAAGCTCGCTAAACCCTGTTAAAAAGTTATTACAGAGGATTTGTAAAAATAATTTATTGTTTACGCCGATGAAATCTAAAATAAAGTACATCTGGCTCTATCAGAAAAAGTTTACTTGTAGGTTCAATATTAAAAATAGACCCTCTATTTTTTTTTGAACTCTAGTTTTAGAATGATACATACATTAACGTGAACTAGGCCGCAGTTTCCGAATTGCACTGTGAAGTCCACTGGGCTCTCCTGGTTGACGGGAGTATTGACCACCAGACCACAGCGCTCATCCTTGCTGTAACCCTTAACGTACAGCAGCCCGTTAAAGCCGTCCTTGATCTTGAGGCTCACGCGTATGCCATTGGCCAAGCAATGAACCTGCAATTTAAATAAAGAAGTATTAGTTACGCAGATTTGTTCGTACCGTTTGCCCTGAAATAATTCTTAGGTCTCTCATATTTGATAACGAACTATAAGTACCTAAGGTTAAATCGGTTTGATGCTTACCTGCATTTCAGGTAGCGGGAAGTCCGTGCGGTAATTGGTGATGTTTTTATTGATCTCGTTGCACTGCACACGTGGATTGCCGGAGTAGCCTGCCACGCAGGTGCACCGCGACCGGTGGTTGGCGGCGTCGCAGACCGCGAACTTGCCGCAGGGCTCGGCCTCGCACGCGTCGACGCACATGCGGTTGAGGCAGCGTTCGCGATCGCCGCACTCGCTGTCACTATCGCAGGCTACGCGCACGCACGCGTTTCCTCGAGGCGCCCACCCGCGCTCAGTGTCGCAAACGCAGCGGCCGCGACTGTCTACAGTCCGTCCTTCGTCGGTACGGCACGGTGCGCATTCGCCGAGCGGGTTGAGTCCTTGCCCGTCGACGCATTTGGTTGTCGGTGCTGAAATGTTTTACTTGTCTCAGAAACTTATCTGTACAATATTTTCTATAACTATTTTGTATGCAAAATTAAGTAATGTAAAAGTACTTAAATACTTTAATTAGAACAAATTAGTGTTTATTTGAAAAACAATTACAATAACGGTGATACCTATCACTTTATTATGCAAAATTTTATATTGAATAATGTAGCGACATTTTATACTTACGGATGTTAGGTGTGCATTCGACGAGAGCGTTTCCTCGGTATCCGGGTATGCACTCGCAAATCATAGTGCGAACAGGCTCGGTGTCGACAATGGTGCAGTCGGCATTCGTGCCGCATGGTTTGGTCACCGTGCACGGGTTAACGCACTCGGCGTTCAAGCAGGCGGTGCCAGATGGACAGTCACTATCAGACGAGCACTGCGGTTGTTCTTCTTTCTCACAGCCCGTCTCCGTGCTGCGGTAGCCAGGCGGACATACGCAATGAACCTCGTGCTGATGGACTCGGCATTCGGCCGGTTGCTCGCAGCTCGTCGCTGTGCACGGGCTTACACATTTGGAATTGATACACGACTTTTCTGTTGGACAGTCGCTATTAGCTCGGCAGCCTATAGGTGTGCAACCAATTGATGGATTGCCGGTTGTACCAATATTACAGCGGCAGGCTGCCCGGTGTTCTAAACCATAACATTCGGCGGACGATCCGCAAATATCTGGCTCAACAGAACAGGCTGGCACGCAACGGTTGTTGATACAAGATTCATCATCTGAACACTGCGAATCAGATCGGCATAACACTTTGTAGCAGCCCGTACGAGCATCACCGATGAATCCAGGTTGGCAGGCGCATACCGGTTTGTGGTCCTTTATGACACAGTCCGTATTTGGACCGCAATCACAAGGGTTTTTGCATATAGATGTAATACATGCGTGATTCGATGTGCAATCCCTATCGATTTCACACACAACGTCAGAAATAGGGGTGGAAGGTTTACAGACACCTCCACCACTGCTTACGTAGCCTGGCGGGCATGTACATAGCATTGTGCGGACTGGTAGTGTTGGTGACACTTCGCAGCGTGCGGGTGTTGAGCATGGCCGTAGAGCTGTACAAGGATTGACGCATTTTGAATTAAGACAAGCTGATTTAGAAGGACAATCAGCATCAACGGTACATTCCGCGGTGATTTCGGGTCTACACTCTACGTATGGGCTGCCGGTATAACCATTTTCACATTTGCAAACTGAGTTATGATTACGGACCAGACATACGGCATTGATTCCGCACGTGTGGCCGGAGAAGCATGGGTTGATACATCTATGAGCATGACATTGTTTATCCAAAGGACAGTCTCCGCTAGTTCTGCATTCTATAGCATTACAAGCCACATACGCGTCACCTTCGAAGCCGGGTCGGCAGCGGCACAGTTGTCGATTTCTCTCTACAAGACATTCGGCGTTAGCCCCACACGTACTATTTAACAAGCAAGGACTGACGCAGTTGCCATTGATGCAAGCTTCCTTTGACTCGCACTCAGAATCTGATCGGCAGCCTACAATGCGGCAGGAGCGGTATGGGTTTCCATCAAAGCCTTCTCGGCAAGAGCAGACTGGTCGATGATCGCGGACGAAGCACTCTGCGTTTTCTCCGCAATTGCATGGGTTACGGCAAATTCTGTTAACGCAAGATTCTTGTTCACTGCAGTCTTGGTCCGAAGAGCAACTGGGAGCAGGTAATTGGGTTGATCTGCAGGACCCTCCTTCTTCTGGTACGAATCCTTCGGGGCAGCGACACACCAAGGTACGGAATGGCACGCTGTCTGAGACAGAGCAACGAGAAATTCCAGTACATGGTTTCAGTTCAGTACACGCTTCACGGCATTCATCTCGCAAGCATGCATGGCCACTGGGGCAGTCGCTATCCAATCGGCATTCGGGTTCGCCGACCACTGATATTTTCTGGCAATGGGTCAAGGGATCTCCAAGAGGAAGTGCGGATGGACACTTGCAAGATGCAGCATGATTTCTAGCGAAACATTCGGCGTTGTTAGCACATGGGTTTAGACCGTCAGAGGAACAAGCGTTGCGACAAACTCCTTTCACGCAAACACTATCGTCATTACAATCGTTGTCTATTTCACATTCTGCGGTTTGACATCTAGTATATGGATCTCCAATACTACCAGCAGGACAGCGGCAGTTCGGTCGGTGACCTTTGCCGTAACATTCTGCGCTGATAGCACATGGTGCTTCTAATACGCAAGGACTGACGCAAGCGCCATTGTAGCAAGTATCGCTGTCAGCACATTCAGTGTCCGATGAACATCCAACTGAAAAGAAAAACATCAATAAGTGTTTTGGATAGCTGGATAAAAAAATGGAGGCATGCTTAATTAGCCAGTATCTTGCGGGAACTCGCTATCTTACCTCTAACTGATGATACTACAATACTGTTAGTGAAATTACTGCGTTAGAATTATATAAGACAATCCCTACGACTAACAAAACCGAGCAAAATAATTACATAAGATAGCCACTGGAAACAATCCCGGCACACTCGGTGGCCGAGCGGTTAAGCGCTCAGCCCAATAACCGGAGGTCCCAGGCTCAATTCCTAGGTCGGGCATAGTGTGTTTTGGATTTTTATAGCCTGGGTTTGTGATCACAAATCTGAATTTGGCATGCGTTAATTAAGCCAATTTCATCAATTGTAGTGAAAACTTCATTTCAATGATGGAGGCAGAAGGAGTGACATAATAGTTGTGCCTCCATTTTTTTAAGTTTTCAAAGGGGATGGTCAGAGACTAGACAATGAGGATCGCTTAACAGTCCACTGCCACAGTCCATGTTTTACCAAATGACAGCTGCGCATGTGCTCAGCGTTACAGGTGGTGCGCCCATCGCAGCTCTATGCTGTTGGATGTATGTGCAGTCTTTGGTGCGTTAGTCGCCTTTTAAGACACCCAAAGGAAGAGATTGGTCGGTAGTATTCTATCAATGAGCCGCCACCACACAGCTCATAGTAATTACCTTTAGTACATCCGGTGTATGGGCTGCCTGAGAATCCGCTTTCACAGTAACAGACTGGATGATGTCGTATCACGGTGCACTCGGCGTTAGGCCCACACGCGCACGGGTTGGCGCATGCGCCATTTATGCATGCTTGTGATAACGGACACTCGGAGTTCGCTTTGCAACCGACAGTTATTACTGATTTGTCTGACGCTGTAAAATAAAAAAAACATATGGTTGAGAACTCCACGTATTAAATGACAAAGGTCAACCTTAAAAACTAAATTAATACTACAATTTATTTGATTGGAAACTAGTTTTTTTACCATGTATTTTTGTTGATCCTTGATTTATGAACTATGAAATATCGGAACGCGAAGCTAACTATCGACAGCATAAAAAAATGGTTTTTAACGAAAGTTTAAAATGTTTATGATTCGATACTTACGTGGTACACATTGGACAGTTGCTACCCCAGTGTATCCTCTTGGGCATGCGCAGTGCGGTTTATGATCAATGACACGACATAATGCTCCTGGACCGCACGCGTTGCTACAAGGGTTGACGCAGAACCGATCACGGCATGCTCGCTCTGGATGGCACTCATCATCAGAATAGCATTCTGGGAACAACTGTTTCGACTCCACGTTACATTCAATCCTCGGGTTCCCAATATATCCTGGTGCACATGTACAATGAGATGAATGATCGATTGCTTCACAAAGTGCGTTTTGTCCGCACGGATCAGCTTTACAGGCGTCGACACAACTTCCTCGACGGCATATTTGGCTGAGTGCACAGTCTGAGTCGGCGGAGCATTCAGCTTCCGGTGGAGATCTGCAACCGCTGTCTGGGGCAACACGACCACCATCGGGGCAGACGCATGCAACCGCACGAAGAGGTAGTATATCGACGGTTCTACAGAGAAGCCCAACATCGCAGGGATTGGCCAGACATAGGTCGGTGCATCGAGCGTTAACGCATGCGAGCGGCGCTGCGCAGTCTGAGTCTCTTGTGCATTCAGCAGTGATTTCTTTGGTACATCCTCGTGCATACGGATCACCGGAGAGCCCGGATCTGCACGAGCAAGTGGGGCGATGGTCACGAGCTGTACAAATGGCACCTGGCGCACACGCATCGTCGGAGCAAGCTGGTTGGCATACTCTATTTAGTCTGTTGCAAGTTTGTGTGTTGTCACAGTCTTCGTTGTAGTGGCAAACTGCAGATATGCAGGCCCGATGCGGGTCACCCTGCGTGCCGGGCGGGCAGCGGCATGTGGAGACGTGAGCCACTACTTCGCATATAGCATCGCGGCCGCAAGGTGAACCGAGAGCGCACGGGTCTTGACAATAATTTTTGACACAGGATTTGTCGAATGGACAGTTGTCGTCGTTGGTACACTCGGCTGCAAACAAGCAAAGAAATAATTAAGGAATCGAATGACATAGAAAAAGGTATGATTAGATGGTCAAAATGGAATCTTTTGCCTAATTACTTACGTGTATAACAAGCTCGGGCAGGGTCCCCGGCCGTGCCTGGCGGGCAGCGGCAGTTGGCGCGGTGGTTGACAGGTGCGCAGAGCGCGTTGGCTCCGCATGCGCCGGCGCACGCCGACACGCAGCGTCCGGAGATACAAGCCTCAGCTGCGCCGCAAGCATCGTCAGAAGTACACTCCGCTGACGGGCCCGCTAAAGAAACATAAAAGATGAAATTTAAATTAAACCACATAATTTTTAATAGTAATTTAGATTCATCAGAGCGTGAACAATTTTTACACTTTCAACCTATCTTGAGCCAGTTAGCGCACCAGCTACCGTGTTTGTGTTGTAATTGTAATGTTAGGCTACCTTGACAGATCGGGTTCCTAACCTAACCTAACCCAATGGAACACCAGAGTCTGGCAATGGAACGTTTCTAAAATATGGCAAAAAAATTAATTAAACTTACACAGCACAACCTAAACTTAAACAGTGTGATATCAAGTTTGTATTTATCAGGACAAAAATTGTATGAAACCGTTTTTCGTCGTCACGGAGTACGAGGTCCACACGGACGGAGTCGTCTTGAATAAAAAAACTATAGTTGTATTAAAATATAACGTACGTGTGGTGCATCCAACGGCGGGGTTGCCTTGCAGCGGCGGCACGCAGTGGCAGGAGGCGGCCTGCGCGGCGGCGCGGCACTCTGCGCCCGCGCCGCACGCCGCGGTGGCGCACGTGTCGATGCAGCGCCCGTTCAGGCATGTCTCTTCTTCCCCACACTCGGAGTTTGAGCTGCATTCACCTTCTGTATTGAAGTAGTTTGTACTGATTATTAACATTCTAGTTCAGTAAGTAAAATGCGAAGAAGTGATAGTAGAAGACGGCTAGGTAGAAGGCACAGTTTAATTATCTGATTAGATGATCCTAATAATTAAATTGTGCCTACATAATTAACAATTATTACAATTAATATCTACCAAGTGTTTAAAATTACAATGAACAGTGCGTAATAAATGTTTAAGTATAACCTTAATTTTATGTTAACCTTTCAAAAAGTCTTCTAGTGTATAGAATATCGTCTATTTACAAGAGACTTATTTTAGTTGTATGTGTTGTGTATGCAGTTTACAGTGCTGAGGACAGTGCAATTGTTTTATATACATTGCACAAACATAAAAGTTTTTACCGTAGCGTGCGCTTGTACCGACTTACACTCGTTTTGTATCCATTGAGAAAAAATTGGCATCCACGTAGAATGAAATTTAAGCATGAAGCGAACGAAACTGCTTGTAAAAAGAAAAACAATTAATTTTTTTTGCGAGATACCTCACTTGTATAGAAGCTTAAGCTTTACTTAAAGCACTAAGTCATTCTTACTCGGATTGCATTGTACAGATGCGTCGCCTGTGAGTGGTTTTGGGCATTCGCATACAAGGGTGCGGAAGGGCAGCGTGTTCGCGACCCGACAAACGGCGCGAACTCCGCATGACGTCGCCTCGCACGGGTTCTTACAGCTGCCTTGCAGGCACGCGAGGTCATTTCCACAATCCGCGTCTCTTTCGCATTCCACCGATTCTAGAACTGCAGAAATATGGGATTATTACTAATACTTAAGCTCTTTGGATGAATTCTTCAGACGTATTTTTAGATAAATAGTAACATACCTGGTTGACATTCAATCTTTGGGTTTCCACGAGTACCGCGTGGACATTCGCATGATGGTGCGTGACGAATCACAGTACACAGTGCTCCCGGAGCACAGGCTCCTGGGCATGGGTTCTGACAGTTTCCGTTTCTACAGGCTAGCCAAGAGGCGCAATCGTCGTCGACCGTGCACTCGTCTCTGCGGCAGCCAGTCCAAGGGTTACCACGAGCGCCAGCGTCGCATTCGCAAGAGGCCGTATGCCCACGGGCAACGCAGTGAGAGTTACTGCCGCAGTGTATGCGTGTGCACACTTTGATGCATGAGTTGCCTTCACAGCTCTCGTCTTCTGGACAATCGTTGTTGCTGTGACATTGTACTGTAAAATATGAAAGCAATATTTTAATAGATCAATTATTTTACTTCCAAAAAAGCAAAGATTCTAGAGGATGGGAATTGTTTTACCTGAATAACATCCTCTATATGCATCTCCTTCAAAGTTAGGTAAGCATGCGCATCGTGCTCTATGTTGTCTGGCTAAGCATCGAGCATTCGCACCACAGTTGTTAGGACCGCAGACTGGCACGCATCGTGTATCTACACAAGCAGCACTGTCAGCACATTGGTGGTCACTGGTGCATTCAGGTTCAGGTGGCGGAGTTGGTATTAGGACTCGTTCACAGCGTGTAAATGGAGATCCTGTGAATCCTTCGGGACAGGAGCAGACGGCCGCATGCCTGACAACGGTACATAAGCCGTTAAGTCCACAAGCGTTGACGCATGGATCTGTGCATTTTCGGTTCATACACGCACGATCACCGCTGCAGTCATCGTTGACAATACATTCTGGGTAGGTGCAGAACCCGTCGCGGCATGTTCCGTGTGGGCCACATGGGTTGGGGTGGCACGGGTCGTCATAAACTGTTAATTCTGTAACAACATATTGAAATTAGAGTGTGTGATTGTAGAGAAGCGGCAGCGCTATCGGCGGTTGACATCAAAGCATACAACTTTATTCTGGAACTAGTTTTCGGCCGCGTGAATTTTGCCTGTCAGTAAAATCTTTAATGAGGGCCGCTGAGAACAATAATAACAGTATTTAATTTCGATCAGGCTAGAGTTAAGCCTTTCGAGCTCTCTATCTTAGTTCATGAAATCACGTCATTCCTTTGCTCTGTTTTTTATAGTATTAATATTCGTTAGAATAAGTTACGAGTTTTTGTTTCAGTAAAAGGTTTACCTGTAGCTCTGCATTCCGTGAAGGGATCGCCAGTGGTCAGCGTAGGGCACGAGCATATGGGAGCGTGGTCGATGACGCGGCACATGGCGCCATAGCCGCATGCGCCGGCGCACGGGTCGACGCACTTGTTGCGAACGCACGCGCGGTCGCGGGCGCACTCCGAGCTGACGACGCACTCAGGCCGGCAGCCGCCGGACGCCGCGTCGCCGCTGGTGCCGCTCGGGCAGGAGCACACCGCGTTGTTGCCTGACACTGTGCAAAGCGCACCTGGCCCGCATGGCGATGGTGAACACGGTGGCGCTGTTAATATAAACATTTATATTGTAAATAAAAGAACTAGATTTATATAATATAAACGCATTTTTCAAGAAAGTAGATGCATTTACAGTTACTGTTCTTGGATTTCGTCTCATATCAGAGCTAATACGAGTATATCGTGACGGTGTTTCTAGATATAAATATATTGAAAAAAAAAACCACATGGCATAGAAAACTTACCTGAAGCGATGACGTCACATCTTTCGAAGGCGTTTCCTCTGGTTCCAGTTAGGCATGAGCATAATGGTATGTGGTTAACTGTTTCACATTCTGCTCCAACACCGCAAGTACCCTGACATGGGTCGCGACATTTAGAGCGGATGCAAGCTCGTGAAGGCGAGCAGTCCGAGTCAGCAAGACATTCTGGTCGACACCCAGTGTAGGGGTCACCGAAAAGCCCTGTCTCACATTCGCAAGACGCGCCAGCTCCTCTAGCGCGACAAATTGCACCCGGACCGCACGGAGACGGAGTACAAGGGTCGTTTGGTTGTTTTGCTGTAATTTAATTGAAAATTAAATTAGTATGTGCTTCAAAACTAGTTAGACTAGGTAGCAGCGAGACAGAATAAAGCGCTTTTCTAAAGCGAACGATAACGTCACGTCTCAAAAAGCGGCTCACATAGTTTCACAAGTAAAACCCATGCCTAAGCTTTAAATGTGAAAACATATGATTGCCGCAATCGAGGTACCCTCAACATCATGTGGAACAGATTTTTAGAAATTAACCTATTCGTTGTTCTGTTCATTAGCAATAAAATATACATCAGCAGCATTTCATGTAAATCTATCTTACGGATTTTTACGATGGGACGACATTCCAACAGTGGATTTCCAGTTGTCGAAGGAGGACATTCGCAGTGAGGGTTGTGAGCGACCGGCGTGCACTGCGCGCCGACCCCACACGCTCCGGGGCATGGGTCCACGCATCGTCTGTTGAGGCACGTTCGACGGCTGTCGCAGTCGCTGGAACTGACACACTCATGATGACAGAACGGAGGAGAACCAAGGAAGCTTTCCTTGCAGCGGCACTGGTTGTTGATGCAATCGGCGTTAGGGCCGCAGTTGACACACGCAGACTTTGGTTCCGTGTCGACAGGTGCTGCAGGTAAATATAGTTCAATTAGTGTTGCTTTATTTTATCGAATGCTTCTAAAAAGTCCTATATTTTATAAGAATTAAAAAATCCATAATGTAGGCGGAGTGTAAAAGATTACCTAGCAAACAACGAATGAAAGGATCTCCAATGTAATTGATGGGGCAAGAGCAGATGGGCGAATGGAAGTTGGTGCGACACACGGCGTGTGCTCCGCAAACGCCAGGGCAGGGGTCTCGACACTTGCTGTTACGACAAGCGCGATTCGGTGCGCAGTCGCCGTCGCTGCGGCACTCGGTGCGGCAGCCTGGACCGCGCTCCTCGCTAGTCGCAGGGCGGCACGAGCAGTGCGCCACGGTACCGGCAGCGCGGCAGATGCTGTTGGGCCCGCACGGGTTAGGCGTGCAAGGATCCAACACGGTCAGTTCTAGAAAATTAAGACAAATCAATAACGCTAACTTGCTTTCGTTATCGTGCCCGTCGATGTCACCAACTGAAGCCAAAATTTCATAAAAAATACAGAAAGTGAATTACTTAAAACAATGAATATATATATATATATATAAGAAAGTAATAATCAAGTTACTTACCAACTTTACGACGACACACTAAGAAAGGATCTCCCTGCAATGGTGTTGGACATTCACATATTGCTAGGTGATTGTAGACGTTGCAAACTGCTTCTAGACCACATGCATTGATACAAGGGTTTACGCATTTATAATTTACACAAGCTTGCTGCTTGGAACAGTCATTGTCATTTGTGCATTCCGGACGGCACTCAATCCTAGGGTTGCCGTGGTATCCGTTTATACAAGAGCATGTCCCATTGTCACAAGCTGCGTTAATTCCACAAGGTGACTGCACGCAGGGATCCAGTGGTGTAGGAATATCAGGTTCTGAATGAACAAAATAATTTAATATTTATAGTTAGATTTATAAAACCAACTTCTACATTATAATAATTGATGGCATAAAATATAAGATTGTACTTTATTATTGATATTGAATGAATATTTACCGTTTAATATGTAACACCCTTCGAAGGAATTGCCTCGATAGCCAGTCAGACACGTACATATAGCCAGATGGTTCATTGCTCGGCAGTCAGTGTTTGGCCCACAAGAGCCAATGCAGGGATCGACGCATTTTTCACGCACGCAAGCTCTGTTATTGGGACAGTCCTCGTTAATTGTACATTCTGGTGCACAGTGTGGAGGTGCACCGATGTAGCCCACATTACAACTACATATTGCTGCACCGTTAACATCTCTGCAGGTTGCAAATTGACCACAAGGGCTGGGATTACAAGGAGAGATCGTGGTTATCGGAGGCTTCGGTGGTTTAATGCATCTACTGAATGGATCCCCTTCATAACCAGGTGTACAAGTGCAGTATGGACTATGACGATGTACTCGACAATCTGCATTCTGACCACATGTTCCAACACATGGGTCAACACATTTTTGTTGTACACATGCTTTGTCTAGTGGACATTCTGGACTTGACAAACATTCAGGACGACAATTTGGAGGGATACCGGTATAGCTCAATAAGCATGTACAGATAGCTTGGTTATTAGAAACTTGGCATGTGCTGTAAGGACCACAAGGTGAAGGGCTGCAGGGGTTGACTGGCTTATCGTCTGTGAAAAAAGTGATGTTATTGTTAATTGTTTAAATAGAATATTTAAAAATACGATGAGTGGATAATTCAAGTTACCTTGTCTAAGAACACAGTTATCGTATGGATTTCCTATGTACCCAGGGATGCAAATGCAGTTTGGCATATGATTAACTATTTGGCAGTGCGCATTTGTTCCGCACAGTCCTGGACAAGGATTCTGGCACTTATTGTTAACACATGCTAAGTTGTCCGAGCAATCAGAATTAACAACACATTCTGGCCTACATCCTTCATAAGGATTACCGAAGAATCCAGCAATACATGTGCAACTACCGACGCTATTACGTTCCTGGCATACTGCGTTGAGACCGCAAGGATTTGGTGCGCACGGTCGTACGGTTTCTGGTGGGGTTTGAGAGCGAACTGAAAGAAATGTAATGCTTTTTTACAATGAATTATTGAAATTATTATGGTCTTGTCGGGAACACAGCAAATATTTTATTTACTACAAATATAATTTATCTACATAATAAGTTAAATTACTTACTTGGTACGCATTGGTCAAATGAATCTCCTTCATAGCCACTTCTACAAATGCATTGTGGTGAGTGACTAATGACGCGACAATCTGAATTCCTTCCACAAGCTCCGATGCATGGATCAACACATTTTTTGTTAACACACGCCTTGTCGAAGTTGCATTCACTGTTTGTGATACATTCTGGACGACAGTACGGAGGGTTTCCGAAAAATCCTGATGTGCATGAGCATGATGGTATATCTCCAACCACTCGGCATACAGCATTTGGTCCGCAGGGCGATGGTTCACAAGGTTCTCTTGGGCGCGGCGGATCGGCTGTTAAAAGAAAAAAATATGTTAATGTAATTCCTATAAAAAAATTACTAAATATTTGTAAGAACATTAAAAAACTTACCATGTACTATTAATGTGCACTGAGTAAATGGATCACCATTGTACCCATTAGGACAGTAACAAATCGGTTTATGATTATGAACTCTGCACTCAGAACGAAGACCACAGGAACCTCGACAAGGATCAACGCATTTCTGGTTGGAGCATGACATTGTGGTGATGCAGTCGGAATCCACCAAACACTCTGGCCGGCAGGAAGGCGGAGCACCGAAATAACCGATCAGACACGAGCACATTGCTTGATTGTGCATTGTACGACATACGCTGTTAGGGCCGCACGGTGAAGGTACACATGGATTTTTCTGTTCTAGTGTAACTGAAAAAAAATGAATAAATTATATTGTATCTATTTTAAACATAAATTACAAAACAAATGCTGTATTAACACTTCCATGTATTACCTTGTAATGCTGAGCAGGAGAAGAAAGCGTTGCCTGTTGTGTTTCTTGGACAGCTACACATTGGAATATGATTGTAAACCTCACATAAGGCTCCTTGACCACACAAATTAATGCACGGGTTGATACATCTGTTGTTTTTGCAAGCTTGGTTCAACACACAATCAGAGTTAGAAGTACATTCCGGGCGACAACTTAGATATGGATTGCCGAAATAATTTGGTTGGCAAGTACAGACTCCATCTTTACAGTCAGCGTTGGAACCGCATGGGCTTGGATTGCACTTATCAAAAACTGCTGGTAATGGTTCTGAAAGAGATTTTTTAAATGTAAATTGTTATCAATAGTTATCTTTTCATCAGTAACAGGTTTGTTTTTACTAGATAAAGGACGGTAAGTTTACGATAATTATTTATACATACCGATTTGTTCTACAACATGACAACTATGGAAAGGATTTCCAGTAAATCCTTCTCTGCAGCTGCATACAGCAGAATGTTGGTAGACGCGACACTCAGTTTGCAATCCACATGACCCAATACAAGGATCACGACATTTATTATTCATGCAGGCTTTGTTACTGGGACAGTCTGAATTGATTGTGCATTCAGGTCTACAATTAGGAGGCGATCCCATGTAATTGTCCATGCATGTACATGTTGGTATTTGATTTGTTGCTTGGCAGAATGAGTTTGGACCGCACGGTGATGGCATACACGGATTTAAATCTGGTGGTGGTATTTCTGAAATAACACGAAGAATTAAAAAAAAAACTTTTAAGAGAAAATAATTACCTATGGGAAATATATAATGCCATTGAAAAATTGCTTACGTCTTATAGGCGCACACCGTATGAACGGATCCCCTTCGAAGCCTTGTCTACAGCTGCAAATAGGTGCATGATTTACAGCTCTGCATTCAGCGTTTTCTCCACATACACCGACACATGGGTTCACACATTTTTGCCTGATGCAGCTCTTCGTAGCATCACATTCAGAATTTACAGTACATTCAGGTCGGCAACTTGGCGGTGATCCGAAAAAGTCTGGCATACATGAACATGATGCTTGACCATTATGGTTCTTGCAAATGGAATTGCTGCCACATGGGTTTGGTAAGCATGGATCTTGTGGCGTAGGAACTGCAATACAATCAAATAGGTACATATTAGTTATTTCACAGGCATTAATTTATGTAACTGTCAGCAAACATAGAACATTGATGTTTTGATACTTACTTGGTTCATTATAAAGGATGTGGCAGTAGTTGTATGGATTCCCAGTGTATCCAGGTGCGCAGCTGCACGATGGAACGTGATTTATGACTTGGCATATTGCTGTCGGTCCACAGACTCCTGGGCATGGATCTTCACATTTATTTCTTAAGCACGCCTTGTTAAATGGACAGTCCGGATTTACTGTGCACTCTGGTCGACACGACTCGTATGGGTTGCCAAAGTAGCCGGGTTCGCAAAGGCACGCAGCAGCTCCGTTTGTTGATACTTTGCATCGAGTATTTGCGCCACAAATTGACGGATTGCATGGATCTACAGGTGTCGGCGTTGATATTATCTGGTAGCATGACGTAAATGGATCGCCAGTGTATCCACTCTGACAAGAGCACATTGGGCTATGTAGGTGAACGTTGCACGCAGTATTGATACCGCATGAACCAGGGCAAGGGTCCGAACACTTGTAATTGATACAGGCTTTGTCTGAAGTACAATCATCATTCGCTGCACATTCACGTCGACATTGTGGCGGTGAGCCTTCAAATGTTTGTAGGCATGAACAAATATGGGAATTTCCGTCTCCTATAATTTTACAGATACTGTTGGGACCACAAGGCGATGGTACGCAAGGGTTGTTCGGTGGAGCCTCATCCATGACCACTAAAATAAAAAATAAATAAAGAAAATTAGTGTCGTTACTTATAATCTTCTGAGGGTTCTATCAAGTTTAAATAATGCTTTTAAACGTGTGTGCTTGTGTAAACTTCAAAATACAAGACTTTAAAAAGTTACGTTTAATTGACTTGAATTAATTAATTTGGTTGTAAAACGCTCTTACCGTAGCAATGTGTGAATGGTGACCCGCTGTGTTTCGCAGGACAGCTACATATCGGATTATGGTTATATACATTGCATATAGCATTGTTACCACACGATCCAGGACAAGGATCTTGACATTTTTGATTTATGCAAGCCTGAGATGGCGAACAGTCAGTACTTTGAATACACTCCGGCCGACAGTTTGGCGGATTGCCGATGAATCCTTGAACACAGGCGCAAATGGCTTGATTGTTGAGATCTCGACAAATACTATTCGGTCCGCATGGAGTTGGTTGGCATGGATTTGTGACTGGCTCTGAAAACGTAATTAAAAATAAGTTTGCTTTTCTTTAAACCACAATCTGCTTCTAATTTCAGTTATTATTTTACTTACTTTCAATGGGTATGCACTGTGTAAATGCATTGCCAGACATACCAGATGGACAACTACAGATAGCTATGTGATTGTAAACATTGCATTCTGCATTAACGCCGCACATACCACGACACGGGTCAACACATTTAGAACGTGAACATGCTTTGTCTAATGGACAGTCAGTGCTTAGTACACATTCAGGGCGGCAGCCGATGTGAGGGTCTCCGTGATATTCAGGTAAACATTTGCAAACACCATTAAAGCATTCAGCATTAGCGCCGCAAGGTGACGGTTGACAAGGGTCAGCTGCTGGCTCTATTTCTAGAAACAAACATGTTTTGGTTTTATTACTACCTATACCAAGTGAAGGTACGATTGTAATTCCTAGTAAGTATCACTGTTTTATGTGTATTGCATAATGAAATTTTACCTTGTGGTTTATGTCGGCATGCTGAAAATGGATCGCCTTCGTATCCCGACAGACATGAACAAATTGGAATATGCTTTACGACGTTACACAATGCATTAACTCCACATGAACCGAGACATGGGTTTTGACACTTCGTATTTATACAAGCTTTGTCATTACTGCAATCTTCGTTTATTACACATTCAGGTCTGCAATTGGGTGGACTACCGAAGAATCCGGTTGAGCAAATACAAGATGGTATGCCACCAATGTTTCGGCATTCAGCGTTTAATCCACAAGGTGATGGTACACATGGATCTAATGGTTCCATTTGTGTTGGCTCTCTATCAGGAACAATGTAACAAATCGAGAATGGATCCCCAGTGTACCCCTGTTTACAGGAGCATATGGGGCTATGTTTAATCACTCGACAGTCTGTGTTTATTCCACAACTTCTAGGGCAAGGAGATATGCATTTGAGATCTTGACAGACTTTGTCTTGTGGGCATTCTGAGCTTGTTAAACATTCAGGTCGACACATTGGTGGAGATCCCTGATAACCGCTCATACAAGTACATAAAGCTATACCACTTTGAGATTTACATTGACTGTTTGGACCGCAGGGCGATGGGTTGCATGGATCTGTTATTTCAACTGCAATGAAAAAACGTTATTACGATCTATTGTACGTAAAATACTTAAGGTGAAAGTACATGGGTTTGTCACTACTAAATTAATATCTAAAGTTATTTAAAATTAGAACGTTACTTACTTTGCGGCTTGAAGTTGCATATCTTATACGGATCACCATAGTAATTTTCAAAACACAAGCAATTTGGTATGTGATTGATAACGTTACACTGAGCATTTATACCGCAGGTACCTGGACAGGGATCACTGCATTTATTTTGATTACATGCAAGGTTAGAAGTACAATCTGAATCTACTGTGCACTCCGGCTTGCAAGTTTCATACGGATTTCCGAAATAACCTGGTAAACAAGTGCATGATCCTGCGTTATTACGTTCTTTACATTCAGCGTTAGCGCCGCAAGGTGAAGGTACACATGGCGTAGGTCTTTCTTGAATTGAATTAGCAATCTCGATGTTACAGGAAATGAACGGATCGCCAATGAACCCGTTCAGACATAGGCATATGGGCGTATGGCTGATAACTCTACACTCTGCATTTAACCCACAGGAACCGGGACATGGGTCTCTGCATTTTCTGTTAATGCAAGCCATATTCGTTGAGCATTCACTATTGCTGGTGCATTCTGGTCTGCAGCTAGGAGGTGCTCCTATAAATTCAGACAAGCATCTACACTGTGCATTATCTCCAGTTTCAGTGCATTCTGAATTAGGTCCACAAGGCGAGGGTAGGCATGAATTTACTTTAACTGGCGGTGTCGCAGCTATAATAAAAATATTTTAAGTTTTTATCATGGTTTCGTGTAAAATACATTTTAAATGTAATAATATAACATGGCGATACTCACGAATAAACTGACAAGTTGAAAACGGATCGCCGGAATATCCCGGAAGACATGTGCAGACTGGATTATGGTTGACAACTAAACATTGTGTGTTACGGCCGCATGCTCCAGGACATGGATCGATACACTTCTGATTTGAACATGCTTGATTTAATTTACAATCTGAACTGACTACGCATTCCGGTCTGCAGTTCGGAGGGCTACCGATATAGTTTGGCACGCAAACACAGACTGCATGTCCGTTCACTTCTCTACATTGACTATTTGGCCCGCAAGGCGAAGGTTCACACAGATTTGTTGGTACAGAGGGTTCTGAAATTGCAATAATATTTCCTCAATATAAATGACACCATTTCAATTTAAATAAGACAATTCATTAGTGAAATAAATTTCTATTGCATACTTAAATAAATTTAAGTATGCAAATCGGTTAATTAGTGTAAACTCACCACTTAATTGTGTACAATAATGGAATGGAGATCCAGAATATCCCGCCGGACAAGAGCACATAGGAACATGATTTATAACTTCGCAGAAGGCACCTGTTCCACAAGTTCCAACACAAGGATCTCCACATTTGTTCTTAATACAAGCCCGGTCTCTTTGGCAATCAGAATTCAGCACACATTCAGGTTTACACCCAAAGTAAGGATCACCATAATACTCTGGTAGACAGGAACATGTTCCGTCCCGGCATATAGCATTAGAGCCGCACGGTGATGGAGAACAAGGATTTACAGGCTCCATATCTGTAATGGGCATAAAAGATAATAATTATTTTGTATTCTTGGAAAAAAAATAAAGAAAACAAGTTTTTTTTGATTGAAAAATAATTGACACATTTTACATACCTTGTTGTACAATGTTGCAATTGCTGAATGGGTCACCAGAATATCCTGGCAAACATGAACAGACCGGTCCATGGTTATAAACATTGCACTGCGCGTTGTTTCCACAAGCTCCTGGGCATGGGTCGAAGCATTTGTTGTTAATGCACGCTGTCACGGCACTACATTCTGAATTTACTGTACATTCTGGCCTGCACCGCGGAGGTGACCCTATATAGTTGGAGATGCAAGTGCAACGGGCTATTCCATTATACTCTTGACATTGTGAGTTTGGACCACAGGGTGATGGCACGCAAGGACGTACGTTTGGTTCCGGAGATGGAATTAATGTGGGCACTGAAAAAAACAAACAAAGTAAGTAACTGCCTGTTAAAATCAAATTATTTTAAACGTGTAAGTAGTTGACTTACTTGGTACGCAATAAGTGAACGGATCACCAGTATAGCGTTCTTGGCACGAACACATTGGGTTATGAGCAATTACTTTGCAGTTAGCGTTCCTTGCACACTGGCCTACACAAGGATCAATGCATTTTTGATTGACACAAGCTTTGTTAACAGCACATTCACTATTTATAGTGCATTCAGGGCGACAGCTTGGTGGAGTTCCCACGAAGTCAACTTGGCAGCTGCACACCGCTTGGGAATTTACTTCTCGACATTGACTATTTGGACCACATGGCGAGGGAGTACAAGGTGCTGGTTTCGTAAAGTCTGAAATATAGAAATTCAATACATAAATAACATAATTTCTCTAAATGAAGTACAAAATGACAACACAAAATAAAGTAAACTAAAAATTACCTTCTGTCTTCTCAACGCAATACGAATACGCATTGCCTGTTAATCCAGGAGGACAGAAACATGACGGTAAGTGGTTGACTACTTGACATATGCCATTCGATGCGCATACGCCAGGGCAAGGATCTTTGCATTTGTTTTGGATACACGCTAACAATGGCGGACAATCACTATTTATAATACACTCCGGTCGACATCCCTCATAAGGATTACCAACATAGGATTCGACACATTTGCATGATCCTGCTCCATTCCTTTCGTTGCATTCAGCATTTAGCCCACACGGAGAAGGTTCACACGGTGAACTATATTCCAGCGCAACATCTAAAAAATAAAAAAATGATTAAGATGAGAAACGTTTCACACATAAATTATACGAATTGTAATAAAATATAAACGAATACTAAATTTAATATTACCTCGTAGTGGATTGCAAGACACCAGAGGGTCTCCTGTTTGACCGAAAGGACAAGTGCAGACTAAAGCATGACTTATCACTTTACAGTCAGCGTTGTAACCGCAACTGCCTGGGCATGGATCTCTACATTTCTGATTAACACATGCTGTGTTGCTAGAGCACTCAGAATTACTAACGCATTCTGGGCGACAGTTAGGCGGAGATCCAATAAAATCTGATTGGCAGGTACAAGATGGTGATTCTCCGATTACTTTGCATATAGAGTATGGACCACAAGGCGAAGGCGTACATGGATCAACGGGCGGTAATGGTTCAGCCACTAGAAAGAACAAATAACAACGTGTGTTTTATAAATGGATAAAACATTGGAATGGATAAATGAAGATTATTAATTTAATAGATGGATTACCGATTGCGAAGCAGCGCGTAAACGGATCTCCTGTGTATTCAGATGGGCAGGTACAAATTGGGTTATGATTAACAACTTCACATCGGGCTCCGTAACCGCAAGTGCCAAGACAAGGATTAATGCATTTATGATTGTTACATGCCTCGTTTCGAGGACATTCAGCACTAATTGTACATTCTGGGCGGCATGTTGGTGGACTGCCGATATAAGTTAGAAGACAAGAGCAGACTACTTGGTTATTTATTGACCTGCACTGACTGTTTGGTCCGCATGGGTTTGGATTGCACGGCTCCACGTTCAAAACTGTAAAAAAATTCAATATAAATTAGCTTAGTCATAATTTTCAAAAACACTTTAACATTACTACTTGAATAAACTATTAATACTCACTTTCAATAGCATGACATTCGATAAAAGCATTTCCTGTTGTTCTTTCAGGGCATGTACAAATTGGTATGTGATTGTAAACGTTACACTGAGCACTTGGAGCACATGTTCCTGGACATGGATTCACGCACTTGTTACCAGCGCAGACTTTATCCAGAGAACAATCCGTATTGACCACACACTCTGGTTTACAGCCGTAATAAGGATCCCCTTGATAATTTGCTATGCACGTACATATACCATCTCTGCAGTTTGCGTTGAATCCACATGGTGATGGATTGCAAGGGTCTACAGGATATTCTTCTGTAACACAAAAATAGCAAATACTGTAAAAATACATAATTAGGTACAATTGATTGTCATAGTCATTTTGTAAATATCATTGCTCATTTACCTAGAAGTGGTTGAAGTTGGAAACATTGAGAGAACGGATCGCCCGTAAAACCTTGAAGGCATGTACAGGCGGGATGGTGATTGAATACAGTGCACATTGTTTTTTGTCCACAGCTACCAGGGCATGGATCACGGCACTTCATATTTATACATGCTTTGTCCGAGGGACAATCTTGATTAATTGCACACTCAGGACGGCAATTTGGTGGCAGACCTTGGTAGTTTTGCATACAAATACATGACGGATTTCCATTGACATCGCGACAAATTGCATTGTCTCCACATGGATTTGGCACACATGGATTTCTCACTGGTTCTGAAAGCAACTGCGTTGCCGCTGTAAAGAAAAACATGTTAATAAGTGATTTCTAAACATTTGTCTAAATGTTGAACATGACAAATAATAGTACAGTATTATTATTCTTACGTTTTGGGAAGCAGCGGGTGAAAGGATCGCCCACAAAACCAGAAATACAAGAGCATATTGGACTGTGATTAATTACTCTACAGTTGCCGTTCAATCCACAATGTCCAGGGCATGGATCTACGCACTTTTTATTGATGCACGCTTTGTCAGGTGGACATTCAGAACTGACAGTGCACTCAGGTCGACAACCAGGGGGTGACCCGATGTAGTTAGGCATGCATGAACAGGCACTCTGTTCATTTACTGGGCGACAAACACTATTGGGACCACATGGATTCGGTGAGCATGGCGTTGCTGGTGTTGTAATTGGATCTAAAAATGAAAAAAAAACAAACATCACAAGAAACTTAAGTAAGTTAAGATTTTTTTTTAAATAAAACTAGACACTTTGTTTAGATAACTTACCATTTTCAACACGACATTGTACATAAGGATCTCCGCCAAATCCAGGAGGACAGAAACAAACAGGCAAATGATTAATTACGGCGCAGGTTGCTAGTGGACTGCATGTACCAGGGCATGGGTCTTGGCATTTATTTCTTATGCATGATTTATTTGGTATACAATCAGTATTCACGGTACATTCTGGACGACAGCCTTCATATGGATTTCCAATATAATCGGAGAGACACGTGCAAGATCCTGCGTTGTTATACTCTTTGCAGACAGCGTTCGGTCCACATGGCGATGGTTGGCATGGTGTTGGTTTCTCAATGAGAATGTCTTGTTGCACATAACAACTAGAGAACGGATCTCCAGTATATTCGTTTTCACAGAAACACATCGGAGAATGACTAATAGTTTTGCATTGTGCGTTTAAACCGCAAGCATTAATGCAAGGGTTCTTACATCTTTGATTGATACATGCTTGATCAGATGGACATTCACTGTTACTAGAACATTCAGGCCTACAATACGGAGGTGAACCAGTGTAGTTCGGCATACACGTGCACGAAGGCGCTTCTCCAGTCACTTTACAAATAGAATTAGGACCACACGGTGAAGGTACGCACGGTGTTATGTCATCAGCGACTGGTCCTGTGAGCAAAAAAAATACATTTAAATAATCTTCATACATATAAACATTGCAAGTTAAATAAAAGCTTGTAATTAACACTATACGATTTAGAAATACGTAGTTTCACAAAAGAGAAGTACTTACTGTAAGGTACGCATCGAACAAACGGATCGCCTGTATATTTTGGGGGACATATACATATGGGATTGTGTTTTACCACGTCACATTTCGCACCCACACCACAAGATCCTGTGCATGGATTGATACATTTTTGATTGCTACAAGCTTTGTTTGGCGGACAGTCTGAACTAACGACGCATTCTGGTCGACATAGTGGTGGGCTACCTCTATAGCCGGGTACACAAGTACATACAGCCTGTCCATTTACTTCTCTGCATTGACTGTTGGGTCCACATGGCGATGGAAGGCATGGTTTCGTTGTAGCTGGAACTATAAATAGAAAATGGTACATTACTATAAATACTACTACTATTAAGAAGTCAGGGTCTTATGGCGGAAGTAATAACTAATAATAACTACCTCGAATTAGTTCACAATTGTAAAAAGCATTGCCAGTCATTCCTTGAGGACAGCTACACATTGGAATGTGGTTGATAACGTCGCAAATGGCATTAGCAGCACACGTTCCTCTGCAAGGGTCAATACACTTGTTT
This sequence comes from Scoparia ambigualis, assembly GCA_963921215.1. Lineage (NCBI taxonomy): Eukaryota > Metazoa > Arthropoda > Insecta > Lepidoptera > Crambidae > Scoparia > Scoparia ambigualis. Next base: position 20,341,481 of record OY992507.1, read on the forward strand.
CTGGAGCATGCTTTATCTCTGGGACAGTCTGAGCTCAGCACGCATTCCGGTCGGCAACTGATATAAGGATCACCCTGATGATCTTGTACGCAGGAACATGTTCCATCATTGCAAATAGCATTGGGTCCACAAGGCGATGGGTTGCATTTATCCACAATGATGTCATATTCTGAAAAAAGAGAAAGTTTCGTTAAAGTTAAGTTACACGGTCTAAAGTTGCTACATATCAAAATGTTTTCAAGTAAAATAATACTTTAATAGTTTAAATGCAACGTGATAGTTCACGTTGCATTCCATTAAAACTATTTTAACGGGACCTAAGTGACCTAACACGATTAACTGTTCGTTTGTGACCACGGCCGCAGCATCGCGACCGAAACGCCAAGCAGTAAGTAGATATGTACTTACTTACAAAATTAATCGTGTTAGGTCCCGTTAAAATAGTTTTAAAGTAAAATAATGTTAATGAACTGAGACATACATTATTTATTTAAAAATTACTGTTTAAACATAAAACAACTTACCTGGTGGTTTAGGCGTACATACGGTGAAAGAGTCACCCGTGTAGCCTTCTGGGCAAGAGCACAAAGGTACGTGTCGTGACACAGAGCATATTGCACCTATACCACAAGAACCTAGGCATGGATCGCGGCATTTCTGCTGAATGCATGCTTGGGAAGTAGGGCACTCTGCGTTAATCGTACATTCAGGCCGGCAGTTTGGTGGACTTCCAATGTAGTTAGACATACATGTGCATGATGGTCCATTGCCAATTTCTCTACAGACAGAATTAGGACCACATGGAGATGGAACACATGGGTTTCTGTATGGCTCCAGGTCCACGTTTGCTACGGGCGCTAAAAAACAAACATGACATTAACATAAGTCGACCGTAGATGAAAACAAAAATATAACACAATATATTGATTTATCTTTTATTTTTCGTGTACAGGTTAATAATAAATCAAACTTACGTTGCATTGGATTACATCGTGTAAATGGATCCCCAGTATAGCGCTGCTTGCATTGACAAATGGGACTGTGATTAATTACTCTACATTCCGTATTCAGCCCACATGCGTCACTACATGGATTCTGACATTTCTGATTTATGCAAGTTTGATCACGTGGACATTGTGAGCTTATTGTGCACTCTGGATGGCATCCAGGTGGAGTACCGATGTAGCCAGACAAGCAAGAGCATACAGCTTGTTGATTCACTTCTTGACACCTACTGTTTGGCCCACATGGTGATGGTTGACAGACATTAATGGGTGTCTCCAAAATTTCTACAAACAAAACGTGATTCATTTTAATTATTCATTTTACTTGCTGCTGTGCTCAGCTATTATGGTGTATACAGTGTAAACACACAGTACAGTGTTTTGTATGTATTTGTGTATGTAAATAGTTGCAATAAAAGCATTATCTATCTATCTAAAACAAAAAATATAAAATTAACTTACGTGCGGCAGTGCAATACTGGAACGGATCGCCCGTGAATCCACGTTCGCAAGAACATGATGGAGCATGGTTGACAACTTGACACAAGGCATTAGGGGCACAGGCGCCAGGGCATGGATCCATACATTTATTTCGTACACATGCTTTGTTTGATGGACAATCAGTGTTTATAACACACTCTGGTCTGCATCCTTCGTACGGGTTCCCAAAGTATTCTGGCAAGCAAGAACAAGATCCAGCGCCATTGTATTCTTTGCATATAGCATTGGCACCACACGGTGATGGTTGGCAAGGGGTTGCGATATCTTGGACGATTTCAGTTCTATGACATTCTATAAATGGATTGCCGGTATATTCGGGTAAACAAGAACACGAAGGCGAGTGACTTATAACATTACATTCGGTATTTGTTCCACATGATCCTGGACAAGGATCAGTACATTTTTCACGAATACAGGCACGATTCGAGGGGCACTCGTTATTACTTATGCATTCTGGCTTACAATAAGGTGGTGAACCCACAAATCCAGACATACAAGAGCATGAAGGATTTCCAGAAATTTCTTTACAGATTGAATTGGAGCCGCACGGAGATGGTATACAAGGATTTACCGGTTCTGGTGTAAATTCGTGGACAAAACATCTGACGAAAGGATTTCCAGTGTAACGCGTCGGGCAAGAGCAGATGGGATTATGATTTATAACTTGACATTTAGCCTCAACACCACATGCGCCTTGGCATGGATTAATACATTTTCTATTGCTACATGCTTGACTGGGTGAACAATCAGTGCTCACTATACATTCTGGTCTGCAGGATGGTGGACTTCCAATAAATCCTATCAAGCAAGAACATATTGCCTGGCCATTAATGTCACGACACTGGCTATTTGGTCCGCAGGGATTTGGTTGGCATGGTTCAGGACGAGCAACTGAAAATGATTAAATTAGTTAAATATTTATGTTAGTTATTTACATATTAATGAGTTTGTCATTATTTGTTTTTAAACAGAACATCATATAAATATTTTATGAAATTCTTATCTTATTATAAGAATTACCTTCCATAGGTGAACATTGAACAAACGCATTTCCTGTCATGCGCTCAGGACATCTGCACATTGGCACGTGGTTAATAACTTCACACAGTGCAGTCACTGCACAGACACCGCTATTACATGGGTTGACACATTTATTCCGTAGGCAAGCCTTGTCTTGGGGACAGTCTGTGCTAAGAACACATTCTGGACGGCATCCGAAATAGGGATCGCCTTGATATTCAGGCAAACAAGTACACTCCCCGTTATTGCAGATTGCATTTGACACACATGGCGATGGATTACATGGATCAATTTCATCTTGAATTACTTCTGCAAATAAATAAACTATACGTTAAATATGTGTGTTGGAAAATAATGTGTTAATAAATAACGCTAACAAAAACATTATGTTAGCAATACAATCGCTACTAAGCTTTATACAAACAGCAAACACAAAATATGAAGTTTTTAAAATTTATGTAACTAATGTTGTTAAAAAAAATATCTAAAGAATTACCTTGAAGTTTGCATTCGGTGAAAGCATCTCCTACATAGTTATCAAAGCAAGAACAAATAGGCGTGTTTCTGTTAACAGTACATTGAGCATTCAGACCGCATGAACCTGGACAAGGATCTGCACATTTCTGATTTATGCATGCTAAATTGCTAGAGCAGTCTGTATTTATTACACACTCAGGTCTACACGATGGAGGTGCGCCTATGTGGTTTGGTAAGCAAGTACAGGACGGAATTTCTCCAATGTCTCTGCATTCACTGAAAAGCCCACAAGGTGACGGCAAACATGGATTTCTTGGCGGCTCTACTTGACTAGGAACGCCGACGATTATTGGGTAGCATATACTGAATGGATCTCCTGTGTGCCGTTCCATGCAAGAGCAAATAGGGCTGTGATTGATCACTTGACATTTAGCATTTTGTCCACATTGGCGTACACAGGGATCGACACATTTCTGATTTGCACATGCTCGGTTTGCTGGACATTCAGCACTGACAACACATTCGGGTCTGCAGTTTGGAGGAGCTCCTTTGTATTCAGGCAGACAGCTACACACTGCCTGCTCATTAAGTATTTTACAATTACTGTTTGACCCACAAGGTGAAGGAGTACATGGGTTTGTGGGTTCCACTTCCATTTCTGTAACGAAATTAAACCATAAAAATTACGAAATTACATAAAATGTACAAAATGCTATTTTATTTTGTAAAGTCAAAAACTTACTTTGTAAAACGCATCTTTGGAATGGATTTCCTGTGAACCCAGCAGTACATGTACAAATAGGTATGTGGTTAACTGCTTGACATATAGCGTTACTAGCACATGTGCCTAGACATGGATCTTGACATCTATTTTGTTGGCAAATTCTGTTCGAAGGACAATCCGTGTTTACGGTACATTCCGGTTTACATCCTTCGTAGGGATTACCAAAGTAACCAGTCGAACAAATACATGATCCAACATTATTTCTTTCTTTGCATATGGCGTTGCTTCCGCAAGGTGATGGAGTGCATGGTGTTAGTTTTTCTGGAATACTATCGTGAGCTTGAATTTGACATTGAACAAATGGATCTCCAAAATATCCTTGAGGACATACACAGTTTGGTGTATGGCTGGTCACTCGACATAATGCCAAAGAGCCACAAGCACCGATACAAGGATCAGCGCATTTGTTATTTATACACGCTAAGTTATTGGAACATTCACTGTTACTAGTGCATTCAGGTCGACAATTTGGCGGATTTCCTATAAATTCAGGCATACACGAACACGACGGCGATTCGTTAATAGCTCGACATACTGAATTTGGCCCGCACGGCGAGGGAAGACAAGGATTGATTTGCATTGGAACTTGCAGTGCTGAAAAACAAAACACAATATTAGTAATTTCACATGAGTACAGCCTAGTTTAAAAAAAAAGAATCTAAACAATTTAATTGATAGCTACTAAGTTTTTCCAATATTACTTACGTCGTGTAATGCATCTTGTAAATGGATCTCCAGTGAAGTCTCTAGGACATGAACAAATCGGATTATGGTTTACAACTTCACAAAGGGCATTAATGCCGCAAGTGCCTTTGCATGGATCAACGCATTTGTAATTATTGCATGCCTTGTTTAGTGGGCATTCAGCGCTAGTTGTGCATTCAGGCCTACAAGTTGGTGGGTTTCCAGAGTAACCAGGTATACATGAACAAACTGCTACGTTATTTGTTTCTCTACACTGGCTGTTAGGACCACACGGAGAAGGATTGCATGGATTTGATGGCAAAGGTGCTGAAAAATAATAAAAAAGAAACAGTTAGAAGATGTACGAATGAGCATCTGATGTTGATTAAAACCACGGAATAGATAAATAACTGTTCTGTGATTAAAACTATTTAAAAATTATTGATTAGTCTTACCGGGATTTATATTACAAGCCACGAAGCTGTTGCCGGTGTATCCAGTGGGACAGCTGCACATTGGGATATGGTTAATTACTTCACAAACTGCATTTGTCCCACATGTATCTGGACAAGGGTTCACGCACTTCATTCTCACGCAAATCTGATTTCTTGGGCAGTCTGCACTTACAGTGCATTCAGGTCGACAAGCTACGTAAGGGTCTCCATTATATTCTGGTAAACATGTGCATTCGCCATTATGACATTCTGCATTAGGTCCACATGGTGATGGGTTACAAAGGTCAACAGGGACATCTGAAAATAATAAAATAAATTAATAAGATACTGCAGCAGCAGTAATGTAAGAAGGTTAACATTATTTACTTAATTGTGTAGACGTACCTTGTATTGGTTCTGGTTGACATCCGGTGAATGGGTCACCTTTATATCCTTCGTAACATGTACAAATTGAAATATGTTTCATCACAGTGCATTTAGCATTTGGTCCACAAGATCCAGGGCAAGGGTCCTTACATTTTTCATTGATACATGCGAGTGAACTAATACATTCTTGATTCGTTACACACTCAGGTCTACAGTTGGGAGGGCTTCCGATATAATTGTGAGAACACGAACACGATGCTTGCCCTCTAATGTTACGACACTCTGCGTTTGGACCACATGGAGAAGGAATACATGGATCTTTCATCTCATCCAGTAACAGCTGGGGCACTGTAATTAGTTATAAACACTTTGAGAAATCGCATTCTGTAAATATTAGAGAAACATATAACCATTGAATTTCAATTTACCTGGTTTAGTGTAACATTTAGAAAATGGATCTCCCGTATATCCTGATCTACAACTGCATATAGGGTTGTGATTAAACACTCTGCATTCTGCTTTTTGACCACATGGGCCAGGACAAGGGTTAACACATTTTTGATTTATGCAGGCTTTCTCTGCTGCGCAGTCGGAGTTAAGAGAGCATTCAGACTTGCAAGATGGTGCTGTACCAATATAATTAGGCAGACAGCTACAGGCTGCTTGACCATTGACTGTTCTGCATACACTATTAGGTCCACATGGACTCGGGTGGCAAACGTTGGTAGGAGTTATGTCTTGAACTGAAATAGTAATAAAATAGTAATAAATATACATCACGTAAACATTAATAATTTTGCAAACTTAAAAAAATGTTCTACTTACGTGGTATTGGGTAGCATCGTCTAATCGCATCACCAGTGTAACCAGTCAAGCAAGTACATCTGGGAGAATGGTTAATAGTGATGCATTCAGCACTTATGCCACAAGTTCCTGGACATGGATCTTGACATTTATTATTAATGCACGCTCTGTTCCCTGGACAATCCGAATCACTAACGCATTCAGGTCGGCATCCTTCATATGGATTTCCGAAATAACCTTCATTACACACGCAAGATCCAGCTTTATTTTGCTCCCTGCATACAGCATTTGAGCCACAAGGAGATGGTGTACAAGGTGTTTGTACTTCAGAGATTGATAATAAGCATCGAGAGAAAGGATCGCCGTTATATCCTTGTGGACATACACACATAGCTGAGTGACTTACGACTCGACACTCTGCATTTACACCACAAGCTTGCAGACAAGGATCTTTGCATTTTTGATTTACGCATGCTAGGTGAGACGGACATTCACTATTGCTAATACATTCTGGTTTGCAATATGGTGGAAATCCTTTGAATTCTGGTATGCAAGTGCAAGATGGAGTTCCATTAGCGTCTTGACATATTGAGTTTGGTCCACATGGTGAAGGTTGACATGGATAAACTATAACAGGAGCACCTACAATGTTAAAAAAGGTTAAATTACACAAACTTTATCCACCTGTTAAAAATGTGATTGACATATGTTGTAAAACGCTTACTTTGAACAAAACTGCATTCAACAAATGGATCTCCAGAATACATTGAAGGGCACGCACATACTGGGTTATGGTTGATGATCTCGCAGGTCGCACGTAATCCACAGGCGCCAATACAAGGGTTAACACATTTTTGGTTGACACATGCTCGGTTTTGAGCACATTCGGCGCTAACAACACATTCAGGTCGACAAGCCGGTGGAATCCCCAAATAAGACGGAAGACATGAACAGACAGCTTGATTATTTATTTCTCGACACTGACTATTAGGTCCGCAAACATCAGAGCTACATGGGTGTTCTGTTGGGCGTACTGTAAAAAAAAATGAATATTTGTTTTAAAGTAAAACGACCAATCAGCCTGTTGGGAAATAATAGTTAAATTATAATGTTTCTTTCAGATTATTTACCTCTAATTTCATTACAGGTCACAAAAGCATTTCCTGTGTATCCACTACGGCAGCTACACATAGGAATATGATTTACAACTTGGCATATAGCATTTTGACCGCAAGCACCTATACATGGATCGACGCATTTTTTTTGGACACAAGCTTGCTGCTGAGCACAGTCTTCACTGAATACACATTGTGGTCGACAGATGAAGTATGGATCTCCCTGATATTCTGGTAAACATACACATTGCCCGTTAACACATTCTGCATTGGGGCCGCATCGAATGTTGGTACAGGCATCGAGAATAGTTGGTTCCACTGAAATACAAACATATTATTATTAAACTGCAACTTGAAAACCATAAATAATTTGTAATGTTACGTTATTTAACAAATACCTTGTAATGGTTGTGGTTTACAAATAGTGAAAGGATCACCAATATATCCCTCATTACAAGTGCAGATCGGAATGTGATTTTGAACGCTACATACAGCAGACACACCACAAGAACCTGGACATGGGTCTTGGCACTTGGAATTAATGCACGCGTGGTTACTAGAGCAATCAGAGTGAATTGTGCATTCAGGTCTACAGTTTGGTGGATTGCCTATAAATGTTGATAGGCATGAACAGGAAGGTGTATTCCCGATCTCTCTACATTCTGCATTCGGTCCGCACGGGGACGGATAACAGGGATTGGTAGCAACAGGTATTGGTTCATCTAAAATTTTAAAAAGATTATAATAAGTATTAAAAAATTTACATCTTTGTTTAAAATATCAAATACAATTTAATAAAAAACATACCTCTTATCGGAAGGCAAACAGTAAATGGATCTCCAGTATAAGACGATTTACATGAACATATCGGGCTATGGTTTATTATTTTGCAGTTGGCATTGCGCCCACAAGGCTTAGGGCACGGGTTCACACATTTGTGGTTCACACAGGCTTTGTCATGCGAGCATTCAGAGCTGACTATACATTCAGGACGACAATTTGGTGGGGATCCTACGTATTCCAATAAACATGAGCAAATCGCCTGGTTGTTGGTTGATTTACATTGACTATTTGGCCCACATGGTGTTGGATAACACACATCAGACGGTGTTGATAACAGATGTGTTTCTGAAAGTAGAAAATGTGTAATTATTTTTTGTCACTGTCGATATTAATGGATTTTGTGAGATGAAAACGATAAATACTAACCTTGGTATACACAGTATCTGAAAGGATCTCCAGTATATCCTGATAGGCATGTACATAAAGGCGCATGGCTTACAACTTGACAAATAGCATTTGCACCGCAACTGCCAGGACATGGATCAACGCATTTGTTATTCAAACAGGCTCTATTCGATTGACAATCTGTGTTAACAACACATTCTGGCCTACAGCCTTCGTAAGGATTACCAAGATATCCGTCAATACAAGAACATGATCCAGCATTGTTTCTTTCTTTGCATTCGGCATTTACACCGCAAGGTGAAGGTGAGCAAGGGCTTGATATGATTTCTGTGTATACTGGTTCTGATACACACTGGAAGAATGGATCACCCGTAAAACCTTGAGGACATAAACAGATAGGCGAGTGGCTAATCACTCTACATTCAGCATTTGCAGCACATGCGCCTTCACACGGATTTGTACACTTATTGTTAACACAAGATAAATGTAAAGAGCATTCTTCATTGCTAGTACATTCCGGTCTACAGTAAGGCGGTTGACCGTGAAAACCTTCTAAACATGTACACGCTGGGGCGCCGTTTATTTCTCTACATTGCGAATTAGGGCCACACGGGGATGGTGTACAAATGTTTATTGGTTCGGGTAGGCTTTCAGCTGAAAAGAATTAGATTAACAATAAGTTACAATATTGTGATCGATGTTATATAAAAGTATATTCGTAAGTTCTTAAAATCAATTAAACTTACCAAGTTTAAAGCATCGAGAGAATGGGTCTCCGGTAAAAGATATTGGGCATGTACATATAGGATTATGGTTAATAACTTTACATTCCGCACTATAACCACAGGTACCGATGCACGGATTAACACAGCGCTGATTACTGCATGCTTCGCTCAGCGGACATTCTGCACTAATCGTACATTCTGGACGACAATTTGGAGGAGCGCCTATGTTGTTTGGAGCACAAGAACATGCTGCCTGACCACTTGTTTCTCGACACTGGCTATTGGGACCGCATGGTGAAGGTTGACAAGGATTTTTCGTTACAGGATCTAAAAAAGGTTCCCGTGTTATATTTTTGGTTAACAAAAACATTTAGAAGATTAAATTACATTAGGTATGTAATTTCCTTATACATACCTAGCATGGGTCTGCATTCAAAGAAGGCATTTCCTGTCATGCGTTCTGGACAACTACACATTGGTATGTGATTAAAAACATTGCATAATGCATTCGTGGCACAAGGTCCTGGACAAGGGTTAACACATTTGTTTTTGATACAAGCTTTATCTCTGTCACACTCCGTACTTTGGACGCATTCGGGTCGACATCCAAAATAGGGATCTCCTTGAAAGTCAGGAAGGCATGTACATTTTCCATTATAGCACTCCGCATTCGCTGCACATGGCGAAGGGTTGCACGGGTCGTCTTGTTCTGGAATTACAGTATAGGTTTTGAAGACTTGTCAATTGTGTAGGATATAATTATAAAAAAATAGTTGTATAATACTGTACCTATCTGTGGAATAGGACTGCACTGTGTGAATGCATTTCCAGTGTAACCCTCAAAGCATGTGCAGATAGATAAATGCTTTATAACTTGACAATTTGCATTAATGCCACAAGATCCGGGACAAGGATCTCTGCATTTCTGATTTATACATGCTAAATTGCTCGCACAATCTTCATTTATAGTGCACTCCGGTCGACATGTGGGCGGGCTGCCCTCGTAAATAGGTTGGCAAGAGCATGAAGGATTTCCATTCAGATTCCGGCACAATGAATTGGGCCCACACGGTGATGGTGTGCAGGGATCCCTTTCAATGGTAGGAATAACTGCGGCTGCTGAAGATAAGTTTATATTGTTATTTAGATAGATAGATACTAAAGCTTAAAAATCGTACAATATAGTGAACATTATTGCAAGTTACCTGTCATAATGAAACACCTTGTGAACGGATCTCCCATATAGTTATTTTTGCAGGTACAAATAGGACTGTGGTTAATTATTTTGCAGTCAGTATTTTGACCGCATGGTCCAGGGCAGGGCGAAATGCATTTTTGATTAATACAAGCTTTGTCAGATGGACATTCTGCACTGACAACGCACTCAGGCCTGCAATTTGGTGGATATCCTTCGTATTCTGATAGGCATGAGCAGACACTTAGTCCATTCGTTACTCGACACTGACTATTAGGACCACATGGTGAAGGTTGGCAAGGATTCTCTCGTATATTTTCAACAACTGCAAGGATAAAATATTGAGTTTATTTATTATTAAAACAGACCAACAAGTGACGTAAAACTCATTTTAAGTTATCACATATACCGTAAGTATAACATACATAATTAATAAGTTTTCACTTACTTTCCCTAATACACTGCCTGAAGGGATCTCCATTGAATCCGTTTCGACACGTACACATAGGGGAATGGTTGACCACTTGACAGTCAGCATTGGCTCCGCACGTACCAGGACAAGGGTCGATACATTTATTTCTGACACAAGCTCTTGCACTGGAACAGTCAGAATTCCCTAAGCATTCTGGACGACATCCTTCATAAGGATTCCCAAAGTAGCCTTTTACGCAAAGACATGCTCCTGCACCAGCTCTTTCTTCACATTCAGCATTTGGTCCACAAGGTGAAGGAGTACATGGAGATATCACGTCATTATATACGATATTGTTGACAACACACTGCACTGAAGCATCACCAATGTAACCTTCTGGACAAATACAAACTGGCGTGTGACTTACGACCCGGCATTCTGCGCTTCTGCCACAAGCCTGGGAGCATGGATCTTGACATTTCTTATTAATACAAGCCCTTAGTGGCGGGCATTCACTGTTTGATATACATTCTGGCCGACAGTTTGGCGGCGAACCCATAAAATCTGGCATACATTGGCATGATGGGGTTTCACTGCCTCCTAGTTGGCATATTGAATTTGGTCCACAAGGTGATGGTTGACATAGATTTAACGGCGCAGGTACATCAGAGACTGGAAAATATTAAAACAGTTATAAAAATGTCACAATTTCTAAACAAAAAATCTATCAAGTACAGATGACCAACTTACTTGCATAAGTGCATCGTGTGAATGGGTCTCCAGACATCCCAGAAGGACAAGAACATAGTGGATTATGTTTAATGATTTGACATAGCGCGTTAACACCACATGCTCCTTTGCATGGATTTATACATTTTTGGTTGCTGCATGCTTTGTCAAGTGGGCAGTCCGAACTTGCAACGCATTCCGGGCGACAGGAAGGTGGCGCACCGCGGTACCCAGCCAGGCATGAGCAGACAGCCTGCTTGTTGTATTCTCTACATTGACTGTGAGAACCACATGGGCTCGGTTGACAAGGATTACCTTGCACTATGTCTGAAACAATATATATTTTTCGTTTTAGCAAATAACAACTGCAATTGCACGCTGAACACGGCGTGAAAGGTGGTGAGCCCATCGCCGCTTTATGCTGCTGGATGTATGTGCAGTGTGCCGTTTACGACATCCAATGGAAGAGATGGGTTAGTAGTATTCTATTATTAATGATGAATGAATTAAATTGGCGGCCAACACACAGCTTAATTTATATTAACTTTCTAAATTAAAGAAATCCTATAAATTAAAATGTATAAAATAATTACTTACCAAACTTTCTACATTCAATAAAGGCGTTTCCTGTTGTTTTTAGGGGACATGTGCAGACTGCCATATGGTTTACAACTTGACAAATGGCGTTAGTGCCACAAGCTTGGATACATGGATTTACACAGTGGTTCTTGACGCAGGTTTTATCCATAGGACACTCTGAGCTTATCGCACATTCAGGACGACACCCAAAATATGGATCGCCATTGTACTCAGGCAAGCATGTGCAAATACCGTCACTGCAAGCCGCGTTTGATCCGCATGGATTTGGATGGCAAGGATCCGCAGCAACAGCCTCTGTTAATAAGAAATATCATTTTACCGACAACCGAAAGATTTGCATATTTATTTTAAAAGTGAAATTTTTATTATCTTATTTATTTTTAAATACTTAGTTAGTTATTATTTTATGTAAAAACGGTATTTTTGCCATGTTTGAGTTGTTGTTTTTGAGGCCCCGATATTTCGGCGCAGTTGCATGCACCATGATCACGGAGTAACTGCAGTTAATGCAGGTGGATGTTAGGAGCAGACGAAACGGTCTACCCTCTTTCTCGTTCGTTTACTCAAACATGGTAAAAATCCCGTTTTTACATAAAAATAATTGTAGTGACCATGAAAGTTTAAAATTTTACTTAGTTTTTATTTACCTATTTGGGGTTTGAACGCGCATCTTGCAAACGGATCTCCTGTGTAACCATCTATGCAAGTGCATATTGAAATATGATTTTGTACTCTGCAATTCGCGTTTAAACCACATAATCCCGGGCAAGGATCGACACACTTTTCATTTATACAAGCTTTAGCGTTCGGGCAATCTGTGTTTATGGTACATTCGGGTCTGCAGTTGGGAGGACTGCCATTATATTGTGGCAAACATGAGCAGGATGGTGAACCACCGACGTCACGACATTGTGAAAAAGGTCCACAAGGAGATGGTAAACAAGGATCGGTCTGTACCACTATGGCATCAGCTGCAAGTAAAGAAAACATTTTGTCATAATTTTTAGTAATTATAACAATAATGTTAAAAAGCATCAAGTGTCTAAAACACATAGTTATTTGTTACCTTGGTATGGATAGCATCGGCTAAATGGGTCGCCAGTATATTGAAGTCGACATGAACAAATAGGACTATGGTTGATTACTTTGCACTCAGTGTTCAGTCCACACACTCCTTCACAAGGATTTTTGCACTTTTTGTTAATGCAAGCCTGTTGTTGATTACATTCAGAGCTAACGAGACATTCTGGCCTGCAGCTTGGTGGAGTCCCTACGAACTCAGGCTGGCAAGTGCAAATAGCTTGATCGTTAGACACTTTGCAAATGCTATTAGGCCCGCACGGTGATGGAGCACATGGATTTCGTCGTATAATAGGTCCATCTAAAAATAAAGGTAAATAGTAAAATACACTTTTTTGCTATAAATTACAGTAACACACATTTTTAATATACATAAGAGTTATGACGTACTCTTACCTGATAGTTTTTCAATACAGCTTTGGTAAGGATTTCCGATAAGTCCTGGTAGGCAATCACATTTTGGAGCATGGTTGATAACGTTACATATAGCATTTGACCCGCAGATGTTATTGCAAGGATTTTGGCACTTGTTTTGTATGCATGCCAAGTTTGTTGCACAGTCTGAATTGACAACACATTCAGGACGGCAACCCTCATATGGGTTACCTATGTAGTCCGGTAAGCACACGCAAGCTCCAGCACCAAGAAGCTCATTACAAACTGCATTAGGTCCACAAGGTGATGGCGAACATGGTCTTATGATTACGTCCATGACCCTACATTCAATAAAAGCGTTGCCAGTATAACCAGGACTGCATAAACATTGTGGAGTGTGACTTATAACTCGACATTCAGCACCCGTCCCACAAGAGCCTGCACAGGGGTCTTTGCATTTGCTATTAACGCACGCCATGTTGTCAGCACATTCCGAATTAGAAATACATTCTGGTCGACAGTTTGGTGGAGTTCCTTTAAACTCTGGTATACAAGCACAAGATGGTGAACTGTTTATTACTTTGCATTCTGAATTTGAACCACATGGTGAAGGTATACAAGGATTTTCATAAACTGTTGGCTGGGAATCTAAAATGAGAATTTGTTATTAGAGTCGACATAAACGAATAAATATGTAATAAACGACAAACCGAAAAACGTGAAAAATCGATACATCAAGTAGTTATTACCTTCAAGTATACATCTACTAAATGGATCTCCAGTGAAGCCTTGAGGACAGGAACAAATTGGATTATGATTAATAACTTGACACACCGCTCTGGTACCGCAATTTCCTTTACAGGGATCAACGCAGCGCTGATTTGAACAAGCTTTATTTAATGCGCACTCCGCACTGGAGACGCACTCAGGTCTACACGTTGGAGGTGCTCCTTTGTAGTCAGGTAGACATGTGCAAATAGCTTGCCCGTTTACTTCGCGGCATTCACTGTTAGATCCACAAGGAGATGGACTACACGGGGTCAAGTTCTCAACAACTGTGATACGTCTGCACTCAAGGAAGGCGTTTCCAGAAAAGCCAGTTGGGCATGTACACATTGGCACATGATTGTAAACATTACAGACGGCCAAGGCGCCACACGTGTTTACGCAAGGTTTTACACATTTATTCCTTAGACATGCTTTGTTTTGTGGACAATCCGTGTTCGTCAAACATTCTGGTCGACAGCCAAAGTATGGGTCGCCTTGATATTCTGGCAAACATGTGCATGCACCAATATCACACACAGCGTTAGCTCCACAAGGAGATGGGTTGCAAGGGTCTTGTTCCGTGTAAATATCTGTAAAAGATATTTACACTAATTTTATTTACTAAGCATTATAATTAGAAAATAAGATGTATATTCATCATCATCATCAGCCTATAAACGTTCCACTGCTAGGCACAGGTTTCCCACGTGGACAATAACACATTCGAATATTGGGCCATAACCCACCACTCTGGCCCAATGCGGGTTGGTGAGATTTAACGACTGCCATCTTACGACAACAAACGGGTTAACGGCTTAACGTGCCTTCCGAAGCACGGAGGAGCTCGAGATGTTTTTTTTAATTTGGTCACCCGTCCAGTGACCCGGCATTGCGAAATTGCTTAGCGACGATCGTAAACCGAATCTCATAACCGCTTCGCCATTGAGCTCCTCACAGTATACAGTGTGGAAAAAAAGACCGTGATTGGAGGCAAAGTACCCTTAATATTGATGATGGCAAATTTTACTGAAAGGAAACATTCCTTTATCTTCAAAAATAATTAAAACTGCATTTAAAGATTTTTGAAAAATCACCTGCTTGAGCCGGGAATCAAACCGGTGAAATGTAAAAAAAAAAGTTCTGTATTTTATGATACCAACCGAAAGAGTCATACATAAGGATCAATTTCTTTTAAACAAAACATAGTAAGTATCTTAAATTAAAGAAAGTCCAAGATTTTTTTTTTATTTTTATTGTAAAGCTTACGTCGTATTCTTCGACTGAATTCGTTTCGTTCGTTCGTTATTCGTTTAAACAACTATGTTGGTTAAAAGAAATTGATCCTTATGAATGACTCTATCGGTTGGTATCATAAAATCCTGTATTTTATGATTAGTCGTATGTAGTAGTTGGTATCATAAAATACAGGATGCTTTTTTTTACATTTCGCCGATTCGATTCAAAGCTCTAGTAGGTAGTTTTAATTATTTTTGAAAATAAAGGAATGTTTCCTTTCAGTAAAATTTGCCATCATCAATATTAAGGGTACTTTTCCTCTAACCACGGTCTTTTTTTCCCACCCTGTATATTAAGTATGATCATATATAGACATAGATTACTTGGTACTGTATATTCATTTTAAATTCGTGTATTGATAATTATTATTCACTCATAAAAAAACTCACCATCTTGTTCTGGTGCTGGTGTACATTGCTGAAATGGATCCCCTGTATACTGTTCAACGCATGCACATTGAGCGATATGGTTTAAGATCGTGCATCGAGCATTGAATCCACAAGCTCCAAGGCAAGGATCACTACAACGCTCATTAATGCAGGCTTGGTTACTTGGACATTCTGAGTTAATGGTACACTCTGGCCGACAGTTAGGTGGGTTTCCGACGTAGTTTTGATGGCAGCTGCATGAAGGCACACCTCTTATATTTCGGCATTCTGCGTATAAGCCGCATGGAGAAGGAACGCAAGGGTCTTCAGGAGGCTTATGCTGTGGCTGCGATACTAAAATGATAGAAAAAAATATAATCAATGTTGATTCTGCTAACTTAGCAACTATTATTTAAAGTAACTCTTAGCAGACAAAGAAAACTTACAGATTAGTGGATAACACCTTGTGAATGGGTTTCCAGTTAAACCTTGTTTACAAACGCAGATTGGACTGTGGTTTATAACGTTACAGTTGGCGTGTTCTCCGCATGCTCCAACACAAGGATTTTCACATTTTAGGTTTATGCAAGCTAAATTGGAAGGGCATTCGGAGCTCACTACACACTCCGGTCGGCAATTCGGCGGTGCACCGGTAAAGTTCACCAGACAAGAACATACGGCCTGTCCATTAATTTCTTTGCATTGACTATTGGCTCCACATGGTGATGGACTGCATGGATTTGTCTCTTCAAGTAACGCTAAAATGAAAATATAAAATTAGCATAATCAATATGTTCTATAATCTACGTAATTAATTATACCGTTACGAGTTAAACTTCAAATACTTACGTTCTTGTACAATGGTGCAGTAACTGAATGGATTACCAGTGTATCCTGATTGGCAGATGCACGTCGGCATATGATTATTGACATGGCATAAAGCATTCTGTCCGCAGGTGCCCGGGCAGGGGTCCGTGCACTTCATTCGTGAACAAGCCTTATTGAGCGGACAGTCGGAGTTGACAACGCATTCTGGTCTACATCCTTCATATGGGTTTCCTAAATAACCTTCCACACATTGACAAGCTCCAACACCGCTTTTTTCTTTACAAATTGCATTCGATCCGCATGGACTTGGACTACAGGGTGTTAGTACTTCAACTTGCTCTACATGAGCTTGACAATAAGAAAATGGATCTCCAGTGTAACCTAATTGACATGTACACAACGGTGCATGGCTCACTACTTTGCATTCTGCATTAGATCCACAAGCTCCCACACACGGATCGGAACATTTGTTATTTAGGCACGCCAAATTATAATCACACTCGCTGTTACTGATACATTCTGGCCGACAATTTGGAGGGGAACCTTTATAGGTTGGTAGACAAGCACAAAGCGGCCCTTCGCCGTTGATTTTGCAAATAGCATGTGGTCCACAAGGCGATGGTTCACATGAATTAATCGTAGGCATATCTCTCTCTGAAATAAATTATATGAAAGATAAGCAATGAGAATTTAAAAAGATATAAAGTCTGATGTGTTTTAACATTAGTCTAAATGTTTTTATCTGATGCAAAACATTTACCTTTCACAATACATCTCACGAAAGGATCACCAGTCATAAGCGGTGGGCACGTACAGATTGGGTTGTGATTGATGACGTCACATATCGCTCCTGAACCGCATGCGCCGATACAAGGATTAACACATTTCTGATTGTTACAAGCTTCCTTAAAGGAACATTCCAGACTCACTACACACTCAGGTCTGCAAGTAGGAGGATTTCCCTGGTATCCAGGTACACATGAGCACACTGCTTGTCCATTAATTTGTCTGCATTGACTGTTTGGACCACACGGTGATGGATTGCATGGATTTTCTACAGCAACTGAAACATTAAAACGTATTTTTTTATATTATTTTGTATGTACATATTAAATATTATGTTTTTCATGATATGTTAATTTTTTACCTGCAAAAGGACGGCATTCTATAAAAGCGTTTCCTATCGTTCCTTTTGAACATGTACACATCGGAATATGGTTTGTAACAATACAAACGGCATTGACACCACAAGTTCCGATACATGGATTTACACATTTATTTTGCTGACAACCCTTATCAATGGGACAATCAGAATTATAGATACACTCCGGACGACATCCTAGATTAGGATCTCCATGATATCCTTCTGCGCAAGCACATCTACCATTATTACATACGGTATTTGGACCACAAGATCCACAAGGGTCAATAGAAATTACAGGATTATCTGAAAGGAAAAAGTTATATGTAGAATATCAAGTTTACGCATATTTATTACTATGTATTTAAACTCGGTGAAGTTTACCTGCTAATGGTTTAACAATACATTCTCTGAAAGGATCTCCAGTGAAACCGTCTGGACATAAACAAACAGGAATATGGTTGTTAACAAAGCAACTTGCATATAGTCCGCATGACCCATCGCAAGGGTTTCGGCACTTTTCAGTCACGCATGCTCGGTCACTTGAACAGTCTGAGTGTACTATGCATTCCGATTTGCAGAATGGTGGAGATCCAATGTAAGATGGCAAACATGAGCACGATGCTAGACCATTGATATTTCTACATTCAGCGTTTAGTCCACATGGTGACGGCATACAAGGATCTGTCGGTGCTGCAATACTTGGCAACGTTTCTTAAAAAATACATAGAAAATATTAGTTAAGACTTTAATTGAACAAACTGTTATTATACCATATAAAAAATAAAACTTACGCAATACTAATGTGCACATTGTAAATGGATCTCCAGAAAATCCCGGTCGACAAGAGCATACCGGACTATGACGAATTACTTTACATTCTGTGTTTTGGCCACACGGTCTGGGGCAGGGATTCACACATCTTTGGTTCACACATGCCCTGGTTGATTTACACTCTGAATTAACAATACATTCAGGCTTACAATTTGGAGGTGAACCAATGTAGTTCGGGAGACATGAGCAAACTGGCTGATCGTTGACTTCTTTACACACTGAATTGGCACCACATGGTGAAGGGTTGCAACCGTTAATGACAGAAATATCTCTAACTAAAACAGAAAAGTTAGTAATATTTTAATTATAATACCTTTTAGATTCGGACTCATATCACCATGTAAAAGCTTATAACTGCATAAAAACTCACCAGGCAATAACGAACATACTGATAGTGGATTCCCACTATAGCCTACTTTACAGTTGCACGTTGGCATATGATTACTAACGTAACATTCTGCATTGTATCCACACACTCCAGGGCATGGATCGGTACACTTGTTCCTGATACATGCTGACATCAAAGAACAGTCTGAATCAGCCAAACACTCAGGTCTGCAGCTTCGATATGGATCACCAAAGTAGTCTGGCAGGCAAGTACATGATCCAGCATTTCCAAGAACCTTACATTCGGCATTAGCGCCGCAGGGTGAAGGCTCACATGGGTTTATGTATTCAACCTTTGATGGAGCTGAAATATCGTTTCAGAAAATAAATTGACTTACCGACACACATGTCTTTCACCGTAGAAGCACCTTCTTGGTTCCGAAGCGTTAATCGAAGCTTGCTCGGCTCGGCGACGTTTAGTGTGACCTCCATATTCCGGCGACAGCGTCACTATACTAGCAGCACCGTCCTAAAGCGGCCGCCGCGACGGACGACCCAAGCTTACTGTAAGTGCTAGGTTATCTCCGCGCGTTCCGATGGCAAGCAAAGGCATTAATTTCACATAAACAGTTATTTTAAAATTGTTACGTCCCTTCTGGAAGCAGTACAAAATCTAAATGATTAAATTATGTTTTCATTTTCACCGTCCTGATCCGAAGGCTTATATTTAAAGCACTTATTGAATAAGAAAGCATTAGCGGAGTTACTTTCTAACCAAGCGATGGGCATGGTCACCACTCAGTCCCAAAGTAAAACCACAAATACAGTCGTATTCATTATTACATTAGTAAATCGTGTGAGGCGTGACAATAAAATGGGTACAACTTATTTTAAAAATAAAAGCACTTCTGAAGCATGAATTATCACGCTTTGCAAAGCGGAGGGTTATATGCAAATTCCAATTTTATAACCATTTCTGACCATTGATCTCATTACCTTCTTTATAACAAAATGTCTTAGAATTCTAAAAGTCAAAATGGGTCATGAACTATTACCAAAAATACACATTTACAGTTTCTATGCTTACCTATTTGTAGAGAACAACCCTGGAATGGATCGCCCTCTAGACCTGGTTCACAAGCGCAAGTAGCACGATGATCTACTACTGAACAAATAGCATTCGGACCACAAGCTTGCTCGCAAGGATCTTTACACCGCTGGGCAACACAAGCAAGGGCCGCAGGGCATTCTGCGCTTATTGTACATTCCGGTCGACAATTCGGGGGGATTCCAATGTAGCTAGGCTGACAACTGCACGCTGGCGTATTGTCTGTTTTCACACAAATGGAGTTCGGGCCACAAGGTGATGGTTGGCACGGATCAATAATCTCCGGTGTAGCTAAAAAGTTATAAATGTTTTAAGTTTTCATTTCTTTATCATTATTTTAATGCAGAAAGATATAATTTATTTTTACATACGCGTTTTTATTAACGCTTAAATATACTTAAGTAAAATTTTAAACACTGAAAAAGACGACAAAAACATAAGCATGTTGACTAAAACACATAAGCATCAAGCACTAACAAATTCGACGGGTGAAAACCAGACCTCGGTCGCCAAGTGGTTAAGCAACCGCCCGGAATGCGGAAGGTGCGTGGATCGATGCCCGCCTGAGGTTGTCGTCTTTTTTTCAGTGTTTAAAAATTTTATTTTGCAGAAAGATATTATTATGCATTGATAAAATTTACCTGGTATTGGGAAACAATATGTGAAAGGATCTCCAGTGAAACCATCATTGCAAGTGCATATTGGTGAATGAGCAATGACTTGGCATTTTGCACCACGTCCGCAAGCGCCCTCACAAGGGTCGCGACAACGACGGTCGATGCAAGCCAACTGCAGCCTGCACTCGGAGCTGACGAGACATTCTGGCCGGCAAGACGGCGGTGATCCTATGTGACCGGCACGACAGGAACATGCCGCTGCACCATTAGGTGCCACAGTGCATTCGCTGTATGGGCCGCAAGGTGATGGCGAGCAAGTTGAACGCGTTTCTACAAATATTTAATTATTTTTGAAAAGGCTTGAATAGTTTTCATGAGTAAATATGTATTTATATTTAGTTTTAATTTTAAGAAATCAGTATTTTTTCTTATCATAACTTTGTATTAGTATGCACTTTTTCATGTAAATCTGTTAATAGTTCATAAATAAATAGTTTAAAAAAAATTAAAAAACCTACCGTGTTCGCTCACTATTTCTGTGCAGAATGAAAATGGATCTCCGGACGTCTTGGGTGGACAGGTACAAGATGGAATATGGTTGTTGACTGAGCATTTTGCTCCAGTACCACAGGCTCCCGGGCAGGGGTCTACACATTTTCCACCTTGGCAAGATCGGGTCGGTGAGCATTCACCATTCGTTGCACATTCGTGGCGACATCCGGTGTAGGGGTCCCCAAAGAAGCCAGGTGCACATGAGCAAATTCCAACATCACAAAGGGAATTGCTACCACAAGGTGATGGATTGCAAGGGTCTTGAGAAGGTTTTATTGGAACTGTCGAATAAAAGTATTTTTTATATATTAATTACAATTATATTTTCTAAATATATTAAATTGTTGTAAAATTATGTTTGATTTACTTACCAATGGATTCTACACACTGTATAAATGGATCCCCGGAATAACCAGATGGGCAACTGCAAATGGGGATATGATCGTGAACACGACATTCTGCTCTGAATCCACAAGAGCCTTCACACGGATCCCTACATTTCTCTGCAATACATGCTTGATGTGATGAACAATCTGTATTGACTAAACATTCAGGGTGGCAATTTGGTGGCGTTCCTATGTAACCAATATTGCAAGAGCACGATGGATGGCCATTGAGCGGTCGACATTCACTAAATGGTCCACAAGGGTTAGGTTGGCATGGCTGTATTGGTAAATCAGGAGCGAGTGATACTTCATAACATCTTGAGAATGGATCACCACTTGTGCTTGCTGGACAGCTACACAGTGGACTATGGTTTATTACTTGACAATGAGCACCGATTCCACATGTACCGCGACAAGGATCTGCACATTTTAGTTTATGACAAGCCCGATCAGAAGGGCATTCACTACTAACTGTACATTCTGGTCTACAATCGGGTGGTGCTCCTCTATAATCAGAAAGACATTCACATGATGCCAATCCCGCGTTTTCTCTGCAAATACTATTAGGGCCACAAGGAGAGGGGTTGCATGGCCTTTTTATTTCTTCCTCTTTCTCCCTCCTGCATTGCTCGAACGGATTTCCTGAATAACCTTTTACGCAAGCACAGGCTGGCACGTGATTTATAACTGTACATTCGGCATTTGAGCCACAAATTCCTGGGCAAGGATCAGCACATTTGTTTCTCATACAAGCTTTGTCAGCTGGGCAATCAGAGCTCAATACACATTCCGGTCGACACCCTTCGTAAGGGTTGCCTTGATATCCATTTAAACAGGAACAGGAGCCTGCTCCATCTCTTTGATTACAAATAGCATTTGCGCCGCAAGGAGACGGATCACAGGGTTGCGTTACTACTTCTGCAAAAAAAAAGTTTAAACGTAAGAACAGATAGATACATGTGTTTATAAAAAGTTTAAGATCTGTAAGCCTAGTACTAAATCTCGCAATTGTGTCGTAAAACTCTTCTTAGTATTCTTACACTTACGTTACTAATATTTCAATTGAAGATGGAGCTCATCCTATGGTTTTGATATTTTTAGAAATATATTAGTCGTATTTACCTTGATGTGGTACACATTGTTGGAATGGATTACCAGTGTACTTTTCTCTGCATATGCATGATACCATGTGGTTTACGATAACACAATCAGCATTTATTCCACACGATCCTGGACATGGGTCTATGCATTTATTCATCACACATGCTTGTGTTGAAGGGCAGTCTGAGCTAATGACACATTCTGGTCTACAATTTGGAGGTTGACCTACATAATTATCAACACATCTACAATTTGGTTTTCCGTTCCTTTCAATGCATGCAGAGTTTGGACCACATGGTGATGGATTACATACGTCTAAAGGTTCTGGAGGTACTTGAACAACGTCGTAACAATTCTTAAAGGGATCTCCGGTTTGTCCTGGATTACAACTGCAGATAGGACTGTGGTTAATTACTTCACACCTTGCAGACAATCCACATGCATTAATACAAGGATTTATGCATTTTTGATTAACACAAGCTTTCGTAGAAGTACATTCAGAACTGATGATACACTCAGGTCGACACATAGGTGGTGAACCCTGGAAGCCTGTCATACAAGCACACACTGCCGTATTATTGTTAGCTCTACATATGCTATTTGGTCCACATTGTGATGGATGACACGGATCTATCGGAATTTGCTTTACTTCTTCTACAGGTTGGCAATAAATAAAGGGATTTCCAGTATATCCTGTCATACAAGAGCAAGTTGGAATGTGATTTATAACGTCGCACTTAGAATTCTGACCACACACTCCAGGACATGGATCACGGCATTTATTTCTGAAGCAAGCTTTATCTCTTGGGCATTCTTGACTGCCCGTGCATTCTGGACGACATGATTCGTAAGGATTTCCACTAAATTCAGGTAAGCAAGTACACAGCCCATTATCACATTGTGCGTTCGGTCCACACGGCGAAGGATTACATGGATCTGAAGGGGTGGCAGTAGTTGGCACTGAAAAAAATGTTAAAATTGTAGAAGTGCATATTGAAATATATTAGCAGATTTCAATTAAAATGTTTACAATGCAAAAAATGTAGTTACAAACCTTCGCTGATAGGTGAACACCTCGTAAATGGATCACCAGTATATCCTTCATTGCATAAACACACAGCTACATGATTTAAGACGTGACAGTTGGCATCGACACCACATGACCCGGGACATGGATCGTCACATTTTTGTCGTAAGCACGCAAGCGAAGCCGGACATTCCGAGTTTATAGTACATTCGGGACGGCAAGAAGGCGGTGATCCTACATAGCCAGGTAAACATGAACATGCTGGTCCAGTTGCTAATAATTGACAACGTGAATGAGGGCCACATGGTGATGGATTACAAGAAGGTGGTCGTTCAGTTACTTGTGGAATAGCTGGAAAGGAAGAGAATACATTTGTCTCATATAGTTTATAATGTTGATATGATGTATATAATCTAACTGTTTGCAATATTAATAAAAAAAGAAAATATTTTTCAAGATTTACTTACGGTAACATTGTGTAAAAGGATCTCCAGTCATGCCTCCTGGACATGTACAAATAGGGTTGTGATTTTTAACCAAACAGTGAGCTCGCAATCCGCATGTATTTGGACAAGGGTCATCACATCTTTGATTTATACAAGCTTTGGATGCATCACACTCGCTGTTGACGACACATTCGGGTCTACATGATGGAGGCAATCCTACATAATTTGGAATGCAGGAACAAACTGCTTGCATGTTAATTTGTTGGCACAAACTATTAGGCCCACATGGATTTGGCTCGCATGGAAATTGTGGTGGTGGAGCTGTAAGATCGTTAAGAAAATTTATATTTTTTTTACATAATATGAACATATTAAAATAAAATAGTTAAGACTGTTGATTTGTAGTAGTTATACTTACGTGCCAAAGATACTTGTTTGCATTCATAGAATGGATCTCCTGAATAACCTCTTGGACAAGTGCAAATAGGGACATGTTTCTCCACTATACATTGAGCCATTTGACCACATGTTCTTGGACATGGATCGATACATTTGAATCGTATACAAGCTAAATTAGGTGTACAATCATCGTTATTTTCGCATTCCCTGCGACATCCTTGAGGGCTGTAGGGGTCACCTTCGTACCCATCTGAGCACACACACGCCCCTGCACCGTTGTGCTCACGGCACTCAGCGCTAGGTCCACATGGAGAAGGCGAACAAGGACTTGACGTAGGTGTTACTTCGGTTACTGAAACACATAGATTAATAATAATATACACATATTGCAGTCCATGTGCAGTAAATTAAAAGATTTATGCATGAGTATAACAAAGTTTTCTTTCAAGTGTTGTATAATTTTTGTTTAAATATAGCACTGAATGAACTAAATGCATGTAAAAGTAGCATTAAAACTTGTATAGTACCTGAGAATACTATTTCAATGCATTTTGTCAAGGCTTCTCCGGTATACCCTTGTTGGCAACTGCAGACAGGTTTGTGGTAAACAGCTACGCATAGGGCATTCAAGCCGCAAGCTCCTTGACATGGATCTTTGCAACGTTCGTTAATGCAAGCCGTGTTACTGGAGCATTCGGCATCTATAGTACATTCTGGTCTGCAATTTGGTACTCTTCCAATGTAATTAGGGAGACACGAGCAAGCTGCTTGATCGCCTATAACTCGACACTCGGAATTCGGTCCACAGGGAGAAGGCGAACAAGGTTTTAAATCAAGGACTTTGGCTGAAATACAAATGTGTACATCATTAATGACTATTACCTTATTTGTGTCAGATCATTTTGGTAACTAAATAAAATGCATATCTATTCGATAATAATATAATGTGTACATGTGACGTACCATTCTACTACTGCTAGGCAAAGGCCTCCATATTTGAAATCAATCCATCACTATAATTGATGGGAATTGGCTTGCTTGCCAAATGCGGTTTGGCGATCACAAACCCGGGCTATGCATCGAAAAATACGAAACACACTGGACCAGGGTACCTGGGCCTAGAGAATTGAACCTCCGATGATGGGCGAAGCGCTTCCACTCGGCCACCGAGGCGAAGCATTTATGCAAATACGTACTTTTATTATAATTATAAAAAAATCTACTAAAAAGGCATCAATACTTAATTTAAAAAATATTTGTTGGATGCCTCACTATGATTTAGTCAGTTAACTAAATAATGTTGAAAATAAGAACGTAAACTAAATAACGTTGACAATAAGAAAATAATTAAATCAACTCACTTTCAGAATCACATCTAGTAAATGGATCGCCAGTAAATCCAGGTGAGCAGCTGCATATTGGATTATGGGTGATAACTTGGCAACGAGCATTGAGGCCACATGTATTCGGACACGGATCTATGCATTTCTTATTGACACAGGCTTTGTACTGTGGACATTCTGAGCTTACAATGCATTCTGGGCGACATGATGGAGGAGTCCCGATGTAGCCGATATCGCAAGTACACACGCTATGACCATTTATCACGCGGCATAAACTGTTGGGTCCACATGGGGATGGTTGGCATGAGTCCAATGGTTTACCTGTAATTACTGATCAAAACAATGTTTGAACTTTGTTTTGTTTTCAAAAAATAATTTTAACAAAGCAATGAACTTTCTTTTGTTTAGGAGGAATTATGTAATAAATGCTGTAATTAAATTACTTACTTTCTAAATCGCATCTCACCAACGGATCACCCGAATATCTATTTAAGCAGGTACAGATTGGTGAGTGATTGACGGTTCTACACTCAGCGTTGATTCCACAAGCGCCCGGACAAGGATCTTTACATCTGTTGTTTGAACAGGCTTTGTTTCGGTCACAATCGGAATTCGACACGCATTCAGGACGACAACCAGTATATGGATCTCCGAAGTATTCTGGCAGACATGTGCATGATCCAATCCCATTTCGTTCTTTACATAACGCATTTGCACCGCATGGTGAAGGATTGCATGGATTTGGTGGAGGTTCCGATACATCTGTGAAATAAATGAGTTCACAGATTACAAACAAGATCAAAATATATCCCTTTGTAATATGAGTAATAACAATTACTTACATTCTATCTGCGAACATCCGCTGAAAGGGTCACCTCTATACCCTGGTACGCAATTACAAAGTGCTACATGATTTGCTACAGAACATTCAGCATTGAAACCGCATGAACCCGGACATGGATCAACACATTTTTCGTTTTGGCATGCAAGACTACCAGGACATTCTGCATTGATAGAACATTCTGGTCTACAATTTGGTGCAACACCTATATAACTTGGTAAGCATGAACATGCAGGCGCTTCTCCAACTACTTTACACTGCGAATATGGACCACACGGTGAAGGTACACATGGATTTCCTTTAGGCCCCATAGTGATAGGTTCTAAGAAAGAAAACATGACAGATTAAGAAAACAGTATAACAGTAGGTAAAAAGAAAATAATAGATTTGAGAATAAAAGAAATTAGAAATACAAAATAGAATGATAATAAAATTATAAATACACTTTAAATCAAAGAAATTTTCAATTTTAATTTTTATTATTTTTATTTTGAAATCCTTACTTTGCTCTAACTGGCATGTAACAAACGGGTCTCCGGTAAATCCTGCTTTGCACGTACAAATTGGATTATGATTGATAGTCTGGCAACGAGCATTTATACCGCATGTTCCAGGACATGGGTCTTTACACTTTTGTCGAATACAAGCTTGATGTTGCGGACAATCCGTGCTGATTACACACTCCGGTCTACATGTAGGTGGCGACCCGACGTGTCCTTCTTGACATGAACAGACGCCGTGATCATTAATTACTTTGCACGTACTATATGGGCCACAAGGTGATGGAACGCAAGGGTTGATATTTTCTACAGGCGCTACAAAAGAGATAAATTGTTTTATGTTTGTATATTTAAATTGTACCATTTTTGTAAATAAATACTATTAAACTCACGCTTTCTTTGTGGATGACAAGATATAACTGAATTTCCTTCATAGCCATCAATACATAAACACACCGGTGTATGATGGGCAACAGAACATTGCGCATTTATACCGCATGCACCTTGGCAAGGGTCTTCACACTTATTGTTCTTACACGCTCTATTTATTGGGCAATCGTTATTTGTGACACATTCAGGGCGACAACCGAGGTACGGGTCTCCAAAATATCCTGGTTGACAAGTACATGCTCCAGCATGAGATCTTTCTGTACACAATGAATTTGGTCCACATGGAGATGGGTTGCATGGATTTGTTTCATCCTCACTTGGGATATTAACTAAAAAAATATTTTATAAATATAGTTAATCTGTGCCTTTGAGATATATAGTTATTATTAGTTTATTATTCTCTTTATCTTACCAATAAAACGACATCCTCTAAATGGATCACCAGTATAGCTTTCACGGCAGTGACACGCGGCTTTATGATTAATAACGACACATTCAGCATTTGAACCACATGAACCCTCACATGGACTGACACATTTGTCGCGCACACAGGCCAAATTGCTCGGGCACTCCTCGTCATATATACATTCTGGGCGACAATTCGGCGCACGCCCAATATAATCAGGCTGACAAGAACAGGCCGGGGTTTCTCCTATTACCCGACACAATGAGTTTGGTCCACATGGTGACGGTACGCATGGATTTCCAGATGGTTTTGTTGATGGTGCTAAAATAGATATTTTATGGTTTAATTAGCTATCATTAGTACACCTAAGACTATTTACTAGTAAAATGTGAACTTTGTTCAACAACTTACTTTTTTGCTCTAAAGTGCAATGTACAAATGGATCACCGTTATAATTTGGTGGACAACTACATAATGCGTTATGATTGACAACGGTGCACTTCGCATTGTTTCCACATGATCCTATACATGGATCTGCACATTTTTGATTGATGCAGGCTCTATTTGGCATACATTCACTGCTAACCATACATTCTGGACGGCAATAAGGTGGTGACCCGAAATATTGTTCTTGGCAGGAACATATTGCATGACCTTCATTAATGCGGCATACGCTGTACGCACCACAAGGTGAAGGCGAACATGGATCTATTGGTATTTCAATATGTCCTAAAATATAATTTAAGTGTTAAAATTATTTATAGTATTGTAAATTAAAAAACGAACCAAATACTTTCAACTACGTACTTATGTAACAGGATGTAAATGGATTTCCTTCATATCCAGGGAGACATGCGCATGATGGAGCATGGTTATGAACTCTACACTCAGCGTTCATGCCACAGACTCCAGGGCAAGGATCTCTACATTTCTGATTAATGCAAGCTTTTTCTTTAGAACAATCTGAATTCAATACACATTCTGGCCGGCATTCAACATACGGATCACCGTAATAATCAGAAAGACATGTACACGATCCGACACCATGTCTCTCTTTACATATAGCATTCGCACCACATGGAGACCGTGCGCATGGACTAGCTTCTTGAGGTTCGATAACTATAAAAAAAATTATTTATTTAGTAAATCGTTATGAATTGTTTAGTCATGTTATATTATGTTATGTTTCTCTCTTTTATCTACTTACAAAGTATTGCCGAGCATCCTGAAAATGGATCACCAGTGAATCCATTATCACAAACACATATCGGTACGTGTTTTACGACATTGCATGTAGCATGGAATCCACAAGAGCCCGGACAGGGGTCACTGCATTTTTCTGCTATACAAGCTAAGTTTCCTGGGCATTCGACATCTATTACACATTCTGGTCTACAGTTTGGAGGTCTACCCACATAGTTAATCAAGCATGAACATACTGAAACCCCATTTACTTCATTGCATTGCGAATTTGGACCACATGGACTAGGGACGCATGGGTTCAAAGGGGTCATCTGTCCTGTTAAAGAAATTTTAACATTTATTATTGATTTTGGTATCTCATTTATATTTTTATAGTAAATAATAAAAACTTTAAAACTTACTATCATCTATGAAGCATTTCACGAACGGATCACCGGTATAACCATTATTACAACTACATATAGGGTTATGGTTCACTACTTGACACAGAGCGTTTATTCCACACATTCCGTAACAGGGATCTTGACATTTTTGGTTTATACACGCTTTATTAGGTCGACAATCGGAACTGACAATACATTCAGGTCGACAATGCGGCGGAGAACCAATACACTTATCTAGGCATGTACAAACGGCATGTCCATTAAATATACGACATTGACTGTACGGTCCACACGGAGATGGTTGGCAAGGATCAACTGGTTCCGGTAAAACTAGATATAATATGAAAGAAAGTAGAGATATAAGTACAGTGGAAAATAGTAAAAGAGAACAAAATAGAATAGTATAGAAAGAAAGTCTTACTCAGAGCAGGAGAACATGCATGAAGAGGGTTTCCATTAAATCCTGGCAAGCAAGAGCATGACGGTGCATGGTTTGTAACTCTGCACTCTGCATTTTGTCCACAAGTGCCAGAACATGGGTTTACACATTTATTGTTAAAGCAGGATCTGTCTTTAGGGCAGTCGGTGTTCATAACACATTCTGGGCGACAGCCCAAGTATGGGTCTCCGTAGAAATCATCAAGACAAGTACACGAACCAGCACCATTTCTTTCACGACAAATGGCATTAGGTCCACATGGTGATGGATTGCAAGGATGACGTGGTACTTCTTTAGGAGCTGAAAATGATTTATAAACTATTCATGCTTTCTATAAAACATCATGCAGATAGTGTATAATATAATAACAACCGTGAAAAATAAGCACACAATGCATAGAACCACTATCTAGTAAATCTACTTACTTTCAACAGGACTGCAACCAGCAAACGGATCTCCAGAATATCCGTCATTACACGAACAGATTGGCTGATGGTTTTGCACGACACAACGTGCATTGAATCCACAAGAGCCAACACAAGGGTTGACGCAAGATCCAGCTAGGCACGCAAGTGCAAGAGGGCAGTCTTGATTGATCACACATTGCCGCCGGCATGTAGGTGGAGCACCCAGCATGCCCACTTCGCAGGAACAAACTGGTTCGCCATTGACATTGCGACAAATGGCATAGGGTCCGCACGGAGATGGCAGGCATGGATCAGGAGCAGGATACATTATATCTGTTGGCATAAAATATTTATTCTTAGGTACCTACTACCTCTTACTGTCCTAAACTTGTTGTTGGTCTGGAAGTGGAAAGACACTACCAATAAAACAAGGCGAGTTTAAAATTAACTACTTTAAAGTATCACATCATAAAATTGTGCTGATCTAAATTCAAACTAAGAAATTAGGGGATGCCGCGCGATCGCAAAACCTGACATAAGTCTCTTAATGAACTTCAAAGCAAAATCAATCATATTGCTTTGAAGTTTCAGATCTAGTCATTTGATTAGAGCAATGTTTTTATTCTGCGAAATGTACAAATCCATCACGCGCTTGTGTTAAAAATTTAAATTTACTTTTCTAAGATGGGGGTGACCTGCGGAATATCAATACAAATATTTTCATGTAAGAATTATTGTTCCATGCGTAAAATTAAGAAAGTTGTCCAAAAAAAATGTTTTTATGAGTCATTACATTTATGTATTGTTTGTTATTGTTTAAAGAATTTGTTTCAAATTTCAACAAGGCCACGACCTTGTGCAATGATCAGGCTAACTTACGTAAGTTCTTTTAATGTATTTAACTAATTCAGCGCATAGTACAAGTAACTTGAAAATACGTAAATTTTTACAATTTCGATCAGGATCCCCTTATCCTAAAATACCATAACACTGCACTGAAGTGCGGCTAACGAACCCATGGCTCGTATACAAAGTTCAAAAGATCTAACCAAATACGCTATTCTAAATATCACATAATAAAAGATTGTTATACAAGAGGCTAAAATGACCCATTATATACGAGGTAGTTTTACTCCCGAGCTTTAATAGCGAGGGAGTAAATAGAAACCGAGTTTTAATGGGTTTTTAGCGCCGTGTGTTACACTCTGTTTTTCACTACGAATGCGAGAAAATAAAACAATCCAATGCAATATGAATTGGTTAATTTTATTAAAAATTAACCCGTTAGTTGTTTTAACGACACGAGATATACCTATATTTTGTCGACTCATACAGCGGCTTCTTGTTCAATACGTATTACTTTGAAAGTTTAATAATAAAATATGTCTCGTTCTAGTAATGCAGAACTAAATTTACAGTCTACACCGCCGGAAATATTAAGAGAAGCACAAAATGTTATTGACAGCCTATTACCATCTAAGTCCAAAGAAAACTATATGTTGGCTTACTAAAGACTTATACACTAGAAAAACAACAAAAACACGCAGTCATTTTCAGAAAATGTGTTATCCTCACTAGTGTGTTGAAAAACGTGGTATGAAACGCGTGTGCATTGGTAATTACAATCGTCGGCTCCATTAAGCCCTCGCCTTCAGCGGGTCTATCGGCTAAAAATATGGATATGAACATGGGCTTCATTTGACATTTAAAGCCCATATTTTGTCCTTATATGGGCATATTATGGGCTTCAAATGTCAAATGAAGCCCATGTCCATATTCTTATTTTTTAGCCGATAGGGTAGCAGCTCGGGTTCATAACCCGCCTCGATTGTAATGACCAACTTAGCACACTAGTACCTTAGTACTATTACTTTTTTTCGCAAACAACATTGCACTGGTCCAGATAAAAAATATAATTTAACTTGCGGCCCGCCTGCGCCTTCGTCCACGTAAACTTAGAAAAACCGTCATACTTCAGCCATTTAAAAAAATATGTCTACTAAATATAAACGAAAACCATCCTCAGTTAACGCTCTATCTTTTAGTGAAAACCGCATAAAATCCATTGCGTGGTTTAGAAGAATACTTAGTGCGGTGCCACAGAAAGAGGAAAACAGCGACTTTACTTTATTATAATATGTAACGATTACATAAATTATCTATACTTGCCTTTTCGGAAGCATTTAATGAATGGATCTCCTTCAGGCAGATTTTCTGGACATGTACATATTGGATTGTGACCAACAACGTGACACCTTGCATCTAGACCACAGCTATGAACACATGGATCTTTGCATTTTAGGTTAATACACGCTTTGTTCGATGGGCAATCAGAGTTAACAGCACATTCTGGACGACATGCAGGAGGAGCTCCCAGGAAACCAGGATGGCAGACACAAGCAGCCCGCTCGTTTACAACATGGCACTCGCTATTGGGTCCGCATGGTGATGGGTCGCAGGGATTGAATGTAGTAGCTACAAACAAAAGTCAAATGCCAGTTAAAGTGAAAGTTACATAGTTACATACATACTTATAATCACAACTTTTATCCCCGAAGAGTTAGTCAGAGACTAGTACTCAGCGTGACAGGTGGTGAACCCATGCTGCCCGCTCTATGCTGTTGGATGTATGGTGCAGTTTTTATTCCGTTAGTCGCCTTTTACGACACCCAAGGGAAGAAAAGCGTGGTAGTATTCTTTCACCGCTACGCGACACGGTTAAGTAAAAGTAAAGCTTTAATTGTTAATTTATTATAAATAAAAATAAATAAAATTTGTTTACGCTCACACCAATTATCAAGCTTCTCCATATCTCGTATAACCATATTAACGAGATAAAGGATAAATATACATAAACATAGAAAAACACCCAGACCCGAAATCTATTCAGAAAAACAGTTTTCTCTTTACCCGACCGGGACTTGAACCCGTGACCTCAGAGATGGCGCGACGCCAGACCCGGTAATTTTAGCTTCTAGCGTTTAATTTATTACATTAAGACCATTCAAATATTTTAATTTAAACACAAAAAAACATTATCTGTACTAAAATCCTTTCGAATAGGTAAGACAAGTTAGACAAAAAAAGTGCTTACTCGGTTTATATCCTTCACGACACGATGAGAACGGGTTGCCCTCATATCCTTTAAAGCAAGTACAAACTGGAACGTGATTAGTGACAGTACATTCAGCGTTTACGCCACATAAGTCCTTGCAGGGGTCTCGACAATGGTTTGCTAAGCAAGCTAGATGATTGGGACAGTCGGAATTAATGGTGCATTCTGGCCTGCAACCACCTGCATAGGGATTACCTATATTGGGCGGAATGCATGTGCAACGAGCCAGATTATTCGTCACTACACACATTGTGTTTTCTCCACAGGGCGATGGATTGCATGGACTTGAAGACTCGGTTTTTGATATAGCAACACAGCCAATAAAGGCGTCCCCTCTATATCCTTCTAAACAACTACAAAGTGGTGTATGATTGACAACATTGCATCTGGCATTATTGCCACAGGAGCTTGTACATGGATCTACACATTTCTCGTTAATGCAAGCCTGGCTTGACGGGCATTCTTGGCTTATTACACATTCTGGTCTACAATATGGAGGTGTACCAGAATAATTCGGTCTACACGAACACACAGGACGGTTTGTTTTTACTTCACAAACTGAATTTGGTCCACAAGGTGAAGGCACACAAGGATTGTTTTCTATCGGTATATTGTCTGTAACCATATCTGCACATGCTATGAAAGGATCACCTGTTTGGTGTTGCCCACAGCTACATACTGGATTGTGATTTACGACGATACAATTGGCATTGACACCACAGCTGCCTTGACATGGGTTAGAGCATCTTTGATTAACACAAGTCTCTATTTGTTGACAATCAGAGTTACTAACACATTCTGGTTGGCACATAGGTGCTACTCCTCTGTGTCCAGGCAAACATGAACAAACTGCAAAACCAGATGGTGATACAAGACACCGGCTGTATGGGCCACAGGGTGATGGATCACAAGTTGTTAAAACAGGCGGAGTTATTGGTGTAATTTGACATCTTATATACGGATCTCCGGTAGAACCTGGTTCACAATAGCAAACAGCATGATGATTAACTGTATTGCATAGAGCTCCAATACCACAAACGTTTTGACAAGGATCTTCACATCTATTATTTAAGCATGCCAAATCTGGATTGCAATCACTGTTAACAACACATTGTGGTCGACATGAGAGATAAGGATTTCCGTAGAAGTTAGGGAGACATTGACATGATAGAGCGCCATTAATGTCTTTACATATGGCATTATCTCCGCAGCGGACATTATCGCATGTTTCTCTTACTATCGCTGAAAAAAATACATATCTTTTATGTACAAATTCTTACTACCGTACTCAGAGACGTCAATTAAGTTTTAGTGTCAACTAGGTCTCTTGCTGTCACTTTCTTATGTATAGTGCTAAATAGAGCAGGAAAGACATTTAATAGTTATTATAACTTAATTGACGTCTCTGAGTACGTTTAGCTGCCGTCTCTTATTAAAAATAATTGAACATTAAATAGAGTATTAAAACTTACGTCTGATACTTGGTTTACAAAGTTCATAAGGATTTCCTTCAAAGCCATCTCCACATAGACAAATGGGCTCATGATGATAGACCATGCAATCAGCATTAACACCACATGATCCTGGACATGGGTCAACGCATCTATTTCCCAAGCAGGCTTTATTATATGCGCATTCAGAGCTAAGTACGCACTCCGGTCTGCAGCCTGGATTATTTATGGCACTCGGTCCCATACATGGATCACAGATTGCAAATTGATTTCCATATGTTTCACATGGTGCAAGAGGATTGCAAGGATTCGATGAGCATGGTTGCATTGTTGTATTATCTGGTGGGATGATAATAGCTGCAAAAAAAATGTTATTCAAAGAAACTAAAATTAAAAACTACTTAGAATTACTAAATTTTTTTGTTAATTAAACTTACGTCGGTATATACAATGAGTCATTGGGTCCCCTATATATCCATCTGGGCATAAACACGACACGGTATGTTCGGAGCATAAGCAAACTGCGTTTATTCCACATATACTATTAAGTGTACATGGGTCTTTGCATTTATTATTAATACAGGCCTCATTTGAAGAACAATCTGAATTCATTAGGCATTCAGGTTTACATTCGATGTTTGGATCACCGTAGAACTCAGGAAGACATGAACATAAAGCCTTGTTCCCTACATCATGGCATATTGCATTTATACCACATTGCACCTTATTGCAGGGACCTATGGATTTTTGATCTTCTGGAGGTAAGCAGCATATCAAAGGATTACCAATAAGTCCAACCTCACACTCACATACAGGACGATGTTTTTCGATATAGCATTTGGCATTGAGCCCACATACTCCAGGACAGGGATCTCGACACATGTAACCAATGCACGCTTTATTTTGACTACATTCATCGTCAACGTCACATTCATGAGTATGACAACCCCTGATACCATATGGATCTCCAGAACCTCCATCATGACATGTGCATACAGCTAGTCCTTCAAAGTTTGTGTTGCAGATTGCTTGTGGGCCACATGGGTTGGGTGTACATGGACTACTTTGTGGTAGACAACCAGTATAAGGATTACCCAAAAATCCTGTTTTACAGAAACACATTTCTGTGTTGCTGCTGACATAACAGTCCGCGTTTGAGCCACATGGCCCTGGCTGACAAAGTACAGCAGGAGGTAAATAACCTCGGTTGCATGATACATAGGGATTTCCAACAGAGCTGTCTGGGCAATAGCAGGCGGGATTTCTATTAGGGTCACATCGTGCACCTACTCCACACCGATTAGGTTCACAAGGATTACGGGCTTCTACACAACCTCGAACTGTATTTGGACTTTCTATATAACTATCTAAACAGGTACATTTTGCAAATCCATTCGATAGGACTGTACATTGTGTATTGGGTCCACAGGGAGATGGATTACAAGGGTTAGTAGGGAGTCTGCAAGGCTGAGTTGGAGGGTTTCCTTCGTAGTTTGGCAGACAAAAACAAGCGGGCTTGTCTTCTATTAACCGACAACCTGAAAATGAACCACATGGGTTTGGTTCACATTCATTTCCTTCAGGTACTGAAACAAAGTACAAAATAAAATTTTAATTACACAAAGTGTAACAAACGGAAAACCTTATAACAATCGATACTCTGTGTCGGATTTGAAACAGCGGCCCCATTTTCTAGTATCTATATTGGCTTAACGTTTCATTTAAATACCAGAAATGAGTCTCCAAAAACGAAATAACATAGGCAATACTTACTGCAGTTTATGAATGGGTTTCCTGTTAATCCTTTAGGACAGAAACAGATGGGGTTCTCATTGTCAATTTCACATAAAGCGTTAATACCGCAAGGGTTGGGATTGCATGGATTTTTTGGCGGCTCACATCCAAGAGAAGGGTTTCCAGTGTAACCAGGTGCACATTTGCAGGATGCCCTATGGTTTATGACATCACAAACTGCATTTAATCCACATCGACATGGAGAACCACAACGGTTGTTAATACAGGCTTCTGAATTTGCACATTCATTATCGGCGCGGCAACCTTGAACTAAAAAAAAAAAAATATTTATAAAGTATTTAATAAAATCATACTTCAACATAGGATTTATAATATAAAGCGAGTCAAAATACCTTGATAGCATTCGAGGAAAGGATTTCCTGTAAATCCGGCGTAACATTTACATTGGATGCCATGATTTGAAGGAATGCATTCTGCATTGTCACCACATTTATTAGCACCACATGGACTTATACAAACTCTGTTTAATCTATCACACAGGAGTTCAGGTGGACAATCTTCATTATATTGACAAACAGATTTAGACTCAATTACTAAAACAAAAAAGGTGTTAAATATGTTGTTGATTTTTGTCTTTATACACATATTAAATGAATTATTACGAATAGTAGCTTACCCGGTACGCAGCCGACGTATCCATTGCCTTGAAAACCTTCTGCGCAACTACAATCTGAACCATGTTTGGTGTTTATACATACGGCATTTTGTGCGCAGGGATTGTGTATGGCACATGGGTGCTGACATGCATTATTTATACAAGCTTCAGTCAGTTGACAATCTTCATTCCGAGAGCAACCAACTGAATAAAACGTAAAGGATAGGTAAATACACTATTGACAGTTTTGATATATATATTTTTAGTGCTTTATATATTTTTGCTATTTACACTTTAATTACAGATCCATGACCAAACAAAGTTATGAACATTTAGTTTTTGACTGTTATTAATACGTATTATATAGTAGTAACTTTTATTATTTATTAGTAGTGATAGCTTACTTTTTTTAGGTTCACATTTAACTGCTGGATCTCCATCGTGCCCGGCGGGACATGAACACATTGGCCTCTGCATTATGGGCTGGCAATTGGCTCCGATACCACATACGTTAAATTCACAAGGATTTTGGCACAGTCCCATAAAGCAGGCTTCAGTTTCAATACAGTCCCGATCAGATTGACAAGGTTCTGGTGCCTTAGGTGTCCCAGGTGATTCTATGTTAATGTTTAATTAAATTAGTAAGTTATATTAAACATAAAAGCAGTGTATTTATTTACATGATTTTTTTACTTATATTACATGTTTATGTACACATTTGTCCGATAAAACACTCCACTTCAAACTTAAATGATGTTCAAGTTCAATACATTAAAATTATGTCATAAAACCCTGTTACAGGTATGCAAAAGAGTATAACTTCTGAAAATGCATACCTCGTACACAGAAGTCTCCAGCTTCCTGATCACACAAACAGACAGCAGCGTGGTTGACTATTTTACAGGCAGTGTTAAGGGGGCAGCGACTCGACATCACCTCACATGGATTCCGGCATACTCCATTTAAGCAGGCCTTATCCATTGGACAATGAGAATTCATTTTGCACTTTTTACCTAAGTCCGTGCTGAGACTAGCGTCTGTAGTAGTCGTGTCAGGAAAGGCAGTAGAGTCAGTCCAAGCAGAAATGTCAACATCTTTACTGCGAGATGATAAGTTATCGGTAGAAGTACTAATATTAGGTATTCCTATTACATCTGAAGAGTTTATTGTCTTGACCACTCTAACAGTTGAGGTTTCAACGTCTGTCATCAAAGGGGTGGTCGTTTTGTGCGTCTTATCTGTTTGAACGTGTAATGAAGATACTGTTACAGTTTCGTTCTTTACTACGTTCTCATAATTTTGATCTATTTGGGTCGTAGTTTCGTTCTCCAAAAATGTTGTACGGATAGTAAGTATATCGCTTTTGCTTATACTTGAATTATAAGAAAAATCACTCTTGTTGTCGGTTGATAACGTGCGCGTCTCTGTTGTGGTTTCTATTCTTGCTTTTTGGTCAAAAACAGAAAACTCCTTAGGACTCGTCGTATCAAAAGTTGTTGTAGTTTTTTGAGTATTTGTAATGTATTTCATAACCGAATCTGTACTGATATCTCGAAGCAAATCTGACGTACTTGTTTCATTATAAGGTCTTTTAGATGTTGTAGTTTCTGGTGACATGGTTACCACGTTTTCGATTGTAGATTCCACATTTATCCCACTATAATCCATAGGCTTTTCAGTAATTTCAATTGTTACAATATCAGAGTCTTTAAAATCAGTGTTAATGGTAATACCACTGGGTGTTGAAAGTGATTCTAGTGAACTATTATCAGTAGTAATATTTTTAAACTTTATTGTCGTTTCAATTTTAGGTGTATTTGTAGTTAAACTGACTGTTTCATAGGTATGCGGTGAAGGTACGGTTTTATTTACACTTTCTGTAGTGTTAATATAATTATTATTTGATTCCATTTTGTTATCAACTGCATGATCGGCAGTACTTAACTGCTCTTCCAAAGTCGTAGGAGGCTCTGTATTGAAAAGTTGCGACTTTCCTGTATATGAGTAGTCATTTGTAGTACTAATATTATCCAAGTTGCTAATTGTACTGACGGAGTTTGTTATATAATTTAAACCATTTAGTTCATAAGTTTGTGTCGTTTTTGTCTCTGAGCTCATACCATTGGTTGTGCTAACTAAAGTTTCAATGTTACTTGTAGGATTAATCAATTCCTGTGATGCAGTTTCAGTGAAGGTGACTAAGTTCTCAGTAGTGGTATATTTTGGAGTATTACTGAATACTTTATTATTGACAGTTTTGTATATTTCTTGCATAGTTTTAATGTTGTCGAAATCAGTGGTACTGACTAAAACAGTTTCTTCATCTATAGCTAATGTAGAAAAATCATCTTTGGTTATGTAACTCATAGAATTTAATGAATTTACAGTGGTGTGTTTGTCTTCTGCAGCATTAAAATCTTTAAGATTATTTTGTGTTGTGAGATCGATTTGTATAGGTTCGGTGTTAGTGTAAACATTATTACTCTCTGTCATGATGCTAGATGTCATGGAGGTTTCCTTTTCTTGTAAAATCGGCATAACTGTTGTTTGCAAAGCTTTTACATTTACACTGTATTCCATAGTACTGTCAAAATTTGTTGTATCTGTCATATGATATCTTGTCGTTTTTTGTACGTCTAAAGTTGTATTCTGAATTCCTGTGTCCTTTGTTATCAGAGTTTCTGTAGCAGGTGTTGCAACATTTTTGACGGTGTTTAGATCAGCTTTTATTACTTGATTTATTTCGGTACTGCTATATACATTAGTAAATGTATCTAAACTGTCTACAACATCAACCATGGTGCTTATCTTGTCAAATGTTGTTTTGTGGTTTTCTTTGTCACTTGACGTAA
Organism: Scoparia ambigualis; assembly: GCA_963921215.1. Classification (NCBI taxonomy): domain Eukaryota; kingdom Metazoa; phylum Arthropoda; class Insecta; order Lepidoptera; family Crambidae; genus Scoparia; species Scoparia ambigualis. The sequence continues at coordinate 20,381,933 of OY992507.1, forward strand.
TACCTATGGTTTCCGTTGTACTGATATCAATAATATTCTGGTTATTTTCAAAATTTATTGTATTTCCAATTTCTTTTTCTATTTTCGTTGATGTTTCAGTTATATTCTTCACAATTTTACTGTCGTATATGTTATTATTATCTTCACTATAAGTAATCTTATCTTTAGACTTAGTAGTTAACGTGTACGAGTCTTCGCCAAACTTTGATGTCTCGACTAAATCTGGTTCCGTATAGGAATTTGTTGTGCTAAATTCTTTTTTCATACTTAATTCAAAATTAGTGCTCATATCTGCGCCACTTTGTATATTGTTGATATTATCTGTAGAAGTTTTGAAAGCAACGTTGTCGATATTGTGATTTGGCTGTTTAGTTGTTACATACATTTTTGTCGTAATATCAAAACCTACATTAAAGTTTTTGTCAATTGCGCCTGCCGTATTTGCCAAAACTTCGAGTACATTATTGTTATTTTTGGAACTTGTTTTATCTCTCAAAGTTGAAGAGGTTTTATCATAATTTTTTTCGGTACTGCTTACTACTCGATCTTTAGAGTTGAATTCACTAGTTGTGCTTTCAACTTTTAAATAGAAATCTTTTATTTCCTGTTCACTGATTTCAGGACTAATTGTGTTACTTTCGGTAGTCTGCATGTCATATAATTGAGTTTTTGATTTTGTGTAAGTTGTACTTGCAATACTATCGCTTTTTATTGTTACGTATGTTTTAGTGTATTCTTCGGTTGGAGGATAAGTAACAGCCTCGTTATTTTTATTTATATTAGTGCTCTGCTCAATAGTATCTTTCAAAGTCGAAATGGGGTTATGAAAAAATATTTCGGTACTGCTTAGTACACCGATGTCTTGGTGTTTAGGGTTAAATTTAGTGGTTGTGGTATCGAGCGTCAATTCGTCAGGCTTTGTTATTCGTTCAGAATATTCAGTACCCATTGTGTAGGTTTCAGTAGTTTGCGTGTCAGTTAATTGACTTTCTGATTCTGTATAAGTTGTAGGTGCAACAGTATCGCTTTTTAAAGTTACGTATGTTTTAATGTATTCTTTCGTAGTATGATAAGTACCAGCCTCGTTATATTTGTTTGTATTTGTGCTCGGCTCAATCGTATCGAACACGTGATCCTTATTTTCAGAACTTGTCGTTGTTTTACCACTTAAAGTTGGAGTAGGTTTATCAAAAAACATTTCAGTACTGCTTACTACACTAATATCTTGGTCTTTAGGTTTTAAATTAGTAGTTGTGGTAGCAAACGATAAGTTTTCATTTTCCGTTGGGCGTTCGCTAAATCCAGAGACCATTGTATAGCTTTCGGTTGTTGGTATGTCAGTTAATTGAGTTAGTGATTTTGTGTAAGTTGTAGATTCACCACTATCACTTTTTATAGTTACAGGTGTTTTAGTATATTCTTCATTAGCGGGATAAGTACCAAACTCGTTATTTTTATTTGTATTTGAACTCTGTTCAATGTTATGGATTACTAGATTGTTATTTTCAGAACTTGTTGTTGTGGTTTTACCTCCCAAAGTTGGAATAGGGCTATCAACAAATACTTCGGTACTACTTACTACACTAATACCTTGGTCTTTAGGGTTAAAATTTGTGGTTGTGGTATCTAACAACAATTTGTCAGGTTTTGTTGTTCGTTCAGAATATCCAGAACCCATTGTGTAGCTTTCGGTAGTTTGAGTGTCAGTAAATTGACTTTCTGATTTTGTATAAGTTGTTGCTTCACCAGTATCGCTTTTTGAAGTTAGGTATGTTTTGATGTATTCTTTCGTAGTAGGATAAGTACCAGCCTCGTTATTTTTATTTGTATTTGTGCTCGGCACAATCGTATCGAACACTTGATTTTTATTTTCAGAAAATAGAGTAGGTTTATCAAAAAATATTTCGGTACTGCTTACCACACTTATGCCGTGGTCTTTAGGGTTAAAATTAGTAGTTGTGGTATCAAACGATAAGTTGTAATTTTTCGTTGCACTTTCGGTAAATCCAGAATCTATTGTGTGGCTTTCGGTAGTTTGTATGTTACTTAAATTACTTTCTGATTTTGTGTAACTGGTAGTTTCATCAGTATCACTTTTTAAAGTTACGTATGTTTTGATGTAATTTTTGGTAGTAGGATAAGTTACAGCCTCGCTATTTTTATTTATTATTGTGCTCGGCTTAATCGTATCGAACACTTGATTTTTATTTTCAGAACTTGTCGTGGATTTAGCTCCCAAAGACGAATTAGGTTTATCGAAAAATGATTCGGTACTTCGCAATATACTGTCGGTAGGGTTAAAAATACTGGTCGTGGTATCAAACAATAAGTTTACATCTATTATTTCTCTTTCGGCATTTCCAGAACTAACGTTGTAAATTTCGGTAGTGTGCAAGTCGCCTAATTTAGTTTTTGGTTTAGTGAAGGTTGTAATTTTATTAGTATCACTTTTCAAAGTTACATATTTTTCAGTGTTGATTTCGGTGGTAGTAAAAGTACCAGCCTCTTTCTCTTTATTTGTATTAGTGTACTGGTCAACAGTTTCATAAAAATTACTCGTTGGCAGCAACAAGGTTGTTGTTTCCAATTCCTCGCTATTATTGGCGTCATCTATTGAAGTTGTATGTTTTTTTGTATTTTGTGTATTTATTGTAGTGTTTTGTTTTGTGACATGAAGTGGTTGATTTGTATTAGCATTGTAGTATAATTCTGTAGCTCCTTTAGATGTATTATTATTAATGGTTGATTCGGTTTTCAAAATATCTTCATTTATTATACTCGATGGTGTTGTACTTAAGATGACCGTTTCAGTTTTCTGGTTTATAGATTCAGTAAAACTAGTATCTAAGCCTGAAATACTTGTACTTGATGCTTCGGTTTTGGCTGTTGAAGTTTCGTTTTTAGTCTTGCTATAATAGTTATCATTTTTATCGTTCCTAGGATTTTGGTTGTTGATATTTCCCCTACTAGTAGATGTCTCGTAACTTGTCGATGTCGTTTTTATTATAGTAGTGTTTATAGACTCGTCGAAAAAATCATCATTCGACGTGTATTCTGTTGTCCGTTGAGTAATAGTATTATCTATCGAGCCTATATCAGTTGATCCTATGTCAAACTCTGAATGTTTTGCCTCCACTGATGATACTTTGTTTGCGTCAATTGTAGTGATAACAAAGTTATACTCAGTGGTTGTTTCACCTTTGCCAGTACTTAATTCTTCTGTAGGTGTAGCTTCAGTTAAACCGGCACTGGAACCGAAACTTAGAATATTATTAGTCACTATAGTATGTAAGTACGTCTCAGTATCTAAAACAATAGGAGTTGAAGTATATTCAATTGGAGTTACTTTGTCAGGACGAGCGGTCTCTTTTACAGCGTTCGTGACTGCGGCATTTACATCATCGATTGTGAATTGATAACTACTATCATTAGCGAAACTTTTTATGTTAGTAAACTCCGTAGATTCATTCTCATTAGAAAATATCTGTTCGGTTACCGTATAAGTAAAATCGACTTCACTGGTAGTCACTTCTTTGTCTGATAATGAATAAACATTTGGCCCAGTGGTTTTTTTAGTACCAACAGTAATTACGTCTGTTTCGGCACTGTTGCCTGGTGTCGTTACATATGCGGTATGTGTTGTACCATCAGTTTGAGTAAATGTGATTTCATTTTTTGGAACAGTTACTATAGTTCTGTCAGTACTACTAATAAATTCTGATTTCGGTGTTGGTGTAGTAGTTGTAAAGTTGGTTAAAACATTCCTATTTGCTTCTGTTGTTGAATATAAAATATCATTCGTGAAATTGTTCAGCTTTCGTTGATTTTCTGGGGTCTTCGTATTTTTGCTTTCATTAGTTAAAAACGTTTCACTCAATTCGGGGCGTTTAGAACTAAGTGGTCTTATAGTACTTTCAACATGAATAGTACTGCTGCTGTGAACTAATTCGTCAGATTCTATTGCAGGATGAATTTTATAACTACCATCCGTATTTGTAGGCGCTGATGTTGTCATATCTTCATTTACAACGCTCTCAGAGATAATCGACAATGTTAAGTCTGTTAGTGATGGTTTTGTAGGAAAATGTGTTGGTACATTTGTCTCTGTTGACATTGCATTGTTATAATCAGTTACGTCTGGCGTGTAGGTAGAATCTTTGAATACTGATTTAGAAAAACCATCTAATGTTTTTCCTGAATCAGTTTCGTGACTTGTTGGCAAGATTGTTACTTCATGTATATTTACGGTATCGTTTCTTATATTAACCGTAGTGTGTTTTGTCGAAGTATCTAAAGAATATGTAGTGGTTTCACGAAAGTCTGTTAAAGTCTTTTCTAAGCCAATACTCTCTGTTTTACCCGAAATAGTTGTTGTTTGTGAGTATATATTCATGTTAGTAGTCATTTCACTGTTACCTAACATAGTTGTTGGTTGTGAATCGATTTCATAAGAAGTAATTTGAATAACGGAAGTAGTTGTATCTATTTTACTTAAAGATTCTGTAGTTTTAATGGTTTCTGTAGTTATAAGATTGTCATAATCATGGGTAAGATTGTCAGGCGTGACTTCAGTTTCTCTTTCCATTGGAGTAGTGGCAGTATCGAAGAATGTTTCGGTTAGTGGGATTTTAGGACGTTCATCTGTTAATAGGAAAGCAATAACATATCGTTAATTAATATGTAATTTAATTTAATTAAATTTATTTTTAATTAAATAAATTTTAATTAAACTCAAATTAATGGTATAATAGTGTATTTTTAAAACATAATTATGTGATAATAAATAGTGAGTATTGGGTGATTTATTTTGATGAAGTGCTGTGTACTACGATTTTGCTACATCATGCTTTAATATATAATTAATGGTGCTACGCTACATAGAGAAATAAAGCTTATACATCCAGATAGAAAGATATAAGAATAGAGTTGCTTCAAAAAGTGTCAAGTGATGAAGCAGACGTATTTAGATTTAAGTCACTGGCTCACGATAACTCTATAATGTCTTAACAGGAGCCAGTTTTTAAGTCTAAATACGTATGAAAAATTTGAAAATATTCTAATAGGTTCTAGAAGTAATTCTACATATTGTAACTTGAACATCTACGTCACAAAGTATGTCAAGAGAAGATGATATTTATAAATAACTTGCCTGCCGGGTCTGCCGAGTCATCTTGCCAGTACTGTGTGGCGTTTTATCGGACAAATGGTATGCCAAAATTATAGCAGTAACCAGTTCATCTGGAGTTAGTTATAATAATAGCCGTAGACTATCTAGTATTATAGTAGAAGTCCACGATATTTAATTATATGAAATGGTATATATGATATTGTTATAAGGTAATTATATCTGTATAGGAACTTAAATCCAGAATCTATACAGTAAACTGAATCACAAAAGTAATTGTATTAAACCCATGTTAAACTTTACAGTTTATTAATAATTTTAACTTGGCTTTTGTGTGATATGTTGAATGGCACTTACTTTCCATGCAGGCACCAGAAAACGGATCACAAGGAACGCCAGGGCGACAATGAGCACAGTTTGCTACTGGTTGACCACCTACATAAAAATAAAAACTTGTAAACCCAAATAAATACAACAATATAAACAACAGCTTACTTATCATAAACTAGCAAATGATTTCATCAATTTGATTTTGTTTAGATTATTAAGTTAGTTTTGTGTTGTATCATGTTCCTTTATAAATTTTATGATCTAAAAGATCATGTGCATCCTGCCTATGCTGACCTACGGCAAAAGTCCAGACTTAATATTTGCCAACGGGCGACGGACCGCAGGCAGCATACTGGGTATAAAGAGGACCGATCGAATCCGTAACACAAAGCTATAAAATAAAATAAAAAATATCATATAATTCATAAATAGTATTATTATCCTTAAAATATAATTAAATTGCAGCTAAAACATTATTAAATGTTCGCTATCTTATAAAAAAAAAATGTTTTTGTGCAATAAGGTCGCCAATTGTATGTACTATGTGTCCTTTTGTATGTTTTCTGTGGTGTACAATAAAGCATATTTTATCTTATCTTATCTTAAAATACTTATTGTCTTAATTATAAGATAATGTTTACCTGGTTTACAGGCGCAACCATCACAGTATGTGTTGGGATATCTAGCACAATCTGCAGCTGTTTGACACTGGCACACTAAATTAAAGAAAAATTACCGATTAAGCACCACATTAAAATCATTCTAAGATTTAAAAGACTTGAGCTTTAATATTTTCAGCAAAAGCTAGCAAATATTAGCAGTTGATAACAAAACGTTATTCGATCGTGTCGTAAATAAAATTATTATCCAATTTTAACCAATTTTTACGCCTTTATTCTGCAATGGGACACTATGTAGCTTATAATAATATAATAAAAAGTTTGTGTCACAATGTGGTGATAATATGTGAATAATTTGAAATTAGGATTTGAATAAACAATTCTTTACTTAGCGTAATTTTGATCCTGCGAATCATTATCGTTTCACAAGGCGTCTGTTTTATAAAAGTCAGTCGTACCTTTAGAGCAGACCGGCTGGTGGTTGACAACAGCGCAGTGCTGGCCGGACACGCAAGGGCCGCCGCGCGCGCACGGGTCGTCGCACCGGCCCTCCATACACGCCATTCCCACCGCGCACTGCTCGTGTGCCTCGCATGCCTCCGCTGTGTAACCATTCACATTAGTTACACATTGATGTCGTACAGACGACAGCACTTCAACCTACCACAAAATGTCAAATTTCTTCAATAGATTTTGAACTTTGTCATTAGGATATAAGAATCAATATCGATTGGAGGAATTTGAAAGTTTTGGATAGGTTGATCTGCAGGCGTGTGTACCTTTTAGCTCTAAAACGCATATCGAAACTTTATCCTGAAGTAGCATGACAAACAAGTGCTTTACTTTGAATTTGAGATTATAATTATTACATTACAAAGCGCCATGTCGTGCTAAGCTTTGTTCACGTCCAAGGGATCAATCCAAATCAAAATTACCTATTGTTTTTGGAATTTCCTGTTTTATAACGGAGAACCATAATAATGGAATGGAAACGGACAGAACAACGTCATAATTATCGTCTTGATCGTTAAGTATGAGAAAATTCAAATACAAATTCCATTTTATAAATTAAAATTAATTTTATGAGTGAGCCTGATGAGCGCTCATTAGTTCCACGTGAAAATTAAATGTCTAATTGAAGATATCGTTGGCGTAGAACGCGCACCTCCCTAACGTGGTTGCTGTTAAAACGTCCTGAAGTTGACCAATTAATATCTTCATCGAGCTGATATTACATTAGTTTTGATTTGTATTGTCACTTAATACTTTTATTACAACTTATCTTTACATTGCTATATAGTGTAGGCAATAAATATATCCCAAGAATTAAATAAATACAAGATAATATGTGTATTCTAAAGTGCACGCCAACTTAGTCTAGTCGCTGGCACATCTAGTAAATACATAAAATATATTATTCTACGGCATCACATGAAGAAATGAAATAACATAACATCACACAAATATTAATAAATCAAACATTGTAGTCAGTAAGCTTTATAATTACGTTTTGCAAACTCTGTCTCGTGGTAGCTTTGTTGCATGTCGTTAGTGCTGAAGCACTGAAAGCGTTAGTGATAGTAAGTATACGCAACCAACACCTATTAAAAGTGATAGTTATTATAATTGAAATGATACAATGCACGTATTTACATTGTGATAGTGAAAAAAACAAAAATAATATAATATACCATGCTTGAAGAACTACCTGATACAGAAGAAATTCAAACTGTGGAAGAAGACACAAATGAACATGCTAGAAATAAAAGTAAAAGAACAGCAAAAGAACTGAAAGTTGTGAAGTAGGTAGGAACTATCAACATATTTCCTGTAATATGAAGAACAACAAGAATTATTAAGGTCATATAGTCGCTAAATATACTAGATGGCACACTAATATTTGAATTTTCTACTCTCTGTAGAAATTACCTTTAATGCAGCCTCGTTTTTCATCGTGTGTGAATCCATTAGGACAAAACTTGCACACAGGGTGGTGGTCTTCTACTGTACATGGCGCACCACTGCAAGCGTTCTTACAAGGATCTTTGCATTCGAAATCTATGCATGCTAAGTTATTTGGACAGCCCTTATCTCTCAGGCATATTGATAACATCGGCTGACAATCTTCTACGCATATACACACAGCGCGATGCTCTTGCACTTCACATTGTTTTCCTTCAGGGCACACTGGATCTTTAGTTGCTAAACATGGATTCACACACTTGGAATTACGACATGCAGCATTAGATGGGCACTGATCATCTCTTGAACATTCAGCGTGTTCTAATGCGCATGTCAATTCCCCTCTTTCATTTAATGCAAATCCATTCCGGCATACACATATTGGTTTGTGGTTTCTTACTTCGCATTTTTGATTTCGTCTACAATTCTTGTATCCCAGACATGGATTGCGGCATTGACTGGTGGCAAGATCGCAAGCTAATTTTGAGGGGCATGCTTTGGTTTGTGAGCATGTGAATGTGGAGTTTAGGTCGGCGGTTGGCTTGCAGGTTGGGTCGAGACGACAGGCGAGCCGGGGCTGGCCCACGTAGCATTGCGGACACGAGCACTGCGCCCGGTGCATAAGAGGCGCGCACAGAGCATCCTCTCCGCACGCACCACGCACCGTACAGGGATCCACACAGTGCAAACTGAGACACGCTCTGTCTACGGAGCAGTGCTTGTCGCTCGTGCATTCGACACCTAGGAAGATGTGAAAGAAGAAAGCAGAGTCGAAAGAGCGGTACCTTTAGCCGCGAAGAGGAAACTTTCTCACGAGACAGTGCATGCTTTTTGAAACTGATAGTTTATGACCAGAGATATGTATACAACGAAATAAAATACAAGCGATATGTACATGAAGCCGAACATATTGTTACTGACTGTTTGATTATAATCAAGCACGAACGGTGAGAATGCTTCCACTAATGTCAATAAATATGAGGTACAGATATGTTATGTCTTCACAAAAAACATATTTGTACCTACGTTTACATTTTACACTACCTAAAGTACCAGGGACCTGTGTTTATATTTTATGTTTGTATTTTACAATATAATAGGTTAAGGATTTTAAGGTATAAATTCAAACAAACTACGTCACTATAATCTATGGTGGATCATATTAAAAATAAAGTTCCTTTATCACCAAATCTTAACATATTGTTGCTTCATACATAAGTTTATATAAATTATGTACATTTCAATAAAGTTCAATTTATCAAATTTCTAGTTTCCCGAGAGTGAAATGAAATTATGACTTTACATACCACAGTGCATTTTTACATGGTGTCAAGGCAAATGATAAAGATCTGACGAATATGTAAGCATACTCACTGGTATGACACTCGATGTCTGCCTGTCCTTCGGTACCAGGGATGCAATGGCAGACAAATTCACCACCTTCTCTTAAACATTCGCCATTTATGCCACAACCAGTAGTCCGGCAATCTACAACGCTACGTTCTATGGCACCTAAAAAGTGATTGTACATGTGATTTTTAATATGATTTATGAAATCCCTAAAAATAATGCTTGTTTAAATAAATTTCAAAGTTAATTTTATCATCTGTATACAACTCATGTATTTATTCTATCCATATTAAAAGTAAAACAGCTATAGCATAAACAATGAGTTCCGTTCACTGAGCACTGAGCAGCTACTTACATTCTATATTAGGGTCTCCGTTAGGATAATTACGTGGGCAATAGCACTGTGCTTCTCTGTTCTTTCCGATGCGACAGTGCGCATTTGTGCCACAAGTTTTATAAGCACAAGGTTCCATAGCTCCACAGTAACACTGTCTTTGAGGATTACCTGCGCAACCTGGTGGACAGGTACATTCATAACTACCATCATCTAAATCTCGGCAACGCGCATTTAATCCACAAGGATTACGCAAGCAACTTCCAGCGGGGGGCTTGGTGCATTCAATTTTTGGATTCCCAATATAGTTTGGTGGACACGAACATTGTGGTGTTCGATTTATTGGACGACATATTGCATTAATACCACATGCTCCTGCGCACACATTCTTACACTTTCCTTCGTCCTGACACTCTTCATCGGCGCCGCAATCTTCGTTTTTTAGACATTCATATGATTTACATTCTTTTAGTGGGTCTCCGGAAAACCCGCTAGGACAACTGCAGACCGCTCGATGTCTGATCGCTAAGCATTGGGCATCTTTTCCACAAGATTTATCACGACATGCGCTAATACAGAGTTTCGATGAGCAGAGCATGTCGTCTCCACAATCTCTGTCGTTATTGCAACCAGGTACGCATGCACCTCTAACACACAATTGTCTTTCAGGGCATTTCTTTCTTGGTGAACACTGTAATCGGCAGCCACCATTATAACATTTCTCTCCACAGGCACAATCTCTGTTATCTTCGCACAACGAAATGCAATATCCACTCTCATCGCAAGGACAAAAACCGTCACAAGCTACAGTTTTTCTTTTACATTCAACGAGTGAATTACCGGTGTAATTACTTGAACAACTACATTGAGCTCGATGATTTTGAACTTTACAGTCTGAGCATATACCACATATATTTTCATCTTTACAGGGATCTGCAAAGAGATTTTTCTTTAACTTAGTCTTACTACAAAACAAATATCTTAGGTTAGAAAGGGCTTGTCAGATGCTCGCACTTTTACACCAATACTTTTAGACATAACATTTTTAAAACATGACTTTAAATTTAAATACTGTTTTCTAGTAATGATTATAATATGATGAAAGACATTTTTGAAAGTTTTATTAATATATTTTTTTTAGGTTTAACTGCAGTAAAATCGTTGTTTAGAGTCGCACTCTTAGTATGTTTACCGTGTTTGTTGGTTTGAACCCTTGCTTTAGGCAATCAAACCAACAAACGAGTTAAATACTTCCGTCAAAATCAAATAAAAAATAAATGAATTGAATGCACTTTTTCATGAATTAACCTTCTGAATCTTCTAAGCTATACAATTAAATTACGATTTAAAGTTGTTTGTGTCTTACTTACCCTTGCATTGTCCGCTTATACAAGCTTGATTTACATCACACGCGTTATCATCACGACAACCTTGTTTGCATATTCTATTATCACAAATATGGTTTTCACTGCATGCATCATCGCTATTGCATACAACTCTACATATTCCCCTGATGCATTTTTCGTTTGATAAGCAAACAATGTCACTGTAATTTAAAAGATAACAATTACTATCGATTAAAACTACCCAAAATGTGATTGTATTTTTGTATGTAGATAAGGTTACCTTCTACAAGATGGATGACATGAGTCCCCATAGCAGTTAAAATTATCTGGACAGTTTTTATTTGTATCGCAAGGTATCGGTACCCTTCGGCATACTGCTTTCGGATCCCCAACTAATGACGACGGACAAGTACAGACAGGCTGGTGATTCTTTGCTTCACATAAAGCGTTGGCACCACAGGTTGCAGGCTCTATACAAGGGTCAACACATTGTCCAGAAATACATGCAAGATTACTAGCACAGTGAGAGTTCGACCTGCATCCGGTGATACATAACCGTCCATCACACACTTCATCATCAGAACAATGATCATCAGAAGTACAAGCGTAGCGACACACTCCTGAATCGCATCTTTCTCCTTGTAAACATTCTGATCCTCCAATAGTACATGCAGGTCTACAACGATCCTCCTCGCATCTCCAACCGTTAGAGCAATCAGTGCGCTTGCTGCATGTTGGTGACGGGGCTCTAACACAGCCAATATTTGGTGTTGGATTAGGTATTAAATCTTCCAAACATGAACAAACTGCTTTCCTTCCAAGTACCGTGCAAACTGCATTAGGTCCACATGGGTTGATTTCTTTGCCGCATGGATTCTCACAATAATTATTATTGCAAAATTCATCTGGTCCACAGTCTTCGTTATGTCTGCATCCATAGAGACAACTATTTTCCAAACAAATATGCCCCAAGAAGCAGTCGTTATCCACTCGGCATGTTACTGTTGATAAGTAAACGATTATGAAACAAAAACTTTAATAACAAAACATAATTATTAATTTATCGGCCCTTATTTAAGTGGAAACTTACGCAGACAAACACCACGTGAACATCTCTCGTTCGTAGCACATTCTTCGTCAGCTTTGCAAATAGGTAAACACATGGAATCTTGACATGAGAATCCGCTTTCACATTCACCAGCTCCACCGCATAATCTGGGCACTGTAATAATGAATCATTTTGAGATCTTGTTTAAAACCTAAATCTTTAGAATTTTTATTGGACATACATAGTTAAATAACAAATTCAATTATCTAGCCCAAGGTAAGCTTCTTTTAAAACTCGTTAATATGGTTAGATTACAAATAAATATACGAATACATACACATAGAAAACCACCCAGACCCGAAATCAAATTAGAAAAACTGTTCTTTCTAAATTGACCCGACCGGGAACTGAATCCGTGACGTCAGAGATGGCGCGACGCCAGAACCGACGTGCTAACCACTCAACCACGGAGGTCGTCAATTTAAAAATTAATAAAATAGTTATGGTCATTTCTTTTCAAAACATTTAAAGAAAATTATTATCTCAAGAGGTAGCATAGCCAAGAGTGATTAATAGAAAAATTATTTATTTATTTATTTATTAAATACTTTATGCACAACTGTACAGAGGCGGACTTAATGCCTTAGGCATTTTCTCCCAGTCAACCTTAGGGTGGTGCAGAGAAATAAGTGGTAGGGTGCACAACTAAAATGAAAATATGGTAAATTTCATAAGTATATAATTATACTATTAACATTATATACAACTCAGAAACATATACCCCATATACATATATACACCGTAGATACATAATATACACTCTATAATATATAAATAGGTAATAAATATATAAATATCATACATATAATTAATAAACCATTACTAATGTGGAGTATCAGCTTGTTCGGTAAGATAGCTGCGCAATTTGGTTTTGAACGCGTACCGACTGGTGGACATTCTAATATTTATAGGGAGAGAATTCCAAAGGAGAATAGGTTATCAACTTACTTCTAACACATTCGACGTCTTGATTCCCAGTAAATCCATTTGCGCAACTGCATTGTAATATGTGATTATCAGTACGACAAAGCGCATTTAAACCACACGCTTTTTCCGTTTGACAAGGATCTTCACATTGACCATTGAAACACTTTTCGGTTGAACCACATTCTTCGTCCATAAGACATAGTCCTAAAATCATAGCATATTAAAGTCACTAATAAAAATGGTTGTTTATCTGTTAACACTTGCTCCGTGGTTAACACCTACAGCATAATGATATTCAGTTGTATCTTCTAGCTCTAGTCTCTAGTATCTAAGTTTAGTTTCACACATAGACTTCAATAATCATACGAAATCTAATTTATTATTATAAGATGTTGGGGACGTACCTTTACAAATTCCTTTATGACAATATTGGTCACCAGGGCAATCGGATCTCTTAGTACAAGATATTTCACGAAGACGACAACCTTTTTCAGCCAAAGCGGTTCCTACGTATCCTGTTTTACATTTGCATTGTCCTATATGTCGTGTTGCAACACATTCAGCATTTGCACCGCATTTCATATTTTCACAAGCATCTGAGAAAGGAGTTGCGAATTATAACGGTCGTAAAACGAAATAAGTTGAATTTTCCCATGAACATAATTAACGAGAAAGTAGTACCTGTGCATTTTCGAATACCATCTACGACAGTACATCGAGCTACTGCAGGACAATCCCTGTTTAATCTGCATTCCTGTGCCTTGCGGCATCCTTCGCCATAAGGATCACCCACGGCACCATCTGGACATGAGCATTGTGCGCGATCTCTCGTGTTCTTACATTCAGCTCCATTTCCACAAGGTTTTGATGTACACCAGTCTATTGCTTCACATCCTATTAAAGGATCCCCTTTATATCCAGGCTGACAATAACAAACATGTTTATGTTTTTCGGACGAACAGATAGTGTTGTCACCGCAATCGTTACCCATTAAGCAAGCAATTTTGCACATATTGTTGTCACAAAATTTGTCATCTGAGCAGTCTGTGTCGACATCACATTGTTTTTTTTTACAACCTTGCAGCGGGTCTCCAAAGAAGCCCTGCCGGCATGAACATACGGGTTGATGCTTTTCTCCGGTGCATGAAGCTTGTCTTCCACAAGGATGTTTGTCGCACACATTTATACACTGCGGTATGCCGTTTCTGCCCATTGTGCATTGTTCATCATCAGAACAATCACCATGCGACAAGCAATGCATTTCTTTGCTGCAGATTCGATTTAAACAATACTGAAATTCAGGACAGGTGCTGTTAAATTCGCATGTTAAACGGCATGTTCCTTGAATACAAACTTGGTCGTTTAGACAATCCCTTGAATTCTTACAAAGTCCTGAAATAAGAATTCAATTTTTAGCAAAAATTATTCGTTTATAATTGTTATAGTCATAGTCATAAATACATTTATATACATCATATTGGTACGGTATATAGATCTTGTTTTTTGTTACACAAAACTTCTTAAATAAAAATATCACGTAGAATTCGAACCCTTGACATTTCGCAATTCGGCCGATTGATGAGACATTTGTTTACCTCGCGTTCTTTTCAGTTCATAATATAATAGTTGTTAAATATCAACAGGAAACTTACCAACACACAAGTTGTCTATACACCGAGTTCCAGATGGGCATCTTCTATCATCAGTGCAAACTTGAATCGGAACACATCCTAAAACGGGGTCCCCAGTATAACCAGCTGAACATGAGCAATGTCCTATGTGATTTCTTGAAAGACAATCCGCGTTTTTACCACACGCTCTCGGAATACTGCATGAATCTTTGCATTTATAATTGACACAGGCTTCTTCTGATGAACAGTCAATATCTTTTGTGCATTCAAATTTAGTACATTTTGTATATGGGTCTCCTTGACTATTTTGTGGGCATTCACATGAAGGGTTATGTTTAATGACAACACACTCGGCATCTTCACCACACGTTGATTGTTTTTGACAAGGATTTATGCAACGGTTATTATTACATTTAGTTTTTTCTGAACAGTCATCGTCGGAAAAGCACTCTCCAGGTACTCTGCAGTCTCCATTAACATTATCTAAAATAGTTCCGTTTACACAACTACAGGAGTATGAACCGGGTGTATTTACACAATTGGCATTTAGAGAGCATGGATTGTTCAAACATTCGTTTATATCTTCGCAGACATTATTAACTAAGTCATATCCTGACGAACATGTGCACAGTGCTTTATGGTTTTCGATGTTGCAAGTACCTCCTCGACAAAGTAACTCGTCACATTTATCTAAAATAAAAAAAATTGTTACGTTAATTTATAATAACAAAATAAAGCGAACGAAGGCGCTGTAGAGTAACTAAGTAAAGCTTGTATTTAAGAAAATTTGCTTATGACTTACCAGAACACTTGTTATTCCGAAGGTTGCAGTATTTATCATTAGTACAATCAGAGTCTTCGACGCATTCTACTTTGAAGCATCCTATATTTTTATCAAATGGATTACCAAGATAGCCTTTATCACATGCGCATGTCACTTGATGTTTAACAACTGAACATGTTGCATACAATCCACAAACTTTGCCCTGACAAGGATTCGAACATTTGCCTTGTATACATGCAAATAATTCCTGACATTGATTATCATTTTGGCATTGATTTGGTAATAAGCAGCCTGACTTATATGGATCCCCTATAGCACCTGTCGGACATATGCATTTATAAGAGCCAGATACGTCGACACACTGTGCCAAGGGATGACAAGGGGTGCTGTCACACTCGTTGATGTTAACACATTCATCTTCAATCATTTGAAATCCTTTAGCACACTGACATTTTGATGAGGCGCAAACTTGATTATTTAGGCAATCAGTCTCTGCTTTGCAACCTGCTATACATATTCCAAAACTACAGTGTTCTCCATGTAAACAGTTGCTACTAGAATGGCATATTTTATGACATTTGCTATCACTGCATTTTTCGCCGATAGCACAGTCCGAATTACCTAGACACGGCACTTGACATAAATGTCCTATGCACATATGTTCTGGCGGACATTCTGATGTCCGTATACATGAACTCGGTTTTCGCACACAGCCTTGTTGAGGATTAGGCGTTCCCTCGAACCCTAAGGGGCATTCACATTTTGTGCTATGATTAATTCTTGAACATATAGCATTGGGGCCACATACTCGCGAAGCTAAACAAGGGTTAACACATTTATTGTTTACACATGCTTCGTCACTACGACAGTCTTCGTTGTTTCTACAACCAATCAAACATTGACCACTGACACAAGCTTGACCAATTCCACATTGAGTATGTTTACTGCACTGATTAATGCACAAATTTTTGATACATGTATCACCCGGGTCACACTGGCTTGAGTCTTTACAGGCCATAAAACACTGACCATTGGAACATATATCCCCTTCACAGTCCAGTTCACTGTTACATACCAGTAATTTTTTCTTGCAAGCATTTCCTCCTTGTATGCTTTCGTATCCTTCAGGGCATAGGCAAATTGGTTTTCGGTTTACTATTTTACATAAAGAATTAAGTCCACATGCCCCATCACAAGGATTGACACAACGCCCGTTAACACAAATTGCTTCAGCCGGGCAATCCTTATCTCCTTTGGTACATTCGCCTTGTTTTCGACAGCCAGTTCCTTGTGGATCTCCTACGAGCCCAAGAGGGCATTTACATACGTAAGAAGAAAGACGCGTTTCACATATTGCAGTAGAGTGGCAGGGATTTGGATT
This sequence comes from Scoparia ambigualis, assembly GCA_963921215.1. Classification (NCBI taxonomy): domain Eukaryota; kingdom Metazoa; phylum Arthropoda; class Insecta; order Lepidoptera; family Crambidae; genus Scoparia; species Scoparia ambigualis. The sequence goes on from OY992507.1 coordinate 20,398,831, forward strand.
ACATGATTCCATTTTTTTACAGTTAACCTCGGGCAGCGGATCAGCTTTAAAGCCACTTGGACATTGACATGTAGCTCTGTGATTCTCGCCTATGCACACAGCATTGTCACCACAAGAATCGTCACTACAAACGCTCATGCAAGTATGCGTCAATCTGTTACAAAGCTCATGGGAAAGACAGTCGGCATTATAAATGCATGGTACTGATTCGCATCCTTTATCTAAGTCATTTGGATTTCCAGCAAAAGGACCTGACGGACATTGACATTTTGCAACATGATTATTAGTAACGCAAAGTGCGTTAGGACCACATGTTATTTGTTGACAAGCTGGTATGCATTTCTTTGCATTTCCAATGGTTTTACAGATCTCACTTTCTCGGCACTGAGCATCATCGCTGCATTGGTTTTTGTTAATGAGTACGCAACCATCTCGATCATTCGGGTTGCCGGCAAATCCAGCTAAACATTCACATTGACTTTTATGATTCTTTGTAGTGCATTTTGAATTTTGTGGACAAGAGAACAACAAGCAATTATCTTCACATTTATTAACGTCAAGAACATCTTTTTGGCATGATTTATGGTCATCACAATCTTCATCTTTTTTACAGTCAGGTGTAGAAGGTTGTTCACAAGTTGAGCTGACAGGGTTCCACAAAAAGCCATCTTTACAATCGCACCGTGCGGTATTGTCAACAACTCGGCATATTTCATTCACACTACAAGCTATAGTAGAGCATATATCCAAACATTTATTTGCTGATCCATCTATTGAAACACATACTTGGGGCTCTGAACAGTCACTGTTTTCATTACATTCTACTTCATTGGGCTCTGGTTGTTTTAAATGACACCCTACTTTAATGTCAGTTGGTTTTCCGATATAGCCTTCTGCACAAATGCAATGTGCTTGATGATTGGCACCGATGCATAATGAGTTCGGCCCACATTGCAGCTTACTACAAGAATCTACACATTTACGAACGTTTTTAGCAATCTGGAAACATATTTCTGAATCTTTGCAATCTCCATCTGTCATGCATTTTCCATCTGAAATACAACCTCTTTGCAAATCATTAGGATTACCAACGTGTCCAGGGAGGCACCGACAATTACCTTCTTCACATATAGCTTTCGGACCACACATAACAGTAAGACATACGTCGACACATTTAGACCTTTCACATACATAGCCATCAGGGCATGTTGCATTATGTGAGCACGTGCAGATACTGCCCTCAAGGCATTTTGGAATGATAACTTGTGAGCATAGCTCGTATGGATTGCCAACATATTTACTTTTACAGATGCAACTGAAACTCCCTGGGGTGTTTATACAAATAGCGTTCTCGGCGCAAGGCCTTGAGCTGCATTCATCAATATCTATACATTGTATGTTAGGGTTTCCTACATACCCAGGTGGGCATAAGCACTCTACATGAGATCTTGTTTGTTGACAGACTGCGTTGGTACCGCAAGAGGTTTTAGCACAAGTTATCTGTCTACGGGGCAAGCATTGCTTGTATGGATTTCCTGTATAGCCTTTGTCACATTTACATGCGTTTGTTGTTCCATAAACACAATGTGAATTTTCCGCACATCCGGGATCACAGGCTGGCGGAGATATAGCTAAAAAAAAAATTTTTGTAAAAAAGTGCGGACTGTGGAAAATAATGTGAATTATATGAGTCTGAAAATCATTTTACTTACGTGGCATACATAATAAATCTGGGTTTCCAACAAAAAACGCATTGCAAACACATCTGCCAGTTTCTTGGTTACAAGAAGCACCAATTCCACACACCACACCATCACAGCGTTGCCTACACCTTCCCGCCACACAAGTTAATGGTTCTTCGCATGGTATTCCAGATCCACAGACATCTCTCCTACATGCTCCTCCCGGAAATGGATTACCAACTGTACCTTCTGGACAAACACAAGTGGGTCCAGACTTTGATATGATACATTGTGCTCCAGTAACGCATGAATATGTGTCACATCCTAAAATAAAAAATAAATTAAAAGCCTAGTCTGTGAAGGACTATAAAAGTAAAGAAGTAACTAATTTAATTGAATTAACACACTTTGTTTCTATTCAAGGACACATAAGAAGTAGTTAATTATAATAATTATAATGATGAAATAAAATTATATTGATGATTATGCCATCTAGTTAATATATGTATATCTATCTAGAAAGATAGATAGAACAAATGTTTTCTATTGGAGCAAAATTATCAACTCACCAGAAATACACTTTCCACCTTCAGGTTTAGTGTAGCCGGGATTACAACGACACCAACCCGCATGATTCTCAACTTCGCAGTAGGCGTTCGACCCACAAATTACACTACTACAAGGTGAAACACATGTGTTGTTTAAACATGCCAGTGTATTGGCGCATTGGTTATTCGAAGTACATAATTGCTTTTGTGTTGGTCCATCTTCAATAGTACCTGTTAAATTAATGAAATTAGGAAAACAACAATTTTTAAGTTATGATGTACTACTTATAAATATAAATCATATTGCTTACATCCTGATTTATATGGGTCTCCAACCATATTCGGGGGACAAGCACATTGATATCCACCTTTCTTGTCGTGACAGATTGCACCGTAAGCGCATGGAGCACTGTGACATTCATTCCGGTTTGTACATCCCGTGTATGGATCACCTTCATATCCAGACATGCACATGCATCGCGGTGGATCACTTGGTGTACATTTGGCATTAATTCCACAAGTGAACCTTTCACAGGGACTCTTACATTTCTGTCCATCAGTAACATCCAAATAAAACGGAGGAGGGCAGACGCACTGCCCTGGTTGTATGCACTTCTCATTCGGAAAACAGTCAGAGTCGCTTATACATCGCTTCTGATTTAAGGCACAATGCCCCGATGTAGGATCTTTGCTATAACCAGATGGACATTTACATACAAATGAACCAACTGTGTTGACACATTCTGCGCCAAAACCACACACTGGCTGACCAGAAGTACATTCGTCTTTATCTTCACAGGCGCCGTCAACAGTTTGAGAAAAGCCAGCTGGGCAAGCACAATAACTTACTCCATCCGATATTACAATACATTCTGCTCCTTTACCGCATTTATTATCCTTCGAGCACCCAGAAAGCACGCAGTTGCCATCGACTACCTTGTATGGCGGTTGACACTGGCAAGTTATATCACTACAAAGTTCACAGAGGTTGTAGGGATTGCCACTGTATTCGGAAGGACATTTACATTCGTAGCTACCCGGTAAATTTTTGCAAATAGCATTTAAGCCACAAGGCGATCGCCCGTGTTGAGTGCATTCATTAATATCCTCACACAATCCGGTCTCCTTGCTTCGAGAAAAACCTTGAGAACAAATACAAACGTGCTCTCCTTCATGCAGAATACACTGTTCCCCTTGTGGACATGGGTTGGTGGCACTGCATTCCGTTGAAATTTTGCCAGGTATACAACCATCAACATATGGATCGCCACTAAAAGCACCAGGGCATTCACATAGGAAATGACCGGGTAAATTTTTGCAGACAGCTCCCGATCCACACGGATTTTCTTCACATTCGTTAAAGTCTTGACAACCATTTGGAGATAAAGGATCGCCATTGTAACCGCTTCGACAAGTACATTGTGCTATTTGATCGTGTAATAGGCACTCTGAGTTGCTTCCACATTGTAAAGTTTCACAAGGATCTGAAATTAAGTAAAATGTATATTAATCCGTGACCGTGTCGCGTAGCGGTGAAAGAATACTACCACCCCCTCTCTTCCCTTGGGTGTCGTAAAAGGCGACAAACGGACTAAACACTGCACATACATCCAACAGCATAGAACGGCGATGGGCTCACCACCTGTCACGCTGAGCAGATGTGCAGTCGCTATTTGGTGAAAAGTGGACTATGGCAGAGGACTGCTTTCGCGGTCCTTATTTGCCTAGTCTCTGACTGCTTTTCGGGGATAATAGTCGAGAATTTTATGTATGTATGTAAGTACGTTAATCTTTGATTTTTAAATATAAATTAAAATCTCTTATTTATAAATAATGTACGTATAAGTCGCTTATCAAAGAATTACATAAACTTGTATGTTTATATGACTGTCAGAAGGAGTGACTATCTATCTACTGGTATTCAAATGGATAATTAAGATTATATTTTTTTTCAACAGACGACGATTATGAACTCGTGAATTCATTATACTTACGTCTACAATCATTTCCAACGTTTGGTTCAGGGCATAGACACCTTGAATTTGAATCGCATAAAGCGTTGCCTGGGCAGTCATTGCCATTTTTGCATGCTAATATTTCAGCACATCGTACATGTGGGTCTGGGTCAGGGATAGATCCTTCAGGGCATTGACATGAAAAAGATCCTTCTCGATTAACACAATCTGCGCCAATGCCACATAAACCTTCCATTTGACATTCATCAATATCGACACATTGTTTATAAGCGTCTCCAGTGAACCCTTCAGGACATTGGCACATAAAGCTACCAGGAGCATTCGTACATCTTGCATTTAAGCCACAACGTCCGACTGGACCAACTGACGTATCACATTCGTCTATGTCGATGCACCCTGCAGCTATGTCATTTGGATCGAATGTCCAACCTTCTTCACACATACAATATGCTTCAGAACCATCTGGTTTGCAGAAAGCGTGTTCACCGCATTTGACATCTTCACATGGGGCACGACAATTTACTCGAGGTGGAGCTCCTATAAAACCAGCGGCGCATTCACAGTTGTAACCCCCTGGTGTGTTTATACATAAAGCATTTTCTCCACATGCTGTTGTTTTCGTAACACATTCATCGACATCAACGCAAACTGATCCTTTAGCATCGAATCCGTCTTTACAGAAACATTGATTATCAATACATTCCGCATTATTAGTACAGTCGAAATTTGATTTACATAATGTGTTTACATCGACCTGTAAAAGAAAAGCATGTCGTAAATCACCATACTTACTTTTTTTTACTATGTTTATAATGTCAATTGCATACCTGTTCACAAGCAATCTGTGGATCCGGTTTAGCTCTATATCCTTGAGGGCATACGCAGTTGTATCCAGGGTCCGCATTCTCACAAACAGCATACGTGCCACAGGGTCGTTCAAATACTTCACACTCGTTGAGGTCGTGACAGCCACCCTGCACGCGTGCGTCTCCTGTATACTCTGGCGCGCACGCGCACACAAAGCTGCCAATGGTGTTAGTACACACCGCGTGTAAGCTGCACACTGGCTCGTTACTCTTACATTCATCCACGTCTGGTGTAACAAACAACGCACATCTAATTAAATCTGCCGCTTTTGCGGGCTTTGACACAATACGTACATGGTAGGTACGCCGGCAGCCACTACGAAGAAGAAGAAAGTAACACAGACGCCAGAACGAACAGTATTCCATAAGACGACGAAAGAAGAGAGATCAAGAAAAGGCAAAGTCTTTGTTGTCCTGTCACTTGTGAGACAACAAAGTGCATGATTGGTCGAGCAGTCCTTTTGCAGCCGATGATTTACATCTCTGCAATGATATTGAAAAGATGCAGCTTTTTGCTGAAATCGTAACATCGATTTATTGAACAACAAATTTTTGATGAATGAATTTGTTAGTAGAAGCGTGATCTACCGCGCGTCCATTGGCGGTAGTATACGCCGCAACTCGTTAGAAGTGTATAGGTAAGTAAAAGAAGCGTTAGAGACGTTAGTTAAAACCATGAAAGACGAAGGATTAGAGTTCGTCACACCTACTGGCGTACCGGCAGTCAAGCTTACCAGTGCACTGGACGTCGGGGTCGCCTTCGAAGCCTTGCGGGCAAGTGCATCGGAAGCCGCCGGGCAGGTTCTCGCAGGCGGCGCCGCGGCCGCAGGAGGCGCGCGAGCACTCGTCGTGGTCGCGGCACCCGACGCGCGGATCGCCCTCATAGCCGGGCGGGCAGCTGCACTCGTAACCGCCTTCCAGGTTCCGGCACACCGCGCCCGAACCGCACGCCTCCGCGTTCAAGCACTCGTCAATGTCAACACACTAAAGAATTTGACAAAACACATTAGCATTGTGATTCCATAAATTTTTACTGCTCCTAAATATCGTAAGTTAATCTGTGTACAAATAATTAATAACACCCGTGATCACTTACGCCATCAAATGGGTTTCCGGTATATCCAGCTTCACATGCACATGTATAATTTCCTGGGTAGTTCTGGCAAACGGTGTGAACGCCACAAGCGCCTGGTCTTCGGCACTCGTCAATATCTACAAAAGTCAACTCATATGTTTTACGGAAAGATAGTAAATATTAAACTATAACAAATCATTGAGGAGCTATTTTAACACATTGACTGCCACAAAACCAGACACAATTGAAAACAATTGAAAACCCACGGCGCCGTGTATTGGGCAGTGAATGTGTTAAAGTGTGCCGCAATTACGGTATTAAAGATAAAGAAAATCAAGGCAAGTGCGAGTCGGACTTGCACTGTAAAGGATTCCGCAGTCCAAAGTAATACCTAATTACTTATAAAAAATATAAGTATTATGTAGTACAAACCGGAACCGAAATAAAACATCTATATCTTTCGTTTTTTTAACGAAGAGTAATAAATAACTTAGCTCACAGATAAGCTCTAAAATAATGGCGCGATTTAGCATCTTATTTCCTGGTTTACTACGAAACTTTAAATGAATTGGACTAAGACAAAACCAATACACAAAGGAAACTTTAAACTCATTCTACCAAGACAAAATCAATACACAAAGCTGTGATATTATTAAGTTACAGTCATTTTTTTTTGGTGTATACCTCGACATTCTTCTTCGCCATCGCCCTCGAATCCCCGGTTACATTTGCAAATAAAATGTGCGGGCAAATTACAGCACTCTGCATTCTCAACACAGCGGGCCGCTATGTCAGGATCTTCGCACTCATTTATATCTGTAGTAATAGAACAAATGTTAAATTACTCAATTACTGAAATGTTACTAGCCAACTTTAATCACTTTCTTGTTGGCTAATTATTGTACTATTATGATGACTTATAACTAATGTTTATTTAATATAGTTCAGCAGCAGATGCTACAGTTTTTAATATATAGCTTCGTTGATCGAAGATAAATAGCATTAGTTATAGGCTTTAAATCGATGTAATTTCATTGTTTTTATGATTTTGGTTGAAAAATTATTATTATTATAGTATTGTAGAACTTTACCTTTGCAACTGAACCCATCGCCGACATAACCGGGGAAACACGAACATTGAAAACTACCAACAGTATTTGTACAGTGAGCGAAAACGTCGCATGGCCTATCTTTGCACTCGTTCACATCTGGAAGTTATTTAAAACAGTTAGCTTCGGGATCCATCTGAATCAATTTTACACTTCCATGAAATATAAGGGTATACATACCAAGTTCCTGGCAGTTACATCCACCGAAACCATCGTTACAATGGCACACACCGTTTAGACAAGCTCCATTTATACAACGCGCTCCATCTTCTTTGGTACAATCATCTAAAACATCGATTTGTATATTGCAAGGATCATCCATTAAATGAGTATTACTATAGTAATGGTATGTTGGAACTGGCATTACTTGCGAGTTATACTTAAGTATTATATTGTTACATAATTACGAGCACGCGAGCCAGCGCGATGCCAACAAGCCACGTGGGTTTGTAGTACTCATAATTTTCATTCATAAAATCGTGACGTGTTATGGTGTAACAATAGCATCTATCTATTATAGCTAAACAAGACAATTATTTAATCTCTTTAATTAGATCCATGTAACGTTCATTGCACTTATAATTGCTGCGTACATGCCCTTTATAGCATTTCCAAAACAGGTACTTAGTAAAATGAAAGGGAAATATTGAAATCATTTTTACGAGAACCTGTGCATGTTATCCTGCCAAGGTTTTTGACAGTTTTCTATCGGTTCGAAAACCTCCCAAAATCAAACTAGTTGTGAGTTCTGGACGTAAATTATAATATTTGGTAAATATGTACGAAGGAAATTACTAAACTCTACACTGGTGTAAGGCGACTGAGACTAGTCTGACCAAAAGAAGAAAGAAATATTTTTTATAAATTGGATTTACAAAAATTGTAATGAAAAATCATAGTCTTTCTTTTATGAACATGGTTCACATATATTTAATTTTTGAGACAGCCTGCATTAGTTCGTTCAATTGTTTTATCGGTTGAGATCTTTAGCAACGCAGAACGGTTTGACGTCGCTCTGTGGCGGTTTTTTGGTGATGTCTACCGTCTTGTTAAGTTAAGTTCACTAATAAACTTTGTATTCAAGACTTAATTTACGATAAATATGGATGTCTCGTCATTATCATTTCAACAACACCCACTGCAAAACATTGTGCTATTCGCATCCAGCGCGGCTTCCAGCAGCTCTCAACCGTATTATGAAAATATTAATATAATCTTACTTATATTAAAACACAAACGTATGAAAATAGATATATTACCTGTGCATTTTAACTCTGCCTTGAGCTCGTCGGATGCCTTATAACAGTCCGGCACACCGTCACATAATTTAGATAATTCATATAATTGTAATATTTGTGTCGATTCGTTTACTTGACAGCCAAAATAGCCGTCTTCTAAATTTAAGAAAAATACTTCTCGTTTTATTCCTAATCCTATTCCATATTGGCTTTGTGTCGCTACCTGTGGAAGAAAATTTTACGTTTGCATAGACAAATTTTAACGATTAACAATAAAATATTAATAAGGTATATACATGTAAGTACAGTATATTTGTTATTTACAGAAATATAACACTTACATTTGTCGTTGTGACTAAGAGCGTCCAAACCACAAGCGGTAAGGTTTCTATGTACATCGTTTCTGTAACAAAAGAAAAAAAACATATTAATTACATGTTTTCCCAAATATTTTAAATGCGAAACAGTGATTGCGTGAATATTTTAAAGTCTTATACTCGTACATTGATTACGTGAATAATGAGCTTGCTTATTTTGTGCGTCAGGAAAAACTGGAAAGCTGTTGTCTTTTTTTTATTCTTCAACGGGTAAGCGCGTGGCCTTTATCTCACCTGATGGTAAGTGACGACAAGGCCGAAGGTGGAAGCGCGCTTCACCCGGAATCCTCAACTACTGAGGAACTGGCTATCTTATAAGGTTATATATTGGGGGTTAAAGTTACTCGCGTCCGTAGGTTTACCCTTGAGACCCTACACGTGACCCCTGGGTGGTGCTAAATGAGTGACACTGACTGAGTGGTAGAGCCACGCTGCGTTGCAGCACGCATTGGGCATTGGGTATACCACCCTCTCACGAATATTCGGCGTGAAATAATGGCACTTGGTGCTGTTGTGTTTCGTTCCTATTCCTTCCTTAAACCTATTTAAAGGCCGGCAACGCGTCTGCGATTCCTCCGTTTTTGCGAGTGACCATGGGCTGCGGTGATTACTCCCCATCAGGTGACCCGCCTGCTCATATGCTTTATTCTTTTATAAAATAAAAAAAAGATGGTGGTAGTTAGCCAGGCGGACTTTACAGCACTACCACCATCCAAGTCTCATGTATGTAATGTATGTATATTTGGGAGATATGGAGCTTAGTCGAAGCCCAATGCAGGAAGTCTACGAACAATTTAAACACATGACGACATATCGGAATGTTCCTGGACACGATCCCACGCATTTTAAGTGTTATTTCAATATGGAAAGCTTAATGGAAGACGCTAAATTACATGTTTCAAGTACCGCATGGTTTTGTGTCTCCATATGAAGCGCAATTAAATTATCTTACGTTGTGTTTTGCTCACGTGTCTTGCGCTCTATAAATTAAAATCAAAATCAATTATTATTCTATCAAAAACAAGCGCACTAGTGTTATTTGTCATCATGCTAGGTTTGATGAAGAATTTATAGCTATATACGAGGATTGAAAAATCTGCCGGCCAAAGAGAATTATAACATCACTAGTTTTTGCCCGCGGCTTTGCTGGCGTTAACGTTTCTTTATCTTGATTTCTTTAAGCGTTATTAACGCAAAAAAATCAAATACTTATTACGAATCAATCAATCCTTTGATACAACCCGATTTCAACCCTTTTCGGGGGTAGTTTGTAATTAACAAATATGCAGACTTAGATCATTTGTTATACACAATATTTTACAAAGTTTGCTTCTAGCAAATCCGACGACCCAAACGCCCGATCTATGTGGGCACAATAAAATAGTGTGTAATTTTTGCACTATCAGTTAGACTGATTCTCGGCTCAGATAAGCTTTGAAAAATCTGTGAAAGCATTAGTACTATTTTTTATAAAACAATGTTTCTAAAATGTTTTTATATATTTTTTAGCGTTTTATTAACGCTTAAATATACCTAAGTAAAATTTTAAACTTTGAAAAAAGACGACAACCTAAGGGGGAATCAAACCACGCACCTTCCGCATTCCGGGCGGCTGCCTTAACTACTTGGCTACCGAGGCTTATGCTTTTAGTCAACATTGCTTCATCAAATCTTAGAAGTTTTCACCAAGTTAACAAGTTAATAAAACTCTAAATAAATATATAAAAACATTAATATGTAAATGTTTTTATATATTTTTTTGCAGCTTCATCTTTACCGAATGTTACAATGTTACAATGTTAGAATGGGAAAAAAATAGTCAACCTAACGTTTGCACATTCTATAGGTACTTTCTATTGGTACCTGTTATATAATTGATCTATTATCCAAACCAGTGCAATGTTTAAAAAAAATAATTTTAAAATATTTAATTAATCATATACTGGACTGAATTTTTTCAGCCAACCCACTCGCAATATATTTTTTAACATAAAAATTTGATATAAAATACTTTTCATCCATTGACCGGCCCGGTGAAGGTCGTTGTATACTCGGATCCTCTATTATAAGCATCAAGCACTGACTTTCGACGGGTGAAAACCAGACCTCGGTAGCCAAGTGGTTAAGGCAGCCGCCTGGAATACGGAAGGTGCGTGGTTCGATCCAGGCCTAAGGTTGTCGCCTTTTTTCAGAGTTTAAAAAAAAATTACTTAATGTTTCAAAAACACAAATTTGTCAAAACGACAGTTGTTAAGTGATGTTTTAAACAACTCACAGCATTTTGTTTTTAATTATTTATAATACCTATAGTAGATTATGTTGCTGCGTTACTACAACCTACTAGTACGTACTCTTTACTACATCCAAATTCCATAAAGAATGTCACTCATTTTTTTTGAGAGAGATTCACTTTCTAACATCCAAAAATATTGGCTTTCTTTCAAAAAAAAGTAACAATCCGAGTGAAGCTACATATTTGCACAAAGAAATAACAGTAATTTAATAAACATTCTTCAACAAACTTAGCCATAATATAGACGTGTACCTATAATAGTTAGCAATTGGCAGGCAAACAGCTGATGTCATGAACGAGTACCTATACAAGTATGCTAGTTTTATTGTCAGTTCATTTTGAATATTGATTGATAGTGCGAATGGTCCACAGGCAATACGTTAGCTTCCGTTTATAATTACCGGCGCGACAAAGGCGAAGGCTGCGGCACGAGGTCAGATAACTGTGTGAGAGGTATTTTTTTGTAGTAAACAATTTGTCATAACTTAATCCATAGCTGTGTATTAAATAATAACTACTACGGCGCGTATTATTATATATTAACTACTACGAAATAACGCATAGCCTAAATGCTAATCTGATATAGTGACAAAACGCCGAAATTAGAAGCAAACTAAGAATTCTCATCATGAGGAACTCGCTATTTTAAACTGAAGCAATCCTTATTATTGATTTTTTTGCATTCACAATGCTTTAAAGATATATGTTTACTCGATAAAAACAACCAGTCTCAGGAAAGCTTTTATCCTGAAGCAATCCAACAATCCTTTTGACATAGTAGTATTAGATATATATTTCTATAATATTGTTCTGAGTAGCTAGTAGGCGATCTAAGTACAACTTCTACCAACCACCAAACCGAGCATAATAATGTACCCTCGCATAGCTACGGACCCGGAACGTCTTAGGTAGGTCTGAGAACGGTGAGCTCTTCTTCACCGCAAGTCACAGAGGTGGTTCACATACCTAGTGTAAAAAATTAACTTTTCAAATAATAATTTTCGTTAAAAGCTATCGAGAAGAGTTCTTGGTTATTATTCATAATTTAAAGGAGTTACGTAACTCCACATAGTCACAGGCCTTCTTTCACCGTAAAAAGGATCGTCGTAATTTAATTCACTGAGAAGGAATAAAGACCCAGCAGTGCTTTTATAACGGTCCAATGTTTCCGGAAAAAATATCTGCCAAAAAAACTTTAAGCAACGAATTTCACGCGAGCGTTGCCGCCGGTTCTGTTTAGTATCAGATAATTATACGTATCGTTTACCAGAAGTCAGTCATAAGCAAAACATGTGCGTTTACTTATGTAGCGTGACTTATATTTTTTACTGGTCTCGGAATGGCTTCCATTTGTATTGCGAATCAATCAATCATTATTGTTAATGAAAGTGAATGTGAATATGTAATGTGTGGGAGAGATTTGACTCATTGCTGAGACTTACCGATGGATGTTGCGTAGGCATTTGACAATATCATTCATAAAAACATTATCTAAAAATGATTGTTGTTGATATTTGAGATGTACTTTTAGGAGAATGTTTGACCTACTTAAATTATATGAATGTAATTTACGACTGGTACTTAATTCGTAATTTATTCTTTCAGAATTATCGTACCACAAGCTGTGAGTGTTTCGCCTAATTTCATTAATGATGGCGCATCGGCAAACCTTTAAGCTTAACAAGTATTTGGTGGCGCTAAACTGCTACTTGTTTTGTAGCTAAAAGGTTCATGTTAAGTATGTGATTTACTACACAATACTAACACGCAACACAAAATATACTTAGTACTTACGTGTTATAAGTTGTTTTACCTAAATACCTACATATATATCATGTATCTGTAAAGATAGAATTTAAAAAGCTTCAGAATCGATAAAGCACACTAAGTTATACCTAGTCTTGCAAGGATGAAGGATTTATAGCATGCTCTATTATGAGTGCTTCCTACAATTCGGTATGTTCATATTATCGAATAAGCTTTATAAACAAATATAAACATTAAAATGACATAAGGCAATATTAATGCACAAAGAAATACATTTCAAAGAAATCCTAAACGTTTCTTAATGCAGCTATATAAATACAACTCGCAAGGCTTTGGTGACATAATAAGCCATCTGCAAAGTAGACAGAGACCAATTATGAGGCAGTAAGGTCATACGAATACTGGCAACCTTAAGTATTAACTATATTGGTAAACCTTGACATGTCAAAATCAGTTATTACGAACATTAATTATACATTATATACAGTAAACAATAGTCTCAAATAAAACTGAAGTGTCGCAAATATCCACAAAATCATTAAAACATCTCGTAGAAGCTATTAAGCTATTATTAGCCATCTTCTATGTCGTATTTTTAACATTACCTTGTAGCTGTGGCCTTAAAAAATATTTTTATTGTATTAAAATAAAGTAAAATAAGTATATATTATTTGTTTTTTTTTATTATAAGGTCTAAGAAGTTTCAGAGTTCGGTTCCTGGTTGAGACGTATAGTGTTTGTAAGATTACGACTCCATAACTTTTAACTGTCTATGACAGAGAGCCAAATACTACTATTTAATTGACCATCTGAAAGAAAATGACCTTTATTACATCTGATAGCATGTGACGATAAGGTCAGAGGAAGGAATCCTCATTTAATAACGATAATCATTATAAATCCACCAAACGAGTTAGTAATAAGTATCTTTATTTGTCCTTATGTTCTTGTTCGTATTATTTCATGTTCATAAAAACTTGAAGGACAATGATAATGATATTGTTTACCTAAATAGATTTTTTACAATTGATAGAAGGGCTAGGCTTTTTTTAAATGTGTGAAAAAATTATATACCTAATGATTTTTTTTGCTTGGAGAGTTTAATCACGGAACGTACTCGTATGTCCTATTAGATTATCCTCAAGAAGGGTGTTGTTTGTTTTTTAAGTTAAAGCGAAACAGGTAGGTATTCGGCATTGTGAATATATGAACAATTTCTTATTTTATTTTAATTATTTAGATGTACAATACAAATTACAATATCAAGTAAATGTTACATTAAAAAGCAATGAATAAATCTGGATTGCAATTCAAAAGAATGTACATTCAGAGAAATATAAATATTTAAACAATGTTCACCGATCATTACAACAGAAAAAGAAAACAAAAACTTAAAAACTTCAATAATTATCCTTAACAACAACGTACCCGCAGGTTTACATTTTACACAAACTAACACACCTGGAATATCAATCCTAAGATGAACATTCCAAGAGCAGAAGGCAAAGGTAGAAAACTATGATAGGTTAATAGCGGCACCATTCAGAGACAGCAAAGTCGCTGTGTCAGAATCGATCGCCGCAGGATGGAGGATATTTCACAGATCTAGTATTTATAAACTCCTATATCAGGGTTAAAAACATCTAATTCTAAATTGTTTACAGCCAAATTGTTATATTGCCAACACATCCTCACTATAGGATTCAAACGTGAAATATTGTTTTTATATGTCTGAAGAGCAAAAAGGTTGGTTACAATGTCATCAATCGTGTAGTCATAAATAATTTTTGACACTTATTTGAAAATGATATTATGGAGCACCACAGACCACTTGGTCTGTGTGGAGCACTTACTGATATTCAAATACAAACGATTATGCCCTGCACCACTCAGTCACGACATTCAAATCCCGTTGTAGAGTCTGGCAATCGCTTAAAGATGTTACAATGCTAAATATTTTCAAGTCGTCAGCATACAACAAAGCTTGAGAAGAAAGACGCTCAATGAGATCATTAATGAAGATAACAAAGAATAAAATGGAACTTCTAAATGGGGTATGTTATTTCAAACAACACATTCATTTATTATCAACAGTTAACGCTCTATATTTTAGTGAAAACCGCATAAAAATCCATTGCGTGGTTTAGGAGAATAGTGCGGTGCCACAGACAGAGGAAATCGGCGACCTACTTTACAATATGCAGTGATGATTACTAACCGCCCGCCCACGATTTCGTCCAAGTGAACAACACCCCGTATCCTATGACAAATTCTCAAAAAATTGTACCGACTAAAATTGTAATTATTTTTGTTGTGTTTGTAATAACAAACACAACAAAAATAATTAGCTTAAGAGGGTTTACGTATTCCGGTTTCCTATACAATTTTTAAAGTCGAAATTTTTAAACATCAATAAGCCAATTTTAATGAAACTTTGCATGCTAAAGTAAAATACAGGGAATCTAAATAGTTTGTTGATAACATTTTAAAAGGTTTATTTGGCTGAGTTATTGCGATTTAAAGTCCACTATAGGAAGTTTAAAATCGCAATAACTCAGTTAAATAAACGTTTTCCCAGGTAAAAAAATTTTTTGGAAATGTTTTCATCAAACTATTTAGATCTCTATATTTTACCTCAGCATGCAGAGTTTCATCAAAATTGGCCTACTGGTTTTTAAATATTTCGACTTGGAAATTTGTATGGGAAACCGAAATGCGTAAACCCTCTTAATAGGTGCAGCCTATCAGTTCTGAAGTGATGCGCGAACGAACATTCGTGGCTATATTGGTTTCTTTTCTTTGCGAAAACAATCTCTTAATATTTCTTACTCTCTAGTGTCCACGCGATTTTCATGAATCTGAGTTTTTTTTTTAATAGATAATAGAGGAAGGCAAATGAGCAGGCGGGGTCACCTGATGGAGAGTAATCACCGCCGCCCATGGACACCCGCAAAACCAGAGGAATCGCAGGCGCGTTGCCGGCCTTTAAAGAAGGAATAGGTTTTAGGAAGGAATAGAAATTGTGAGGAAGGGAGGATGGGCCTCCGGAACCCTCACTGGCCGGACGGAACACAACATCACCAAGTGCCGTTATTTCATGCCGGATATTCGTGAGAGGTTGCTATTACGCCGGGCGAGCCGGCCTAATGCGTGCTGCACCGCAGCGTGGCTCTACCACTCAGTCAGTGTCACTCATTTAGCCAACCCAAGGGTCACGTGTAGGGTCTCAAGGGTAAACCTACGGACTCGAGTAACTTTAACCCCCAGTTTAGTTATTAGTATATAGAGTATTTATTTCTTTACCAACTTGTGTATAATTCTTGTCTCCAAACACTTGTTCTTCTAACATTATGTTATTATCACAAGCATTTAGATATAAACACAGCGTGTACTAGTAAATTTGTTAACTAGAAAAACCGATAAAGTATAAGTGTAACTCGCTTAATACTGTGTTTAAGAAAAATAATAAAAATCATCAATAATAAAAAGAAAAGATATTCAACCAGATTATCTAATTACAACCGAGTATGAGTGTTTATTGATATGATATAATTATGACTTAATGAGTTCTGTTTTTTTTTCAAACATATTTTTTTTAATGTTTTTTAACCGTGTCGCGTAGCAGTGAAAGAATACTACCATTCCCTTGCTCAGCTCTTCCCTTGGGTGTCGTAAAAGGCGACTAACGGACTAAAGACTGTACATACATCCAACAGCATAGAGCGGCGAAGGTCTCCCCACCTGTCTCGCTGAGCACATGTGCAGTCGCTATTTGGTGAAAAGTGGACTATGGCGGAGGACTATTTTTGCGGTTCTCATTGCCTAGTCTCTGACTAACCCTTCGGGAATAATAGTCGTGATTTTATGTATATAAGTATGTATGATTTTTTTATTTATAAAAATAAAAACAAATACCTTCATAACAACAAGAAGCCCTTTCCTTTATTACCTCACAATTTCAATTACTTACTAATTAAAATATCTATAAAACGCTCGCTAACAAAAAAACACAAGCACCTTTGCACTGTGCAAACATTCATTAATCAACCCAAAAACTTAAAATAGTAAACACAAACAAGTTATGGTTCTACGAAGCTTAGTAGTTGAGCTGCGGTGTATAACTCACTGTATTCTAATGAAAAATATTACAAAAATACATAGAAATTGAACCAGACACGAGTTAACAAAATTAAACATTAAAAGCAAACGAAACTACTAAAATCATTAATTTCAAGCAACTAATACGTACTACACTTGTTTACTAATTAAGAATATAAACATCTAATTCCATCCAGTCTAATATAACACTTCGTAAAAAGGTAATTTATTTATTTATTTATTTATTATCAGGCAACAAAGTTACAATATAACAGGCCCATAGATACATACCTTAAAAACTAACATATACATAGCTTATAAACATCTATTGTTAGTATAATAACTTAAAACTATGTTAGTAATTTACATAGCACTGGCTTGTGCTGTTTCGGTGGTGGTAGGCAATCTCCCGCGGAAACGCCGGTACACCACGCCCTTCGGCCAAAAGTCCTCCTTCATAAAGGTGTCGTCCAGCTTAGCTGTTGGGACTCGCACCACAAATGCCTTAAAACTGACATTATGTCGCGATTCCAGCGGCTCCACCCTCAGAAGGAAGTTGGTCTTTGTCTTAATGTACTCAACCACATCCTGCACTGTGATGGTGTGGTGCAGGCGCGACAGGTACATCGGCGTAGTCGGCGTCGCAGCACGTAAAAAGGTAAATAAACATATCTTAGAAACGCAAACAAACTTCAAATAACTTGTGCGCGCACTAATTATGGTAAAAAACTATACTATTCGAGGGAGTACAGCTCTTATAATGACTTACCTAATGACATAAAGAGCTGCGATTGCAAAACATTGTTCAAAAGTAAGCTAAATAATTTGTTTATAATGTTTAATGTTTATGTACTTTAATGTTTTAGGCATTTGATGTGTTAGAAGTCTGGTTTTTGTATGTTATCGAAGGTTAAGACAAGTTAAGTTGACACTTTTATTTTAAAATTTTTTAGCCAAGTGGTTAAGGCAGCCGCCCGGAATGCGGAAGGTGCGTGGTTCGATTCCCGCCTGAGGTTGTCGTATTTTTTCAGTGTTTAAAATTTTACTTTAGTATATTTAAGCGTTAATAAAACGCTAAAATATAAAACATTAATTTACTTTTATTTTAATTTTTATTTTTATGCAAACTTTGTATTCTCATTTTATGTAAACATTTTTATTTTTATTTTATGAGACTAAATTCTTTGAACCCAAAAGCGTGGACGCCAATCTAAATCGCGAAATTTTAAATAATAATGTAACGTAAACCGATATTCATTTTCAAAATAAATCATAAAAGTTACAGTTTGAGAATAAATTATTTAAATTAAATTTATCGTTTTTGATGACAATGTAATTCATTGTTTGAACGTATTCCACAACTCACACGATTACACTTACGCGTATACGAAACCGATCGGAAGAAAGTAATTTGTTACAGAAAGTGAAATAAGTATCTGTGATTCAATTTGATCGAAGGCGTGGTGGTGTTAGTGCACACTCATCATCATGCGCCGCTGCTATCAATCTTACGTCACGATCGGAGCTGACATGCGGGTTCGCGTGTACGAATGTGGAATCACAGCCACAGTACGCGTCCGCGACGAGGCCCGCGAGCCAAGCGTGAGCCTGCCATTCACTTTCACGCAGAGCCGCCGCCGCCCGCGCTCTGCCACCGCCTCGGAAAGTAGGCTGCGATTGCGAACAATGCCTCCACGCCGGTTTTCTCTCTTGAGAAACGATTCCCTGTTATAAACGTGTCCACTTCTTATCAACGTCCTGCGCTCTTCAAACTTACGCATTTACGTATACGGTGCATTGTTGCTACGCCATCTGTTAGGTCACACAACTAGCTCTTTTGGTGTGTGTTGTGTATATAATTTTAAAACTGACATTTGTTACTCTTGTCTGTATCTATGTCTTCTAACTTTTAGTAAGCGCAGTTAGTAGTTTAGGAAAAAATGAGTAAAACAGACTTTTCGGAAAGAGGTTTAAAACCAACGAGCAGTTGATTTAGCTTGTCAAAAATTTTAAATAAAACAATTGCACAGCTGTTAGCGCTAGTTGTAGCGCACGACAACGTTTTCTGACCTATATTCAAAATAAGTACACACATAAACGTAAAGAAGAAAGAAAAATAAATCAGTGTATTTTATGAAGCTTTTTTTAGTCTTATTTTTTTGTAGTGGTATTATTTGGTCATCTACGCCTTCTATACGCGTTTTGTGCCTGAGTATTTCTCCTCTAAGTTTGTTTAAACAAAGTGCATACTTTCGATTCGATCGAAAAAGATTCGAACTTATAATAATTGGGTACACTTTAGTGAGCTCCGTACTAAATATCATTTAAAAATGCACAAAATCAACATAATTCAAGTTATGAAGTGCAAAAAATAAAATAATTGCTCAAATACATTCTAAAAGCTTTACCAGAGTTATGATTCAGCGTCCATAAGTTTGCGTGAAAGTTTAATGTTCGTCCTTGGCAGCAGTAAGCAGCAGGACCGGTTCCAGTATGTAACCACAAAAAGTGTAAAGTTCAAAATAGAATGCGCATCTACGTCAGCATTATTTACGAGTATTACATATTTATTGTAGGTAATCAATCGGTTTGATCTGCGGTATCTGTGTAGAGATGGGAGCAATGGAATAACAAGCTTTACGGTGAACGTACTTGGTTGGATGGCGATGGTTGAGCACGAAATTGCGTTGTATTATCGATAATAATCGTTCAAAGTGAGTGGCTGGGTATCATTGTGAACGGTACGAGTAGTAACGCTAGCGGTACACAGCAACTGTTTTAAAAGCCCATTGCAAGCTTGATCTGTTGTGTATTTTTATTATATTGCTTTGTATTATAAAAATGTGGACTCTCGTAATACCAACACAAAAGAGAAAATAAATTGTTAGCAATAGTCTTCGTGACAGACAAGGCTAATACAATACAACAATAGTTATTATTATAACTTTTTCAAGAACTTTTGCTTAAGCCTGATAATAGCGGATGTTGGTATAAAACAGATTAAGCTCGCAGAAAAGAAATACTTTTGTTATATTATGAAATATATTCGAGTCCGGACTTGCATAGGTAAAGCGTGTGTGTATGTAAGGTTCAGAGAAACGTCGGGTAAAATGTATGTGTAGGATGGCTTTTCTAAGTATTTAAATATGTGTGCATAATGGAAAGCAAAGATTTAAAAGCAAGTTTCATCAAGAAAAAAATACTATTTCTGCGGTGTTGACGTTCGTTTAATTAAAATATAAGAAAAGTTTAAGACGTCAACTCGTGAACGGGTAAAGACTATTCTGCGCTTGCCTACTATAATTATTTTTTACGCACCTAGATAAATACATAGTTGAGTGAACATGTCAATAAAAAATACTTAGCGTGGTGACGGGCGGGAGTGTTGGTAGCTACGCTTATATTTGGGAGAGTTAGGTGAGAGACAAGCTTAAAGCGGCGATGGGCTCACCACCTGTCATGCTGAGCACATGTGCAGTCGCTATTTGGTGAAAAGTGGACTATGGCAGAGGACTGCTTTTGCGGTCCTCATTGCCTATTAGTCTCTGACTAACCCTTCGCGGATAATAGTCGTGATTATGCTCGTATGTATGTACTTATGTAGAATTTATGTACATATGTACATTTATAGGGCATAATGTTATGCTGATTTGATTACAGTACCTACGTTGTGTTGTGGTCTAAAAGAAGACTTTATTGGCGACCTGCAACGTAACCTTTATGGCTTGTAACGAGACATAATTTTTCAGATCTACAAATCTGGCATCCTTTAAATAAAGAAATAGACCAAGACGAAAACTTAAAGAACTATGCTTCAGTAGTTTGGTCGGACATGTTGAATGGATAAAAACTGAGCTCGGGCGATGTACTTTATAAGGGCCATGAAAAAAGTAGTGTATGAAAAAACTGATAGACATGAAAGACGCGCGGGTCAAATGTATGGATCGTAGCCAGTGGAATATATGTCGTTACGGCCTATATCCTTTAAGGAAACAGTCGTAAGATTATGTGTATGATTATACTTTGTTAGAACAAATTTTCTAGAAGGAAAATCTTGCCTTTGAAGGAAAAACGAAATTTATAAAATATTACAAATGTTTTTAGTTTTAAGTAATGCTATAAGAATTAGTCCATTTGCGAACGATTGTTCATAAAATTCTTATTGAAGACCGCGACCACACTGCCAATAGTGCTAACGATATTATTCTACTACCTATTTTTACTATATATTTATTTATTAAGTAATACCTAATATATAATACATCCATATTAGGTATTACTTAATTGCTATGCAACATGCTACGACGCCGGTCATGTGTTAGCAATTCCTATGATAATAGTGGCAAATCTTAGAAGGTATTTAACTACAAGTTAAAACAAAAATTGTAGTAACAATTATTTTCGACTAACCATCGTGCAAATGTTGTATCGATTGTGGAAAAAACCTTCGGTTATCAGTTGGCTGGCCGTCACGTTATTTAGTGTCTGCGCGACAGTGCGAGTGCGATAATTAACTACGATTTACTCAAACTTCCTGTTTTGTAACCAATGTTCTTTAAAAAAAATAACAGGCGTGTGCATGTTATTTTTACTAGTACTACAGGTGAGAGACTCGGCTCATAATAAAAAAAAAACTTTAAAAAACTGAGACGGTGTGTTGTGCTTTTAAGCATAATATGTAGATAATTGAATATATATACATTTTAATAGAATTTGAAAAGGTTTATTGCTATTGCAATCATGAGTTTAGTTAGAATTAGTTATTAGTTTTTTATTTTAATTAATTCGGAGCTCTCTACTAAGTTTCAGTGTGCAAATATATCGACTAAAGTATTAAGTTCTGTTGGAATTCTCTTACATTTGTACACTTAGTTGATATAATGGTTTGGGTTTTTAAATTTGTAAATACATGTAGTTTATAATGATTCCCATTGAAATCTCGTAAGAAACTATATAACAGTATATATTAGTAATAATACAATATTTTTGATTTATTTTGTGGTGTTTGTACCAAAATTTTGTTGTGCCACACGTTTGGCGGGTAGTGAAATTTGTTTAGGTATCTTCCTTACGACCAGTTAGAACTGTTTGAGGGGGTGACGAATAGGAACAGATTTGCAGTGTTACCAATAGCTACAAAATTACAAAGTGTCCAAATAGAAATAAATCAACTTGTGACGTGTTGAAACAAATAATACTGCTTTTAGCGTTATGACCGGTTAGAACAAAATTTTGGTGTGACGAGTTGATCCCTCAATCACTTTGTGAATTTCGCGGACTCCCTTGAAAAATTAAATTAAAGTAGAGCCTACAAACTATCCCAATGCCTGGCAAAGGCCTCCACCATTAAAATTAAGGCATTGCTAAAATAGGTGTGCTTTGGCATATTCAACACGCTTGCCAAACCCGGGCTATGAATCGAAAAGTTCCAAACACAACAAAATCTTTTTAAAAATATAGAGAAAATTTTTCGGCGAGTTGACATCGGCCACGTCTCGTCGTGTCTCGTTTTATGGTAATATCCGAAGCGTTCAGTTAAAAGGCTCTCATTGTCCGGCGTGACGCGACATCGTGCGTATACCGATACCATCGACAAAGGAAGGCAGTCCGTTCTCAAGGAGGGTTGTCGAACGTCCGGACTTGGCACCACTTTCCTTTTGTGCAAAAAGTTACACAAAGCGAAAGCAACCAAACTCTATTACCGAAGTGAAACAGTTTGATCTTCAATAATTTATTGTTGATATAATTGCAATTATACAGCAAATTGTGCATCCTCTCAACTTAGAATTATAATAAAAGAAAATCATTCATCATCTTAGATAGATGATCACAGTGGCTCATTGGAGAGTGAAGAGGTTAAAAAACCAGTAAAATATCCAAGATAAAAATGGACCATGCAAAAAATGTAATATCCTACCTATGTGTGTAACGATAGTAAATATGTGTGATCATTTTATACAACTAATTTTACAATTTATCCAACTTTTTCAGAGTACTATATTTATTAAAATTTGTTACAAGGATAGATAAATTAAACTTTATTGTAAATTTTCGCTTTAAAGTGATCTCATAAATTTTTATCAAAACTTTACGCGGACATAAATGAAAATATTATTACTAGAAAAATATTATTATTAGATAGAGAGAAAAAAGACTCCTGAGTTTCTTGCAGTTCTCCTCTTAGTTGAAGCACAGAATAATATTGTTGAAGGCTCTCCCAAAATCCTAACTGGTGATAGATTCAGTGGTAAAGGTTTAACTAAATATTAGTTAACTGTTAACCTTTTTTTTGGTTTTGGCGTGAATTAGTGCCTGTGAAAGCTTATATTGAATAAACTATTTGACTTTGAGTTTGAAACACTGTTAACGCTTCCCTATGGCCAATGCCCTTTAATGGATTCGAACCGTCAGATTCGAAAGAATAACATAATATTTGAAATTTTTTTTTTTATTTTTTTTTTTTATTAAAAAAAAACTTTAAAAATGTAAAAAGAAAAATTAAATACATGTAAACAATCATACATATAATCACGACATTTATCCCAAAGGGTTAGTCAAAGACAGCCAATGAGGACAGCAACAGCAGTCCTCTGCCATACTCTACTTTTCACCAAATAGCGACTGCACATGTGCTCAGCGGGACATGGCAGGTAGTGAGCCCATCGCCGCTCTATGCTGTTAGGTGTATGTGCAGTCGTAGTCCGTTAGACGTCTTTTACGACTCCCAAGGGAGGGGGGGGGGGGGGGGGGGTAGTATTCTTTCACCGCTATGCGACACGGTTAATATGTTTTTTAAATAATAAAAATAATAACTTTCTCACACTCACACCAATTATTTATCCAAAATTATGTTTCTGAATTGAAACTAGTTCAATGGAAAGCATACAACAGATAAACAAACTTAGATACTATAAGACTTTAAACTATCGCGTTGCATTGCATTAAAACTATTTTAACGGGACCTACCTAACACGAGACCACGGCCGCAGCATCGCGGCCGAAACGTCAAGCAGTAAGTAGATATGTACTTACTTACAAAAATTAATCGTGTTAGGTCCCGTTAAAATAGTTTTAACTTAGATACTACATAGAAAACACCTAGACCCGAAACAATTTAGAAAAGCAGTCCTTTCTAAGTTTACCCGACAGGAAGTTAAAGCCGGGAACCTCAGAGATGGCGAAGATTCCAACTGACCACGGAGTTCGTGTCGTAAATAAGAAAAATAATCCTTTTGCTTGTGCATACATTTGAGGGCGGGATAGCGGTGCTCGCATGCTGCATCCAAGCATGATACATCAATACAGTTAGTGCACTTAGCACTACATTATGTATTGCAATTTTGTGAAAAAATACTCAGAAACTAATTCTTATATTTAATTTTTACGTTAAGAGGAAACACTACGTCGAAGTGGCATGCAAAATTCTCATACAAAACACAGAAATACGACGTTTCGTAGTCCCCTGTTTCCTCCTTCAGAACTGGACCAATTTTTATTACTTTTTCGGCATCGGTTACAGAGAAAGATTTTCTATGTCTGTATGTTTAACTTTTTTTTAAACCAGCCACTTAACGTTTCTGAAGACGCCTTAAAACGCAGTGTTTTCGCTAAATTTTGAAGGCTCCTGGTTATTAAATAAATGACTTTATGCAAAAAAAATCAAACATACAGACATAGAAAATCTCTTTCTTTAACCGATGCTGAATAAGTAATTAAAATTGGTCCAGTTCTGAAGGAGGAAACAGGGGACTACGAAACGTCGCTTTTCTGTGTTTTGTATGAGAATTTTGCATGCCACGTCGACGTAGTGTTTCCGCTTAATAACGCTCAATAAAAAAAAAACTTAATGTTAACGAAGCTTTGAAAAAAAATCATTACCTCAGGTGGGAATCGAACTCACGTCCTAAGCAATCCCGGCGGCTGCGTTGACCACACCTGAGGTACCTAGTAACATTTTGTATCAACGTTTCGTTACAGTAAATAATTTTAAAGTTTAACCGATTCGTAGCAGCCCTACTCAGAGTTCCGGTGCGGCGGCGGCCGGCGACAGCGCTCGCGCCACGAATATACAAACAGGCCCGCCGCCCATTGTAAGCCCCATCACCCGATACTCGTCTCCAGCCTACCACCACGAAGTGGAAGAATAACGTCGTATCTGCAAGATAGTTGTATAGCAGATATGACGTTATTCTTCGGGGCCGTCGACTTATGCGCAGCCTGACATTTCTTAAAACTGTTGCGTCCGTTGAGCTTAGTGAATCATACGCTCAACGGATGCTCATTAATTTTGATTTCCGTAGTCGATAATAATTAAAAATACATTTGGAATAAACTGTGTGATTCAGGTGGCGTTAGCATTATAATGGCTATCATGCCTTAAGATCTTTAGTAGTCTACACGTCTAGTCCAGTAAGAAGCCTGGAATAAAGAGTTTTCTACATCTGAAATAATTAAAATTCATACATATAATCACGACTATTATCCCGAAGGGTTTTAGTCAGAGCAATGAGGACCGCAAAACCAGTCCTCCGCCGTAGTCCACTTTTCACAAAATAGCGACTGCACATGTGCTCAGCGTGACAGGTGGTGAGCCCATCGCCGCTCTATGCCGTTGGATGTATGTGCAGTCTTTAGTCCGTTAGTCGCCTTTTACGACACCCAAGGTAAGAGAGGGGGTGGTAGTATTCTTTTACCGCTACGCGACACGGTTATGAAATAATTAAACATGTAATTATTATTGAATGAATGTTAGATTTTACATTTTACATTTAATTTAGACAAGCGGCCGCTCGCGGTTTCACCCGCGTGGTTCCCGTTCCTGTAAGAATATCGGGATAAAAAGTATCTCATATATTAATCCAGGTTATAAACTATCTGTATGCTGAATTTCATCCAAATCCATTCAGTAGTATTTACGTGAAAGAGTAACAAACATCCATCCATACGTTCCCGTGGGAATATCGGGATAAAAATATCCTAAATGTTAATCCAGGTTATAAACTATCTGTATGCCGAATATCATCCAAATCCATTCAGAAGTTTTTACGTGAAAGAGTAACAAATATCCATACATTCTTACAAACATTCGCGTTTTTAATAATCGTAGGATTTTAGGCCTGTACTATCATCATCATCAGCCTATAAACGTCCCACTGGGCTCGATTTTTCCACATGAACAGATTAAGGCATAGCCACCACGCCGGCAAAATGTGAGAATGTGGGTTTTAACCCTTTATAAGGTAGTGGCACATATATTGCCACCATATTTTGAATATTTCTCTTTATACAATTGAGATAAGGTCGAAAACAAATGAAATTTTTTAACATGCTTTGGGTTAATTTAAAGACTGCCATCATACGATACCAACTAGAACCAACGACCAAATAAAGTGCATACTGAAGCACAGACAAGAGGTAGATATATTTTTATTTGATCACCCATGCAGTGACCCGGCATTGCGAAATTAGCTTATCTTGCAAAATCGCAACACGAACACGCTAGCAGCTGCGCCATTGATAGCTATTTGAGATCGGTATATTAAAACATTTTGTGTTATGGGAAAATACGAGCCCTCTACGAAAATATAAAACAATGAAACGTAAAGCGGAGTCTCGGGCTAGAACCGCTATGTTAAACATGTATCTTTTTATTATAACCGCCTTCTTTAATAACGCATATCTAATTGTTAATAACTGCGCCTAACAAACGCTTGTACTTGTAGAGTCAACAGCGAACCGGTTTCCGCAAATGTGACCCTTAACACTATGCGTACAAAGTTCTAAATATTGCAGTAAATCAGCACTAGCAGACGTAAAATATATACAACACTTTTTTCACCTTCTATCAAAGCTTCGGTCTCATTCGTATTTTTACGAGAAAGAGTCTTTCATGATCTAAGGCAAAGTCACTATTTCCATTTATATACCAAAAACAGTATACTTAATATGAAAAAGGATCTTTGAAGACTGCATCCAGATCTAGACACAAGACGAAATCTGTTTTTTTCTTTTTTCAAAACGATCCACAGCACAAAGAGGAATTAAAATATTTTTATTCGTTTTGCTTAGAGGTTTTGCAATTCTTGGTACTATTTTTTCTATCAACTAATCCTTCCCTATTTAAAAATCAGTATAAAAAAAGGAAATTTAAATTTTACGTAAAATTCATTTGACATGCTTTTATACTGCAATATCATTCAATACATTGACTGCCACAAAACCAGACAATTGAAATTTAATTATTTGTCGGTCACCGGTGTCTTCCATGGTGCTTAAAGTGTTAAAACATTAACCGTGTCCGGTAGCGGTGAAAGAATACTACCACCTCCACCCTCTCTTTTCTTGGGTGTCGTAAAAGGTGACTAACGAACTAAAACTGCACATACATCCATGCAACAGCTTAGAGCGGCGAAGGGGTCACCACCTATCACGCTGTGCACATGTGCAGTCGCTTTTTGTTAAAAAGTAGACTTTGGTAGAGGACTGCTTTTGCTGTCCTCATTGCCTAGTCTCTGACTAACCCTTCGGGGATAATAGTCGTGATTAATGTGTGTATCATTCATTATTAAAATATTGTTATTACAATATAAACTCGTAGTAGGTATTCTTCATAAAAGCCCTAACGTAAACATCAACAAACATCAACAAACGTGGGGTCCGCTATTAAAAACTGTGCGTGTAGAAATTTCTCACAGGCCTTGAAAGATTGATGGCTAATGCGTGAGAGCATGGGATAGTGGTGGCATTATATTGGTATTACGGAATGACATAACGGGCCCGTGTCGCCGGTCCGAGCCCTGACAGGTGCGCGGGCGCCGCGGTCGCACATCAGACGGTACAACCATTATGGTATTATAACTAAACGACACCGCAAGGCAAGTCTTTGCGCACTGATTGCGGCCGCGCGGGCCATGGGCTTCAACCACAGAAATAGATCTAAATAGACGCCGCATGTGTACGTACTTCGCGTGCCAAAAGGATATAAGACATAAGTAGAATTCTAATAAAAAATGACTACTTGCGCCGTATCTAACTGTAAAAACTGTACAAGAAAGGTTATAGCCGCACGTTAGCAGAGAGGATCAACAAGTTTATTTTCATCGGTAAATTATACAGTAGTACATATTGTTATTAAATTGGGCTTCAACCACAGAAATAGGTCTAAATGGACGCCGCATGTGTACGTACTTCGCATGCCAAAAGAATATATGACATAAGTAGAATTCAAATAAAAAAAGACTACGTGCGCCGTATCTAACTGTAAAAACTGTACAAGAAAGGTTAGCCGCACGTTAGCAGAGAGAATCAACAAGTTTATTTTCATCGGTAAATAATATTGTTATTAAATTGATACAGATAAAAGTGACACGCTTAGTTTTCATACAATTGAGCTAACATGCGGCTTCTATTTAGATCTGTTTTTGTGGTCTCAACTCAGTGCGCAAAAGCTTGCTTCGCGGTGTAGTCTCTAGTTATAATACCTTAATGGTCGCACCATCTGCGAGGTAATTGACGCTATCTACCTGTTTCTAAGCTATCGGGTATCGTGTGATAGGCTGGCGCTGTTCCCGAAACTTTGACCTTTATTGTAGTTATCAGAAATATGCTTCTTGCTATTTGTATTTAAAGGAAAGAGACTTAAGTTTTCGATTAATCAAACATTAAAAAAGAAACTGTGAGTAGCAACTACGAGTAGGTAGTTGGTTTTTCTATATTTAATAGAAATATATCATAATAGAAACATATACAAAGGTCAATAGTTGATAACCATTAATATTTTAGTAAATATTATTTGCATTCTAGAACGAAAATCTGCTACAAATATTTAAATCGTAGGACCCAAATTATAAGTACTTTAAACACACTTAATTACTTCTACTAAAGAATGCCAATAATTTAAATTCTTCAAACGAGCCATTCTTCACATCTCAGTATGGATAATTAATTTTAACTTAATTAAAACAGAACCGGCGCAGCATTAAGATGCCGTGCGAATCGTCTATACATTCTCAACATGGTAAAGAATAGCATCTATTTCGAAATGTCAGAAAAAACCTTCTTGATCCGTTGTTGATTACAGCCAACCGCTTTGTGGGAACAGCTAGCAAATAACAATGAGGCCTTGGAACAGCAGCCGTTTGTTTAGAGGCGCCACGCACGGCTGAAGCCTGGCTACCCAATACTACTCATGCTGCGCCTTTGTCTCACTGAGTGCATATGTTGTGTAGGCAAAGACAAAACATACGCCATGAGGTATTCGATTTAGAAAGCGATTGCGAGAATTACAGAGGAAATTAAAGGCTGATTACTTTTTAAACTCTTACGTGCAACGAAAGTCATTGATAAATTTAATAATCTGACAGGCGTTTGTCAAGTACTAGTTAAGCTTTTGGCATGGTGCTAAAGTGGTTTGTGACTTTCGTTGCTGTAGAGCTATTCTGTAAACTCATTTGGTCAAACTCATTCAAACTGGATCCACAGCGAAATAAAAGAACTGTTGAACTCGATAACGCCGGGTGCGCTTCACCGATGAACGCTGTGGTGAAGTGAAGTTACCCAAAAGTGAGATTTTGACATTACCTGACATGGCAGTGCCGCATATTTCGTTCTTTGGCGAACTCTACAGAGACAGGTGCTTTCGAAGTGAGTTCCATCATTTTGTGTGAATTCGAGTTGAGTTCGGATTTTTACAGAATCGCTCTACCGATTGTAACTCTATTATCTACTATTTTCAAAACTTTATGCCGTCTTAACCTTTTCCTCGTACTTAAACGTGCAGAGAGTACGTTCCGTGTTAAACATTGCTAAAAACAAGGAATTTTAATAGAGGTCAATAATAATTGTTCGCTTTCCGCGTTTGTTCGCTACTATCGTTGATTGATTACGCATGGCTGATTTACAAAAATTCCGGTTTATTTAGTCAGCAATTTTATACCTAACGTCCATGACTCACAAAGTTTTCCCTACCCCACACCATACCTTGTATAAGTATCTCCCATCTTTTTAAACTTATATATCAACAAACAGTTGGAAGTTTCAAATGTTTACACATGAATGCTGTGGCAATTCTCAAGCTATGGCCGGTGAAAACATAATGTAAAAAAAGTTTGAATGCGAGTGAGAACTGCGTATTGTTCGGTAAATATCCGTTTAACACACGCTGGCCAAGGCTGCCGGCCATATTTGTACGCGGCACAGATTTTACTGGCGAACAGGTATTTATTCCTGTTGGCGACAGGTTGTATGTAATGTCTTAACAATGAAGCCCCGTTAAATTAAACTTTTAGCCAGTTTTTGTTTAAATAGAGCTTTATATATTATTTAACCAATCTACATCTTTCTCCAGTGAAAAAAGGTAAATTTGACCCTAAGACCTAAATCAATATTGAAGTGTGAAATGTCACAGAGTGGCTTTGTCTGAACTACGAGTATTTGAATAGTTTTCCTTGTCTCAATTTTATCTTTGTTTGTTAAGGCTTATAAATATTTAATGAACCACTTTATATCCAATACAAAGTACTACACTGCACTGTACACAAAAAATATATTTGTCTTTACCGTTCTACTGTAGAGTTCGGACATCAGAAATATGTTTCTGGAGAGGCATTTGACTTGTCATCTCGTCAATTACGTTCCTCGGCTCAAATTATTTAGAAGGGCCTTAACGCTAGCGACAAATTACATAGGAACTGAACTCTGATACAAGGTTTCAACATTTAAGAAAATTTACTCATAAAGTTGATAATTTAATGTATATATCGCTGAAGACCTCGATTGGAGCGCTTGGCAATTGGCTAGTTTTGGTTGCACCGCCCGCACTGCTCATGACCATGTTCCACCTACGGACCGATTAAAATCCCTCCCACTATTTGATTATTTTTTATCCATATATTTTTTTAAATCAATTACTTATTCTTACGTCGGAACCAAAAAACTTTAGGTTTACTAATATCAAAAAGAGAATAAGTAGCATTGACTACCTGAATCATCAACGCAGAGCGAACACTTATGTTAGCAATATGACGATGATCATCTCTTAGGCCGTAGGTAATACGAAAAGGTTCTAGAAAACGGAAGGACATTATACCCATATAGATTATTGTTTGTATGTGCAAGCTAAAAATCTGAAAAATTATACTGAAGCTATTATTTTTACCTATATTTTAATATGACTTTATGATATTTGTGTCCATGAAGAACGATCAACATCGCACTGTCCAAACTTTTTTTGTCGACGGGATAACCCTATTACGGGTACCAGCGGGCCGGCATAAACACCCTGGTTAGCAACTATCCTCATAATAAAGACAGGTTTTACCATTTAAAATGGTTATCAGATGCAAATCGCCTGAGACGTATTTTTGGCCATAGCTCCGAGGATTTTGAGAGGATCGAGATGGGAATACTATCAAGAGTTGAGGAATTTATCGAGACACGTGCGAGCGTTTGAATTATGAAAATCGGCTGGTAACTTTTTTGGACATATGAAAAATGTAAAAAACGAGGTTTTTGGACCCTCCAAAAACCTCTGTGTTGTTTACTAAATTGTAAATATTTTGAAAAACATTTATAAAAGTGTAGTCCTAGGTATTAGTTTAGCTACAAAACGGCAAAAAAATTTTGAAAATCGTGCTGTGACCTGTAGATGTTCCGTTTAGATTTGGAAATGTAGAAAAACTGTTATTTACGTATAATAAAAGTGATGTAGCTTCTATGATTATTGACCGATCGTCATGGTAATGGTAATAATGGTGTTAAAAGATGTAAGTAGATGCAGGCGAGAAGTGCATTCGAGTTGGAATTTTGAAAATCTAAGTGAATTTCACTTAGGTTGTAAAAGAAAAGAAAATTTTATTCTCTGTGTTGTGCATGTTTGTGACCTCTAGGAGGTCCCTTTAGATTTGGAATTGTAGAAAAACGGGTATTACCGTATATCTGTCGAGTAATCATTAAATATTTGAGTAGATTCTAAAATAAAAAATATATAGTTGATATAGTCAAGTAATAACTTAAACTAATAATTTTTATTAAAAAACGAAACGTATAAAAATAGTCGCTTATGTGTATGTACTTACGCAATGGATTTTATATTATCTTATATGTAATACCTATACATTGCCTATACAGGTATATATGTGAAAGTTTTATCTGTGTTCTGATCTGGTTGTTAAAGTAATATGCTTACCGAACTGTTAACTATATATCTTGGATAACTATCATGGTCTTCAGAAGCACTAAGTTTTAGACCTTTATTACATTTTAATTATGTACTGTAAGCCGTTGTAATCTCTGATAATAAAGTTTCTCATTTTATACTGTTTCCGTGTCTCCGTAACTCCAATCCTGTTTTTATAGAATACGTAAATTGAAGAGGTTAAAATCATAAAGTGACATTTCCAGACTTGGGCTTGATCGTATTTTTTTCGATCTTACTTCAATCTTATTCTTCATCAAGCGATATTTTAATTGTGAAATTTTGTTTTGCTTTACGCTTTTATGGTAAATGGTGACATTTTGTCCTTTTTGTAAGGTGATAAATGGTGACTGAACAAAAAGTTACTTTTTAATAGAAAGAAAGTTAAATCAATAAGTAACTTCTTCAACGTTTTTTCTAGTTAGTTTAGCATATTTTGTGTTTTTTGATTATTTGTATACCAAAAGGGGCTGACTGAAATCATATTCATATCACAATAGGTGGCATTTACTAGAATTTGGATTGAGTGACATTTAAATATTAGAAAGTAAAATAGTCCCCATAATAAAGCCAAATCTCAATTTAAACTTTTCTACAGATTTGTCCTTGATACATCGGAAATAAATGTCTAAACAAAAATGGTTGACTCTTGCTGTAAAACATTTATTTAATTTCCGGGAACTGTAGAATTGTCGTAATTTCACTATGACCTCCTTTTAATAAATAAGTCGCTAATTAACTGTAACATTAACTGTAACTGTACCTTAAAAGGTCTATTAAAAATTAATGCAATATTTAATAAAACATTCAAAAGCACCAACTTTTACATCAATAAATAAAAAGTTGTACAACATAACAAGAGGATAAAAGAAAACATGGTATGTGCATCGGTCGTTGCATCATATGTCGCAAGCTCTGACCGGATGCAACTAAGGTAAAACGGCTCAACTATCCCAGTATGGAGATGTGCAAGTTACATAAACATACAGGCGCCGCTGAGTGAAACTAGCAGCGCCATGTTGTAATGCATTGCTAATCCTTCGTAGCGTTAACGCGCCCAAGTTTCTATGTCCTTCTTATGTAATGTCACCTTTTTGGAGCATGGCGTGTCATCGTGGCATGCCATCTGTTTAAAAAACACCGCCGATAACGCTTTCTATAGTAGTGTTGTTTTAATAAGAATTAAAAAAGCAATGGTTTGTTTGCCATATTTAAAAAAATATTAAAATAAATAGAAAACTTAAGGAAACGTAACGTATAAGTCATTAAAATGTAATGCAAAATATACTAGGTATTTTTGAGTTATATTTGTGGACATACTCTTGTAATTTTTTTTTTTTAATAAATAACCATAATCATTTCTCAATTAAACCTAGTAATGGGTTAAACAAGACAGCTTGTGTTGTAATTTTATAATATTATATAAAATTTGTAAGATTTAATAATATATATAAAATCTGACATCCTGGGACTTGTCATCCTGAAACTATAAACAGGCTAAGTTTAAGTTTTCCCATTTTCCCATACATGACGATAGGGGCATAACGTAACAGCACCAGTCTTGGACAGGTATCCAATTTTGGACAAAAAAATAATTAATTAAAAAAACCGGCATGTGCAAGACGGACTCGCCCATGAAGGGATCCGTAGCAGCAAGTAACATCATATAAAAGTTCTTGTAGTTTGTTGTAACTTTGATCGATGTTTAAATATATTTTTTTATTTTTTTTATTTATGACGTAGTAAAAAAAACTACTTACTAGATCTCGTTCAAACCAATTTTCGGTGGAAGTTTGCATAAATATATTATAATGTACATTATATATTTTTTTTAGTTTTATCATTCTCTTATTTTAGAAGATACAGGAGGGGACACACATTTTACCAGGAAGTGTCTCTCGCGCAAACTATTCAGTTTAGAAAAAAAATATATTAGAAACCTCAATATCATTTTTGAAGATCTATCATAGATACCCCACACGTATGGGTTTGATAAAAAAATATTTTGAGTTTCATTTCAAGATGGGGAACCCCTAAAATTTATTGTTTTTTTTTAATTTTTGTATGAAAATCTTAATGCGGTTCACAGAATACATCTACTTACCAAGTTTCAACAGTATAGTTCTTATAGTTTCGGTAAAAAGTGGCTGTGACATACAGACAGACAGACAGACATGACAAATCCACAAGGGTTCCGTTTTTTGCCATTTGGCTACGGAACCCTAAAAAGAACTGCAACAATTGGAATATGCATCCTAGCAACACTCTAAAAGAATGTTTCACTATTAAACGGTCAAAATTATGCCATTTTATTAAAATAACCCCTTTTATTTAAAATGGCGTAAAGGTGTTTGAGCACGCTTCAAGTCGTTGTTAGAACATCCATTTTACTAACAAAATCTTGAAGGAAGTAAGTACGCAAAATTATTTTTAGCTACTATTAAATTAGTCTCAAAGATTTATGGCGTATTATTATGTTATATTGCTTAAATTTGCAACGTATTTCACGCTTTTTCGGCATGATTAAGGTTATGGTATTAATGCTATTTGTTCGTGTCCATAACTGGATATCTTTTCTAGGATGTTCTATTAATGGACAATTGTCGAAAATCTAATTAAGTATTTAAGCTTTAACTTAGCATATCTTTCTTTCAATGGGGAAAAATAGCAAAAGCCGCTGAAATATTTGGAGTACCTAGGATTACTTTACATAATAAAGTGTCAGTAAAAAGTCCAAAAGTCTGTTCTATGGGTCCAAACACATATTTGTCTGAAGACGATGAGTATTTGTTGGAGCAATGGGTCCTCATGATGAGCGAGAAACATGTCCCAATTACCGGAATATCATTTCAAGTTACAGGATTTGTAACTGGGTGTTGTCCATTATTGGGTGTCCATCACTAGATTGCTACTGTCCATTATTGGTCCAAAAAATAGGATTTTTATTTTACAAATTTTTTTTAGTTATCGTATTAGGTGCGAACAAATACATTAAAAAACATTTAACTATAGGTATGCATAAATAATATCTAAAAAAATCACTAAACTTAATGAGAAATTTACTAAAACATCCAAATCATTTCTTAACTTGTCCATAATTGGGGTTGTTACCTTATCTACGTCTGCCCAATGTGTGTGGTTGAGTTCTAACAACTGCCATCTTACGACAACAACCGGGACGAACGTCTTAACGTGCCTATCGAAGCGAGGAGGAGTTCGAGATATAACAATTTGATCACCCATCTGATGACCCGGCAAAAAAAAACAAAAAAAAGATCTCAATCAGACCGCGTTATTACTACCATGCTGAAAAACTAATATTGCACACCTGTCCTTGCGTTTAGACACCATTTCCACTTAATGTCAGGTAGTGTGGAGTCATTTGCGTCCTCTTATACTCGTATATAAAAAGGTAGTTTGGATTTAGAGCAATAACCTGTTCTAATGTTACTCTGTACCTCTGTAAATTTGCCATCTCTACCAATCTCTCCGAGGTAAGTATGTTCGTTTCTTTCATGGTCTGATTACTCGAACGCTCAGTAGGTACCTCTCTATGGTTAAGGAGTTCCTAAATGACGTTTACGGCTACGAAACGGCCAATGGCATATCATAAATGACACCATCTCTCGAATTACTTTTAATATTCGACCGGTTACATGAGATATTTTGCGATACAATATTTTATTTTAAATGTCTTTACATCAACCCACCACGCCACATCATGAATATTAATTCTTGTCAGTCGTGGTACACAAACGACTATTCAGAACGAATTCATTAACAATTCCATGGTCTTGGAAATCCCACACTCAGCTGATTGACACAATCCGATGCTATCTTCAAATTCAACGCTGGCAAATAGTTTGTATGAAGTTATGAATTAATGAATTTTTTACACGCTATGTACCTAGTAGTTTACATAAAAAAAATGTATTTTTGGTAATAACACTCATAGCTTCATGAGCTCGATGATGTTCAGGTTATATCTGGGTTGTAATAAGATGGCAGTAGTTAAAACCCAGGTAGGGTAGTAGGTCAGCATGGAGAGCAATGGCCCTATCTCACTTTGTGATATTGTTCAAAAGGAATGACTTACGACCAGCAGAAGCACGTTTATAGACAAACATATACATATATACATAATCACGACTATTAACTCCGAAGGGTTAGTCAGAGACTAGGCAATGAGCACCGCAAAAGCAGTCCTCTGCCATAGTCCACTTTTCACCAAATAGCGACTGCATATGTACTTAGCGTGACTGCATATGTAATGAGCCCATCGCCGTTCTATGCTGTTGGAAGTATGTTCAGTTTTAAGTCCGTTAGTCGCCTTTACGGCACCCAAAGGAAGAGAGGGGGTGGTAATATTTTTTCACCGCTACGCGACACGGTTAATGGTTAAACGTTTATAGACTGATGAAGATAATATTAAAACAGTAACAACAACTTCGCGCAATTCATCGTTGAAGTTTCTAAGTTAACCTTTCAGTTGGTAGAGTTCGCACGGGTCGTAGTTAAGTACTTTGTTGATGTTTTTCCCTTATTAACTTTGTAACTCTTTACCTGTCGAAACTGATTATTTTACTTGAAGTGTGTACATATTTTAAACATTGTTACATAATAATGTTTTTAATATTTTCTGATTAGATTCATATTAAGACTATTCCAATTAGACTTGAGTTTATGATCTTGAAACAGAAACATGTTTGCCTTTTTGTTGTGAGTGATAAACAAGGCGAATTTTCCAGATATAAAACCAGCGATGAATGCTATTGGAATGAGATCAGATAGAGAATGTATCGAGAGAATGCGAGCGCGGTCGCGGGGTCGCGCCGTGCTGGTTACGACACGGCTCGGCGGGTGAGTGCGAGGTGAAAAGTGAGTCGATGCCAACCTTGAGATCATCGGTGAGTGCAGGTCCGGTGGTGTGCGGGGCTCATTCCTCCCGGTTGCAGCGATCCGCCTTCCCTCGCTGTCAGGCGAACAGCCGTTAGACAAACTCCGTGGAACTCGCCACACACCGCTAGCAGTGGGACTTAATAGCGATACACCTCAAATTGTATGGCCAAAAACACACTATCACTGAACACTGCAACGATACTCCCAAGGTTCGAAAGCGAACCGTTCGCTTAACGGGCACTCGGACGACAGATGAAGTAGCGACAAAACCGTCGGTCGACAGGCGAGCGACCGAGACTTCGGCCGGACAATGACTGAGCGGTGGGCGCAGGCTGCAGCGCGCGCGCAGGCCCCGCGCCCCAGCCGCCGCCCCCGCCGCCGCGCCCCCGCCACCGCCCGCGCCCCCGCCGCTGCAGCCTCGCCCCCGAACGCGTTTTCCTCTGCCTCGAGAGCTTTTGCCAGCCCTGCTCTACAGTCTACACCAGTTACGTACTAAAACTGCAAGGGCGATGGAACGAACTCCAAACCTGTTTTTTCAACCTTATCAAGTCAAAAACACCGCCGAGATTTCTTCTAGGCAATTATAATTTAAGATTTGACGGTCTCTGAGAAAAGTTTCCAAACTAAAAAGGGAACAAAAGTTCAAATTCCTAAGTTTGAAATATGGGGCTTAAAATTTTATGAAGATGATCCGCCGAGCTTCGTATTAAATGAAGACATGTAAAAAATGTGTGTTGCTTCTGTGTGGCTATTAACATCCTCCTCGGCTCGAGCCCGCCGTGGCTCGGATCAATAAGCGCGCTTCGTTTTTTTCTCATCACCAATTACAACTATTTTTATAGGTCCATTGAAAAACACAATCGCAGTAATGGCTCTACAATTCGATTGTGTGTGTCGAGTACGCCTCTGAAGATATTCAATTCAAAGCTCAGCGATAAACATAAAATTGAATACAAAATAACACAGCTTGGTGTTGCAGTCTGGCATAGGAATTAAGTGTTTGTAATAAAAGCGTATTCCTTCAGGAATATCAATTTAGACTTTTATTTTAACGCTACAAAGAGTGCAAGTTGTCGTTAATGCGGTTAAGTGACATATTATACACAGTTCTAGTCTTCTTTTTTCATTTACTACAACACGACGTGCTTCAAGGAATTTTAATTTGCTCATGGCCAGCAATCAAAGGATTAATTTATAGCCGTACTTAGTTCAGCTATTACTGGAAATTACTATTTATGACTAAACCACAACGATTCGCTAGCAGATACAACTTAATAATAATAAGATCGAAAAAAAACGTACTAAGAGCCGACTGCAATTTGCACTGATGAGTAGGTATCATTATAGTCATTTAGCATATCATAAAAACATTGTAATGCTTTTAAGTCGCTTAAAAGCGTGATGGCAGCCAAAATATGCTCAAGTCACTCAACGCAACACGTTCCTCGCGCCTCGCACCACACAGTGCCCTCTTTAATTGTCCCATATTTAAGACATCAACGCGCGCGCTTTTCCAGAAATAATGTTTTAGAATATTATATTGTCAACACTTTAGATTAAAGTAGGATGCTTAGATGGTTGTTTTTATTATTAAACAGCATGTCTATATGACGACTGATTTTGAGACGTAGATTTGGTTTTTACTGGTTATTCTAACTATACTTTTCACAATTTAAATGTGTTATTTATTGGTTTTAAAAAGTTTTATATTAGTTTTAACATCAAAGTTTTACTTTTTGATCTGCGTCTACTTTCTAACGAATACTAGTTTCCATAATATTATAAGGTAATTACTTTTTCCCTAACTTTATTGTCATTTTAATTTTGCTTATTTCTTCAATGAGGTAAACGAATACTTAGAAATAATTGTGAAAACAGTTCACATAGGTATACGCATAACGACAGTAAGGCAAACGGGTTTGTTTGTATGGCGTGTATATAAACTCCATATTGGGCAGACATTCTTTTAAGATTATCCTGATACTTGTTCTTGCATGGATTCCATCCGACAATTATGCAATAAAATTGGCATAATTATCCATTATTTCTATTTTATGGCAAAAGTTTCTGCGGTTTTTTGTATTAAAATGGTCTAATGCTATTTGATAATTATGTCATTACAAAACACTACTTTTTTACATATTAGATGCTAAAAGAAAAATGTATGTTTTTCAATACCTAGTTTAGACAATTGACAATTGATTTAGTAAATTAACTAAAGTGTAATCCATTACAGATATTGCGGTTTGGATTATCGATATAATCGTTATGCAATAAATAATGACAAAGAATTGGCGGCGCCTGCCGAATGCACAAACGTGATGCCATTAGCGAGGTCGCAGTGCCGCCGCAATCCGCGCTCTAGCGCGCTCCAGCCCTCATTTCCTGCAGGATTGCTGCAATCCAGATAATCGCTCCAAAACGTTATAGCTCACCACTCCGGACAGAAATACTTTGTTAATAACCTGAACTGTAAACGCCGCTATCTAAGACAAATTAAACCATAAACCACTCTTGCTCGAGTCCACGTAAGAAGTCGCAACCGTCGTTGCGTGACTTTTGTAGCGATCCGCGAATGTGGACCGTTCGTATTGGACACCGAAATGCTGCGAGTGAACCGTTCTTATTTCTGATTCCCAACGGTTTGAATGTTGTAGTAATTCTCCACGGCGTGGCACCGGTGCGCGGCGTAGCGGTGACCGGATAACGGTCGCGGAGGTACTCGCGCCGCACTCGCAGGGCGGCAGCTCCCGGGCCGCGCTCCGAAACCCGGCAGTGGCACGCGAATAGTCATTATTTTGAGGAGCTCGATGGCGCAGCAGCTAGCGCGTTCGGCTTGCGATCGTGCCCGCTAAGCAACGCTGGATGGGTGACCAAATTAAAAACATATCAAGCTACTCCGAGCTTTGAAGGGGACCGAAAAGCCGTTGGTTCCGGTTGTCCTCGAAAGATGGCAGTCGTTAAAAACCCACCAACCCGCATTGGGCCTTATGGTGGGTTATGGCCCAACTTCCCCATGTGATGTTGTCCGTGTGTGAAGGCTTGTGCCCAGCAGTGGGACGTTTATAAGCTGGTGATTTGACTTGAGTTGTCTTTACAATAGCGCCATACGCCAGTGTCACGGCCGGGCTGCCATCGCAATCGCGCCGCAACAAGGTTGCACTCGCGTACATACATAATGTTATGCCATATCGTCCGTTGCCGCTGCACCGTGTCATTACCGCATGGGAAGCTATACACAGATCGTTATAACATAATTTGTTATCTACTAACACTAGTATCGTTCGACGGATAGATTGTAGATTATGTTTATATGAGGGCAGATTGATAAGCAACCGTGACGATCAACTTCTCAGGCTGGTGCCTGTAACCGATAAAAGAACATGTTGGTGTATATTCATATTCAAGTGAATACTGACACCGAATATATATTCAATTTATCAGGATTTTTTATGGTTCATTCCGTTACTTACGAACAAGCTCTACGAGTTCATGTACCACAAGATATTCCAATATTCCAAAGCTGGAAACGCTTCAAAAAGTAGTCTAAAGGATTTTATTTCTACGCAAGAAAATTTATAAAAAAAGTTGGTGTATATTCATATTCAAGTGAATACTGACACCGAATATATATTCAATTTATCAGGATTTTTTATGGTTCATTCCGTTACTTACGAACAAGCTCTACGTGTTCATGTACCACAAGATATTCCAATATTCCAAAGCTGGAAACGCTTCAAAAAGTAGTCTAAAGGATTTTATTTCTACGCAAGAAAATTTATAAAAAAATAAATAAAATTATATATGTCAAAGCTTAAGTCTATTACAAATTCAATATTATATGAGGAAAACCACTCATATAAAATCCGTGTCCTTACATAGATGACAGCATCTTTCTGCAGAACATATCGAAGATACAAATAAGTGACATCATTAATGCAAACCGAACATATCCTTGATACCAATCAATGGGTGGGGATAAAAATTGTTTACGGACGAGAGAAACAACTTTTACTTGTCTCAATTAAGTTTCCATTTAGGCAGCGAGAGGGGATTCCGTGAAGATTTGGCACACAGGTTGTGGGTGTGATTTCGCCAGGCCACTGCAAACTTTCTCCGTGTGTTGCAAGCGGACGTCACAAACAACAGCTATCGGCGCTCACGCAGCGAACGATTTCGATTATCAAGTGACATTTAAAATATCACTATCCAAATATCAAGGCAGGCCGGTCTGACAGACCATCCGACTTTGGCGAATAATAACCGGATAATAACCTTTTCCACTCGTTTGGAGCGTTGCGAATAACATGTGAATCACCATGTGGAGGTGTTCAAATAGGAAACTTGAATATCGCTTTTGCCTAAAAGAACTCAATTTATAAATCTTCTATGGGCATAGTTAAATTATATCTCGCGGTTGCTATGCCATTTCAGAAATATTGAGTCATCGTATCATCAATGGTTACTTTTATTGTAACGTTTTTTCATTCTTAGAGCCGATTTTTTATTTGTCAGATAAAACTTATTTGTTTGTAAAAGTAATATACAACCATTTTAAAATTTATTGTCTTCTTTTTGTCAATTATATTGTCATTCTTTTTTTACAGGTGACATTT
Organism: Scoparia ambigualis; assembly: GCA_963921215.1. NCBI lineage: Eukaryota > Metazoa > Arthropoda > Insecta > Lepidoptera > Crambidae > Scoparia > Scoparia ambigualis. Next base: position 20,440,568 of record OY992507.1, read on the forward strand.
TAGGTTGATTGTGTAATATTCTCTGGTAGAGTTTTGTCCGAGGATTCAATAATCGGCCCTTAACAAACAAGCAGACGGCGGTGATGGCAAGCGGTCGCCACCTTTTCCACCTTCTGACGCTTGCAACACGATGGCACAGCTGTTTGGTGGCAAAAATAAATACAAAGGTGGTACATAAATACATCCAAGATTGGTTCCTTGTGGGAACCATAACATCTGCATTAAAAAAACATCAAGAAAAGATAAAAATAAGTAGTAGTAATAATAAATATTTAATAATTATTATCAGTTGGAGATTGAAAACAAATCTGCTACCATTTAAGGAGAGTAAGTGTGCACTAAAACATACAATAGTGGGCAAAGGATTGCCGATATCTGATATATCTTAAGTAGGTTGTATATCTTCTGAACCTGGAAAGAGACGTAACAATTGAACAAAGGTTGTTGCACAAACGTCAGTGACATTTCGCAATGGCTGGGCCGTGGGCAGAGTCCTCGGCGCGGGTGCGTGGGTGCAGCGAGCGGCGCCGGCACCAATGAGAAAATAAAATTAGAATACGAACTAGAGACTATCACCGCCAAGCAAGTTTTGCGCACTAAATTCCGTCTGTAAACACCTCACCGATTGTATGTTATGCGAGCAACTGGTAGGAGAGCAACAAAAAAAAACCCTAAAAAACACGCCCGTACCAGCAAAATATATTGACCAGCTACAACAAGTGTAGCTAAGTGATTCCCGGGCAAGAGGCCTAGCTTCGGGGCCCGCACCGGCCATAGGGCCGAAGACAACCGCACTTCACTAATTATGAACCTTGCGGCCGCAAATCAGTGCGCAGTTTCTTCGCGGTGTCGTCTCTAGTTATAATACCTCAACGGCCAGCACCCGCGTCTAGCCCACGCGTGGGAGTGATGTGAAACTCGCCATTGACAAAGTTTTTGCTCAAATACTCACCTCTTTGCAATGTTGGACGATCTATTCAATGTAGGTGTGTCCTTTGGATGCCATATAAAGTCATCTTTTTATGGGTAGGGTGGTAGATTATTGAACTAATATATCGAATAGCATCTTTTGCAAGTTTTAACTTCTAGTAACCGTGTTCTGTACAGGTTTGCTTGGATTACCTTAATAAATGTGAAACTAATAGTTTCTAAGATTCCAAAAAAATTAAGAAGGCATTCATATTATGTTTTCGTACAGTAATATCAACCACAACGCAAGCTTTTTTGACTTAGCTAATAAACAAACCGCAGGCGAAAAACAATCCAAACATACCTTCAATTTTTAAATTGATCGCCTAGCCAACACTAGACCAGTCGTGCTATTCCAATTTACATAGAGTTAAAACTAACAATGGCCCCTAACGCGGCCGCGAGTCGTGAGTCGCCGCAACTAAACCCCAGCACATTACGCGATCAGACGCGCTTCAATGTACATATATTTACCGTAAAAAGGAATTCTACCGACCGCCGGCGAAATACTGAGAATAAATCTTTTCAAAATTTGAATACAAAGATTTTTTTTTACTGGAGAAATGGTATTAAAATAAGAATAGATTACGTTGACCTTAATCACTTAACGCGCTAAGAGGGTGTTGCGATTGCAAAAGTTTAAATTTGCGTCTATCATTGTTAAGAAGAACATTATGTTACTTCGGGACAAATGGTCAGTCTTTGCTGATGGCTCTTGGCACGCTGCCAACCGCAGCGGACCTCTAGCCAATATAAGAAATTTGTGTTGCGATGCGATACTACCTTCCCAATAGCCACATACAATTGTACTGTATAAGAACCGGACTTGAGTACAATCTTTGCTTACAAAATCTTAACTTTGACCGCCTCTGAAACTTTATGGTCTAACCACTAATTATAACACAGAGAACCAGGGCTCGATTTCGAGCAGGGTTACTTTGCACCCAGCAGTTGGTAGATGGTCATGCAAAAAATCAGCCTTGCTGTTCCGTTCGATACGTCAGATTTGTACCAACAGAAGTTAAACTAGACAAACCATTCAGGTTCATCATTCAGGTAACTAATTAAAGGCGCTAAGTAGTTAAAGATATATTTGTATTGTGTAATCAATAAATAAAAAAAGTAAAAATTAATCTCCTCATCACTTAACTTCGGATAACGAACGCTTTCATTTTCGGCCTTTCATTTTTTGATAGTCAAGATGATGATGATGAGACGATGATGAAACACTTGTCTGTTATAGAATAACTATAGCTACAATTTCATTGTGTATGGTTGTTTTTAACATTATCAATAACTAACAGTTAATGTACAGCATCAGAGCAAGACCATCATATAAAAAAAATATAATAACAATTTAAAGTGAGATATCGTGACCACCCCTTAGTCTTCTAGACGACCTTTACATAACTTATTCACGTGTTAGGCTATTGGCTTTTAGGCTAATGGCACTCTAGAGAATACTTATGATCGCCTATCATGATCTGTTCTGTGCTAACCTTCTGTTACCAAATAGCAATCACGTTGCAAAAGCTGGGTGAGTAATCGATAAATATGTTCATTGACTAATAACTGCTTACACCTACATAAAGGAGCTTAATTTAGCAAGCAATGGGCACGCCATTATCTTTATATTATGAGACCAATAGTTCCGGGTCTGGGATTGTGATGTGCTCCTTGATTTGAGTTCCGTTTTTCTCTTTATTTAGATACTAGTATGGCTGTATTATAAACGTTTGACTGTTTGATAGCATCTGCGTCTGTTGTGTTGGTACATGCCTATTATTGACCCACTTAAGATTGACTTGATAAAGAATTATATTGACTTGAAAAAGAGTTAAGTATAGAAATAACCTTAACATTTTAAAGACGGAAAAAAAATTTCGTCATACTCAGTACAATATGGTGATGATTTGACAAACGAGGTAAAAAATTACAAACTACATAATGTCTGAAATAAATGTACTGAATGAAACAATGGTGAATAATTTGGGTCATGGTAAGAGCTAACTTGTATAGATTTAGAGAATCGTCAACGCCGTCACTGAATTGTGCACATAAACCTATTATGTGTGGGTTAGTACAATGTATTACGATGTGATTTGCCAAGCGGGTTAACTGCTGTAAAACTTACAATTTCATTGCTTAAAGCACATACCCAATCGTAAAATGTCTTTTGAAAATGTTTTGTAGCACCCATTATCTAAGACCATAATAAAATGTACCATGTTGTAAATCAGCTAACATAACAAAGTCAGAACAGAGAAACAAAACTAGAAACAGCTCTAATCTTTATCTCTCAGCCGACATCAGTCGTCATCATCACATTCACGGCAATGTCACTGACACTAGCATGAGAAGTATAATATGCATAACAAATCGATAAGTAAGGTCCAACGAACCGCAATCATAAGCTGTTCTACTGCAAAAAATATCAAATTATACCATCAAGCATCTAACGCCACGTTCATACTCACTGGCATTAGTGTCATAGAAGGGCGCCGCGTCACATGCCAATGACATCATGACAGGCCACTTACTGTTACAGGCTGTATACGTGATCAGCGTAAAAAATGGCCTTTGTTATTCATTTCATATCCCACTGCATGCCTATAGAAAGGTACTGTGAAAGCCACAGATCATTGGTATGCACTTGAAAACTTTACTAATATGGTAATGTCAAGCCATTTCCATTTGAGTATACTTATGTTTAATTAAAGTACCTCATCAAAAGTCGGGTAAACTCATAGTAATTGTTTAATGATTGATACCGAACCCTTTATCTCTTATATTATTCTCGAGTCTCCCGGAGACCCTGGACCCGGAAAAGGGTTCAAAGCTGTCAAAAGATTGTCAAATAAAATAAAGTAAAAAGTGGTTTATTTCAATATGTATCGTGTCTGCAATACCTTTCCAACTTAGGTACATATTATTTACTTTAAAGTTAGACATTACTTCAAGTGGTACTGAACATCCGTCGTATTATGACGCGTCCCAACTAAAGCCAATTACTCCACATAATAGTAAAAGTCCATTAGCATTTACAATTGTTTGCGTCATTACATTTTATACTTTATTGGTGTTCCCGGGCCGCATATCGGCGGAGTAAATGTTTCGCATGCACGACTGGGGCGCAGGCGCAAGCGCAGCGAGCGGCGGCGGTGACACAGCGCTAAAAATAGAGCCAGCCCGATGCGGCGGCGCGCGGCCAGACCAGTCCAGCCCCTTCCCTCCCATACACCCGCCATTTTGCGGCTTGCGGACCGTGGCACCGTGGCACTCAGCCAACCCTGCCAGACACCAAGGACGTCCCAACTATGGAGTTCAACAAATAAAACGCGAAATTCCCAAGTGTTATCGACCTAATATCAAAACCGTTAGCTACATTTTTTCTACTAAATCAATATTCAGTTTAATGGTGTAATTGGACGTGGTTTGCGATTGGGAGCAACCCGACGTTAATTTATGTAATAATGAACATGATAGTGAACAGAGAGAAACTTTAATGTGCGTTGCATAATAAAAACTGAACAGGTTCACAACCTCCTCTGAGTTCAATCAATCTGTCTTCGAGTAGATTATTACAATTTCAAACCATCATATCTTTAATATTTTTTTAATCCTATCTCATACATCCATCCATTTCGTTATTCTTTAGGCAGCAACAATCAAACTATTAAGAAAATCATAGTTAACAATGTGTCCACACGCGGCCTTTGCAATTACACTCGCGGATATCACGTTGATTATTTATTATGTTTCCTTCGATTTGGCTGCAAGGTCGAGATAATAAGCAGACGCGCAGCTTGCGCTCATTAGCGTTGGGCGTAAAAAATAAACAATACACGTACAATACGGATACTTAATTCTATTCAGAGCTATTGTTTTGTAGATTACTTGCCACAGCGAGTAATCTAAAATAAACATTATGAAAACCTGATATTTTTTGTTGAAATTTGTAACTTGATTGCGATTCAGCTTTATTAAATATACTTATTTTGTTGTATGTTGCATAACATAAAACAAAATAAGTCAAACAACAATAAACACGAATAGTAGATAATAAATGTTACTTCTAAGAACAGATAGAACTTCGTCTGACACTTAAAAGCTTGAACATAAAACATTCGGTACTAACTCGGAGACGTGTTAGGTTAACATATAATTTAGTGACAAATATAAAATTGGAAATGGACGGATCCCTCTTGCAGCAGGAAGGTGAAGATGATGTCATAGCTTCGACTGGTTCTGTTTATTATTCGACCGGTACTTAACAGAGAACCGAATATATTAGGCGCTTAGTCTGTCGTTTAATAAAAATTGTTTGTCAAGATATGTTGATTAATGTGTATTTTTCCTCAATATGGATGTAACTAATGAGTTGGATTAATTATGGATTCGAGACATTTAATCGTGAAAGACATATTTACTGCCTTTAATGTAAAAAGACATTTTAAATGTTCGCTGTGTGTGTGTCTGTACCTTCTATCTTAATAAGTTCTTGCAGTTGTAGCCGTGTTAAGTCGATTGTATGAGATATTTCGATGAAAGATAAAATTTTCATGAAATTTATAGGTAGCTTGTTATACATATAATACATATTAAGTTCCATAACTTGCATGCTCTTTAATAGTTTAGTTATTATCAATTTAGCGATTGTGAAGTAATCGATTGTATTTGTTGCTTGAGTTTTTAATGTTACTATCACATATTTTTATTTGTGTGAATCTGTAAATGGTTTGCTGTTTTACATTTTCAGTGTTATACTTTTTATAGAACTGTCGATTCACTTTTGAATATACAATAAAAATAATAAATAAAATGACCACAAAACCTTATTTATAGTTACTGTTACAAAACAGACTGTTATAAAACAGTCGCTGTCACTTTTTTAGCCAATTATTTTAGGCTGATACTTTAAAGCACCAGTTTAAATTTAAACGCCGGTTTGTGGTATGGCTCCAAGCCATCAAACAGTTTTTCTCAAATTTGAATTCTGCAATATCTTCTTCTTTTCGTTTTAACACAAAGCTATAAAGCTCATTATAACCGTGTCGTGTAGCGGTGAAAGAATACTACCACCCCCTCTCTTCCCTTGGGTTTCGTAAAAGGCGACTAACGGACTAAAGACTGTACATAAATCCAACAGCTTAGAACGGGGATGGGCTCACCACCTGTCACGCTGAACACATGTGCAGTCGATATTTGGTGAATAGTGGACTATGGCAGAGGATTGCTTTTGCGGTCCTCATTGGCTAGTCTCTGACTAACCCTTCGGGGATAATAGTCGTGTATGTATATACAGTCGTGGTCAACTAATTAGGGACATTCAAGATAGTGAAGAGCAATAACCGGTTATGTACATATAAATATAAAACCCTATTGATTTTTCAGCACCTATTATTTGCATAATTTGGTCCGATTACTATACTATAAATGGCTGTAAATAAGAGAATAATTAAATAGAAAAAAGTATTTAATATCAAAGGTTGAACGTGTATTAAATTTTAAGGTATAATTATGTAGCTGGACATTTAATTAAGGACAGTAAAGTATAATGATGAATAGAGTTAAACAAAACGAATAATCTCCAGTATTATAATATTTTTAAAAGCTCCATTTTATTACGTGTAAAATCAGTACCCAGTAGCAAAACCTTTGTTAGTAATTACCGCTTGACACCGATGTGGCATAGACATTATCAGTTTCTGACATGTTTCGATAGGAATGTTTGCCCATGCCTCACAAAAAGCTTGATTAAGTTGATCTAAAGTTGTGGTACGATAAGTTGAAACTTTTTTCTTGATTTCGTGCCAAAGGTGCTCAATTGGGTTGAGGTCCGGGCTATTTGCTGGCCAATCTAGCACCGATACTGACTGACTGGTAAGAAACGACTTGACTGAACGGGCGGTATGTTTCGGGTCGTTATCATGCTGAAACGTCCATATAATAGGGAGATGCTCCTCAGCATAGGGAAGCATAGTTTCCTCCAATATTGTTTTGTATTGATGTTGGTCTAAGTTACCCTGAACTTTTCTCACAGGTCCCACTCCACGTCCAGAAAATGAACCCCAAATTTTAATGTTTCCACCGCCATGTTTCACCTGCTTTTTTGTGAATCTTGGATTCATTTCCGCTTTTACAGGACGCCGTACGTATTGCCTTCCATCTGAAGAAATTAAATTAATCTTGGTCTCGTCAGAGAATAATACATGTTGCCATTGGGCGTAGGTCCAATGTCCATATTTACGTGCAAACGCCAAACGAGCATTTCTATGTTCTTTCTTCAACAACGGTACTTTGCGAGCCACTCTTCCGAACAACCCTGCTTCTACCAGACGTCGTCGAACGGTCCTCGCTGATACACCGGCTCTTTCGTCTGCTCCAAACACTTCGTGTTTAATTAAAATAGAGCCTAGAAACGGATCTTTCTTAGCTAACCTGGTTATCATTCTATCTTCTTGCGGAGTTGTTTTTCTCGATCTTTTTGTCCTGGGCACATTTAAAGCTGTGTTATTGCGCCTGAAATGTTGCACTGCATTGCATACCATAGTTTTTGAACAATTTAAATGTTCTGCTATCCCTCGGTATGACCAACCACGCTCGACAAACTTCATGATAATTGTTCGTAGTGTTGGATCGCAACTTTTATTTTTGCCCATATTTCTTCAAAATAATTCTCAAAACTTAAAATTAAAAATCTGGATTGCCGCCAAAACTACCACAAAACAATAAAAGAAGAAATAAAAAAGTATTGAGATTCAAATTTTGAAAATAGAACGCAATATCTCAGTGTCCCTAATTAAATGGCCAGCCAGCATTCTTTGAACAAATAGCACACTGATAATCTATCAGCTATACTGTAAAGAGGTTTAATGTTTAAGAAGTTGTTATTGTTTGTATAATCGGGCACATCAATGACTAATTATACTTACGTGTAAAAGATATGGAATATTGTTAAGACTCGTTGGAAAATAAAAAATAAATTCACAATTTGGCTTAACTAGAGATTGTCCCTAATTAGTTGACCACGACTGTATATATATATATATGTATATATACTAATATTATAAAAAGGAAAGATTTGATTGTTTGTTTGTTTGGATTGAATAGGCTCCGAAACAACTGCACCGATTTGGGAAATTCTTTCACCGTTGGGAAGCTACACTATCTCCGGGTGACATAGTCTATAAAATTCGTCACGGGGTACGGGGTCCACGCGGACGAAGTCGCGAGCGGTCCGCTAGTGTATGTATAAAGCTCAACATAACACATGGTGAGATTGGGCCTCAACTTAAAACGCTTTTTCAATGCGTTTTGGGGCCTACTTGGAAGATCACAACCTTAATGCTAATCACTGAGCCATCGAACTTCTACTGTTCCATACTTACTGATGGACTTAATTCCTTTTTTAAACAATTGTAGATACAGTATAGTAGACGAAATAAAGTCCGTTAACCGTGTTGCGTAGCGGTAAAATAATACTACCACCCCCTCTCTTCTCTTGGGTGTCGTAAAAGGAGACTAACGGACTAAAGACTGCATGCACATACATCCAACAGCATAGTGCGGCGATGGGCTCACCACCTGTCACGCTGAGCAAATGTGCAGTCGCTATTTGGTGAATAGTGGACTATGGTAGAGGACTGCTTTTGCGGTCCTCATTGCCTAGTCTGACTAACCTTTCGGAGATAATAGTCGTGATTATTATGTATGTATGTATAGTAGACGAAATAAAACGAGGGTTATGAGATTTTCAAGGGCGTGCCTTCCTCTCTTTTCTTTTGCCAATTAATGGCAGTTCGTTTGGAGGCAAAGCTCAGGGGTTTAATGTCGAAGAGAATATTGCCGCCACAGCGCACGGCACTCGCGCCATTCTCGGAACTTTAATTCCCGGTGCCCTCAGCGGCATTGAGATCATTCTCCAAACGGGATACCACTTAGATTTTTTTCTATCTTATTACACTTAACTGCTAGCTTTAGTGACTTACAGAGACCCCGAGCATGTAAAAAGAAAAAGCAATGCATATCTAAAAGGTCGTTCGAAGAAGTTACAATAAAATGGCATCTAAAAATAATAAACAAATATAATAGCATTCAGACTTAATGCCGTCACGACTTTTTCTTCGTTTTGATTTCTTTTATCGGACTCTGACTGACCGTCAAAGAGCCTTGTGCAAACCTTTTATATTAAATTAATTGGGCATGCATGTGCAATCAATATCAATTATACATTGCATTACGAAGATTGAGGTGCACATCATTATGCGCATGCTTGCTACTGCCATGAAATATGCCAATACAACTAATGAAAAAATAAAATTGTGAGAAGGTCTTCTAAAGAATGAGATCATCGAAGACCTCGACTGATGACACAAGACGTGATTCAATAACGCTGGCAGGTCTGGAAACGAAAAACAATTCATAAATACAATACGCTTATACAAATGTAGGCATCCAACAAAAAATGTGAGAGAAGAACTTTTAATTTGCGGTTATACCATAAGGCTATACGTACTCGGGCTCGGAGAAGCATCAGCTTTGTTTTACCAAAAAAGAACATTATGGCATCATAATGATAGTTAAATTAAGGAATATTACATACATATGCTACCCGATGTCATGACCATTTAACTTTTTGTAACAAATATTTGTATTCTGCTTTGTTAACTTAATATCAACCACAGAATACATAATAGTACAATGCTATAAAAACAGAGTTATAAACCCTCCGCTTCTTGTGTTTTATTTATATATTTACATATTCGATCATCTAAGCACTAGATGATTGAAGATTTAACATAACATACGTCACTCCCGTTTTCCGGAGGGTAGGCTCTTTTTACCAGAATAAGTTATTAATCGGTCTGTAGAACTCGATAACGCCGGGTGCTCTTCAACGACGAACGCGTGGCGAAATAAACTATGTCAAGTGAGTTTTGACATAAATGGATTAGGACTAGGAGTGACATGCGAGTGATGTATATTTGGTACTCTATAGCAAACTCTACAAAGATAGGTTTGTGCGTCTTTTGAAATGAGTTCTGTCATCTAAGTGAATTCGAATTCGAGTTCGGATTTTTACAGATTTGCAAGTTATGCAACTTTTACAATGACTGGTCACGCGGTTATTTTTGGTTATCGAAAATAATATTACAATGCAAAAGAAGTGTCTGCCTCAATTGGGACTCGAACTGCGTTATAAAAATGTCTAGTGTTAAGTTATCACGTTATCTCAAAGTCGTAGAAAGGAAGCTTCATGGCGCATTCGGTTGCAGTTACGTATATCGTAAACTACATTGAAAAAATACGTAATTTTATGTAGTCATATAAGTTACATCCTGAATTATATCAGCCAATATCATCAACATTGTTCAGGTATTTTCTTTCTTTTAATTATACCGGCAGCAAGACCTTGGCCGTCACTATATTTATAACTAATGTAATGATGCCATGGTATTGGTTCTGCTTTCCAAGTTGTTGTTTTTGTGTTCTTTTGTAATTCGTGCCATTTTTATAATGGACAGTGTCCTTCTATGATACGTAGGGTATTTTCTAATTTCTGATGCTGTAAAAGACAGGAAGTAAAGAAATGTCTTTGCTGAATTTCTTCTCGGTTCGTATCAGTATAAGGGTTCCCGGCTCCGTAGACTTACGAACCGATGGTGACTGTCTTGCATAGAAGCTCAATTATTGTAGCCTAATCTGACTAATTAATAAAGTAAAGTAAAAGAAAAGGAGCATTATTTTAAGTACCTACCTGTATCCGAGTTAAGTATTTCATTTCAACGTGTAGTATTCGCGTGAACTTAAAAGGTAGTGATATTTTAGGTTTGTGCACGTTTGTCGAGTTGTTTAGCGCCTGGTGGTCGGTGTTTGAACATCAAACACCTCGCGTAGGTGTGGGCTAAGAAAGAATGGCCCCGTGCTATATCCGCTGGTTGTCGAAATCGCCGCTTACGCAACGCATCTTTGAACCGGTAAACTAGAATTTAAACAAGCGCGACGCGACGTCTGTTCAGTGTTTCACATAGGTACTCTCTTTGTGAATGTGACACACGTTTTAACCCACTTATACACGAATCGAACGAAATAAAGTTACATGGAACTTATTCACCAGTGCAGACAAAACACGTTTTCGTTGTGTTACTTCTACACTTATGTCATGTAGCTTACTTTTCGGCGAATGTTATATTCATAATTTTATTGTCTCACATCGGGTGTACAGATCTTGACTTATAATTTAATTAGATTGCCAAACCAATATTCTATAATAACACGAACTTATTCTTCTATTTTAAATTGGTATTGTATCTCCCCCATTTCACTTGGAGTCGACGCAATTTTTTTTTCCATTCTCTATTAGCCGTCACCTGATTAGTCACTCCCTTTTCATTCAAATCATATTACAGACTCCATTAATCTTTTTTTTTGGTCTACCCCTCTATCCATTAACACTTATATAATTACTCTTTTAGTTACATGTAATACTAATTATTCGTTTTCAGCTTACATTAGTCTTCAATTCTGCGACTCAACTTACTAATCGTATAAGTATCTCGGTAGCTAAATTTAAAGGTCAGTCGTCCATATACCTAAGTGCTTTACGTCACTTCACGACCCACCTGAGACAGTCGGTTTTAATAGTACCATTTACCTCTCTAAAATTAATTTTAATGCGACATCTTATGTAATTAGATGCTTTATTTTATGCCATTACCTAATTCATTAATTTTATGTTTGTGTATTTTTTTTATTTTTATGTGTGAAATGAAAATGAAAAAATGTTTTTTGCAACAGTCACCAATACACATGTTAAATAGCCCTGGCTATTGAAAAAATTACTTGTGTTACAAAAACCAGTTCCTTCCTAAGTTGACAAAACTCTCTGGATTTTGTTGTAATAACAGGATACAAACATAAAATATAAAAAAGTACTTATAACCTAAACATAACATTTTTTTTAAAAGGAGTATATGGTTATGCAGAATAGAAGAAGACGGGAATGGCTACGGGAAATTACCGTTTATAATGCTCTGCTGCGCAACGTAATACGGGAAACAATATGATTCGTTGCGTACCGGCAACTAATCTTTTTACGAAAGTCGATTCTTAAACATGTCGGTGGGTTTTTTTTAACCTGGAATGGTCTATATTTTTATAACATAAACTATGTTTTTGAAAATATGTAATATTATGTTAACTATGATTCGTGGAAGGGTTTGGGGGAGGTCTTTGCTCAGCAGTGGGGCAAAATAGGCAATAAAAAAACTATGTTCACATTTTGTAAGTATTGTATAACCACCTGGTTTGCATCTGAAATGTAACTGTCAAATATATACTTGGATACTATTTATATAATTAGTTTCGAAAATGTACAGAACCTCGAAGTGTAAGTCACAAAAAAGTAAGTGAATATTTTAAAACCATAAATTCATAATATGTACATACTCAAGACTATTATTATTATTATTAAAGAGTGATGAATATGACTGTTGAAGGTAGGAGAGGAAGAGGAAGACCAAAGAAAAGATGGATGGATTGTGTAAGGGATGACATGAATGAGAGGGGATTGGATGATTTGATGACGAATGACCGAGTTGTATGGAAGAAAAGACATACTGCGCCGACCTCAAATAACAACTAACTACTATGTGGAACTATGTGTTCTAGTGGCTAAGCCACCGGTTTTAGACCCAGAGATCCCGGGTTCGATTCCCAAGGGGGGGGGGGGGGGGGGTACATCTTTGTGTGCTCGGTTTGGATGGTGGTAGGGCTGTTAAGTCCGCCTGGCTAGCTACCACCATCTTATCTAAGTCTGTCGCCATAACAACGATGTTTATAGCATTGTTGTGTTCCGACAGTTTGAGATAAGATAGCCAGTTCCTCAGTGGTAGAGGATTCCGGGTGAAGCGCGCTTCCACCTTCGGCCTTATCGTCACTTACCATCAGGTGAGATGAAGGCCAAGTGCTTACCCGTTGTAGAAAAAAAAAAACAGAGCAGAGCAAGCGATTGATGATGATACTCAAGACTATTATTCCCGAAAGGTTAGTCCGAGACTAGGCAATGAAGTCCGCACACGCAACTCTTCTGCCACAGTCCACGTATCAACAAATAATAACTGCACATGTGATCAGCGTGATCGGTGGTGAGCCAATGTCCTCTCCATGCTGTTGTATGTATGTGCAGTCTTTAGTCCGTTAATCTTTTACGGCACCCAAGCCAATTGAAGAAATAAGTTAGTAGTATTCTATTATTGAGCCGCCACCCCACAGCACTTAACTATTAAAGTTAAGTAAAGTATATTAAACTATATTCACAGTGAGACGCTCAACAATTTTAATGATAACTAGGTAGATGTAACGATTACTTAAGTGACTGTATAATTATTATAACAAAGTACTAAAATGCTCGTTTTCACTTTTGATTTTACGAGTGCTGAACTCGTAATTATTTTTTGTAACCGCGAGATGAATACCTAATGTCATTATTAGATTTCGCATAGTGATACAAACATTCAAGGTTGTCACTCAAGCTAATGTCGTTGGTCATACTGTAAAAACAACCAAAGCAAACAAAGGTCACGATGAATCTGGAAAAATAACACTTCAAATGTCAGATGATGCGACTGGTAATCTTTATAATTTATTTTTCTTAATGTAAATGCTTTTAAACATTTATTCGTAGCACTGTGAATGAATTGGAGTAGGTAACGCAATGTTTTGGACGTAGTTTTTATTTCGCAAGTTAGAGTTAATATAATCATTTACAGATCAGGTCAATCAAAGTTAGGCACTAAAAGTATGTTCTATTTACATACTTTGCCCATCTTAAGGTAGGTTAACTTTAAAACACTTTACACGGATTTAGGGTAGATTCGACTAAACTGTAATAAGGTCTTATACCTAGATAAAATGCCGAATTTGTATGGACTACTCTCGGAGTAAGTCTTATTCGAGTTTGGTCGAATCCACCCTTAATGTATTAATTTATCCTTATTCATATAAAGATTTCATTTAATATATGGGAATACTTATATCGCAAGCTTGGATAGGTCCTATTAAACGGATTGCTATATAGAGGTTGCTATGGAGCGCTGCATAATGCATAAGCGAGGAGCAATGGCCGTTGCAATCTGCTAGTAATTAGTCCGGGCCGGAGAGCCGCGGCCGATCCCGGTGCCTGCTACGTGGTGCCTTCCCGACCCACTGTTACAAGAAGTAGCTAACTCAGATTATTCTGTGTTATACACGAGACACAGATATGCTACTAACAATTTTAGTAGTAAACAATAAAACCATAACGCATATAGCGATATATTGTAAATAGAGAGTGAATTAAATACTTATAGGTCGAAGTTTTATAGAGTTTTTGTCATTATAACTACTTGTTTATAACACTTTTTAAAACTACGATAAAAAAACAGTAAAATAAAGTTTTAGCCTTTATAAGATATAAAGTGCTTTATATTGTCCTACTGTAGGGCAAAGGCCTCCAACATTAAAAGTAAGTCATCTCTACATTTGATGGGTATTAACTTAGTCACCACGCTTGCCAAATGCGGGTTGATTAAAACCCGGTCATGCATCAAAAAACCCAAAATAAACTTTGCCTGACTTATGAATTAAACTTGGGACCTACGGACATCGAACCGATGACTTTGCTTTGGGCTTTTTTATACGAATGGTATAAAAAGCCTAGTATTTTCTAACACTAAAAGTAAAAAAGCCTTGTTGGCAGCTAGGAGCGAACCATTCCAGATGGGTTCTCACGCAACGTCACTTAACATAGTTAGTAGCTACTGCCCCGCCCACGACCCGGCTGCCGAGCACCTAGGCTTTGCTCCGTTAGGAATTCTCTAACATTTTTCTACTAGATTCGGTTTCACTAAAAATTCTTTGTTTGCTTGCATGCAAGAATTATGAACGGCTAATGTTTTTTTTCATTGCCGGTATTGTGCTTAATTTTTCACAGCACACGCTTCTTTTGCAGACACTAAAATCATGTTTACGCAAAAAAAATACATTCAGTTTAAGCGTTACATAAGCAAATTATTTAGAGCTTATACAAAATTAAGATTTGAACAATAAATTCTTCAAATATTCTAAGTGTACCAATCTACCTCGACATTGTAAGGATCAAGTTAGGCGTAAAATTATTGACCTCAACAATCATCAGTTAAGATCTGTTGACCATCTACGAAAATCTTGGCACTCGCGTCGGTACCAGTCTGTTGAAATTCAAGGCAATCACGACTTTAATGATTAGACATCATTGCATCTATACTACCAGTTTAGCTTAGAATTTTACTTCGAGCCCTGGGAACCCTTGAGATAAAAGGCAAAAAGCCATCGAATACGAACCGGACGTTTAATAATTGGTTCTTGGGAGATGGGTACTTACTAGTTACACGTTAAGGAACTGAAGGGTATCAACATTGATTATATAAAGGTAACTGGCTGGTTATTCAAAGGGTTTAATAACAAGTAAAAATATTCTTCAATAGTGTCGTTTCGCAAGGTAATTGGCAGCTCCGTCAATACAATCCACACAAAAAAATCTAATCGAAATCGAATGTCGCGTCGTATGCAGTTGTTAACGATTGCATGGGATATATTTTTTTATTTGAATTTTACACCATTGATGTTTACATCGTGAACTGTACTGCCTTGTGTTCTTTCTCTTTCTTTTCTTCCCGTCATGCTTTTCAAATTATGAAGAGGAAGTGTTCATTTTACGTTCGAATGAGTTAGCTTTTTACAATATAAAAAGTGAAAAACCGGTTCTTGATCGACAGTAGATCCATTGGGTGTTTGAACCTGTGCTTTACATTAACTCTTTATAACAACAAAAAGAAAAAATGGTAATGCCTTATTGCACGCCGTTGCCTCCACATTGACATAACATTAATTTATTATTTAAATTTTGTTAAACTTAACTTTGTAAGTAACATTATTTGCTACGATTACGTAACCCATTCTTGTTCTCATCCTCACTTCCTGCAACGAATACAAGAGCAATGAGGTCATATGTTTTAAACATCGTAGCAAGAAACTATATAAAAAATCATAATACTATGAATGTGGACAAATTAACATACAAAGTATTCAATAAAAAGGTTGTGTTGTTAAATACTCTGTAGGTTAGATGAGGTTTATTCTGCGACAGCAATGTGATGAGTAATAACAATTAATTGTACACCTAATTATCTAGAAGTGGGAATAGCTATCAAACGCAGCACGCCACTTGACCGGTCTGCCTCGACATTGTTCCATTGGGTAACCGAGAATAATAATCTAGATTTAGATACGTCTGAATCCGCTGAGATTTTATCTTTAACCGTATCGTTATCTAAATTACTTGATTGGGTTGCGAGAAACAATACCGATTGTCTTTGTATTCTGTGATCCATTGAATTAATTAAGAACAAGAAATCTAAGTTTTGCATTTGATTCGTGAAGGATATCGTTAAGATTAATTGCTAAAAAATCTTACATTAATTTTGACCCAGCTGACAACAAGCTAGCTTTGTCTGTCAAGACTATCCTTTTCTATCAAGCTTTTGCTTCTGCATTGTCTGTTTCAACATCATTAATCATGTTCTATCTTTTTGTGTTTAGATATAAAAAAAAACAATTGAATTGGAGGTGGAGTAATCTTTTTACAAATCTATATTTGTTGTTAAATATAAGCAAAATACTACTCACTTAGTGATAGACTGACTAATCGCAAAATATCATGAACTGTAAAGCGTTCAAACTTGAAATTTGGCCTGTAGGTCTACCTTTTTTTAGTGTAGACATCCGCTAACAATGGATTTTATAAATAACCCCGAGGTCACGGGATACAGGAATTTCCACAGACAGGAGTCGCGGGCAGGTTTCTAGTTACTAATAACATGTATACTCAAATCCCCATTCCACTTTCTTTTAAACATGAACAAATAGCTTGTTGTTTGCTCTGATACTCGTAGATAAAGCTATCACTAAATGTTGTTTAATTCAGTATCATTTTCTTCTAGTAATTTTTCATGACGCTTAAAAACGGAATAGACAGAGAAATTGTCAACAAAACTTTAGTCTTTGCATCTTAACGATCAAAATTAAAAATCTATAATAACTTTCCCCCTCTCACACCATTATCTAGTCCGCCTATCGCTTCAAGTCCGTTAACATAATGATCCGACGATTATCTCATAAAATACATATTTATACGTATTCACATTTGTTAATCAAATATATTTAGTACCCCTTTTCTACAAACCTAATAGTAAGATTATAATATAAGTAATTTAAGCTTGGCACGGACGAGAAAAACAAGATGGCTCCGCCCATTAAAAGTGAAGCACCTATCGATCTTGCGTGTGTAATGTCATGAGGCGCCCTTGGCACAATGCCCGTTTATTAGCGTGCGTAAGAACGTGTTCACCGTGTTAAAAAATATTTGATTATTCCACCGCTCGTGGTCTAGTAGCTAAACCACCGGTTAAGACCGGTGACCCAAAGGTCTGGGGTTCGATTCCTAGCAGCTGAGTAAATATTATTGTTCTTAGTTTGGTTGGTGGTAGAGCTTCTTATAGGTCAAAGTCGATAGTCATACTAATATCTTTACTTGCATTGCTATTTTCCTATAGTAAGAGTACCTAAGATAGATAAGATAAGATACAGTTTTTCTGTAGTTTAGAATTCCGGGTGAAGTGCGCTTCTGCTTTCGGCCACCATCACGGCAGACACACTATCAGCAAAAAAGTATCAGACAGCCTACTTTGGGTGCTTCACTTTCGACTTAAATGAATTCCATTTTTTCCCTTGTCCGTAACTTTATACTTGATACACAATATGAGTTTTTACTGCAATTAAATCTACGTAGCGTGAAAATCAGCCGCTACTTCACCTACTCTAATAGCAAATACATTTTATTTTACTAATCTGTATGACGCTCATTTTGAGAGTTGGTACTATAGAAGGGTTACTCGCATAATAACATATTTAGGTAGCCAAACCTTTATTGTTCTGAGAGCCAAACGCACAATGACACATCGTGTCTACGCAATATGACATACGCAAATTGACACACGGGAACGAACTGCATATTGTCAAGGTATTTGTGTGCCTTACGTTAGAGTCTCTGGCCTTTCTACGTGTGGTCTGTCGTTAGGCATACAAGCATGACATCAGCTAGTCGCATCACCGCCCGCGACGACCGCCCGCGAATCTGCCACTCAACCAACCCTCAAGGTGACGAGCTTTGTCTTCGAGTGCATCCATAACACCAAACGCTTCGTTTATTCGTCGCAGCTCGCGGCTTACGATGTAATTCCAGTGATTAAACTCGAATCAGACGCAATTTGTGTCGGCAAACATAATGAGCTGCACAGCAGCACAGACAGCAGTCGGCAATTGTTTAGCGTTATCCAATCTATGATTATTTAAACAGATGCAGATAGCAACGAGTAACGTTTTCTTTACTGTTATATAAACTGCCCCGGATATCCTTTGAACGAGACTTTACGTAAAATCAATGAATTAATCATAATAGAAAAGCAGTTGCAGACAGGAAGTGGATTGGGCATTTTTAAATATCGTATTTGATTAAAAACTATCTAAGAAAACACTTAATACAGGGTCAATTTTAAACCCCCCGCCAAAATTTTTCGCGTGATCCTATAACAGCAGTACAGCCAAATAATCAAATAAAAAGCATATTTTTTGTCACATTTTTGTCTCAATTCTTTCTTACGAAAATTAAAATCATTGTCACTTAGCGCGCGGCCGCCTCGTTTTCAAAGCGCATGCGCGTGACCGCTATTTATTTCCCCTTCCACCAATGACGGCGCTCCGTTCGCTTGGACCGCGAGGGTGAGCGCACGCACCTAGTAATATAGGATTTAAAAAGCAGCCAATAAATTATATTTACAAATAGAAATCATTTATTATTTTTACGTCAAATATATTATTATTACTTTTTATACCCCCTACTTTTGGCGGGGGGTCCAAAACTGACCCTGTATATCAACAATGTATGTAAATGAGAGAATGGAGAGTAAATAAAGCAAACTAAGTGTGTCAGGATCGTATAGCAAATGGAAAGCTGTGATCTATGTACTTATAATACAAACATAATTATAGTAAAGATTATTTTTGATTATATTAAAACTAAAGATAGATAGATAGATAAAACGCTTTATTGCACACACAAAACAAAACAGACAATATATAATAAGCATATTAAAAATAATGTGGGCAAAGGCGGTTTTATCTCTTAAAACAATCTCTTCCAGACAACCTTTGAAAAAAAAGAAAGAGAGAAGGATGGTTTAATCATATTTTTAATCGCCATCATAGAGCTATTATCAAGATAATACTTACAATAATTTGTTTAAATAATAAAACTTAGACCAATTTAAGTAAAATTTTAAACACTGAAAAAAGACGACAACCTCGGGCGGTAATCGAACCACGCACCTTCCGCCCGGAATGCGGGTATTTTACATCCGCCCGGAATGCGGAAGGTGCGTGGTTCGATTCCCGCCTGAGGTTGTCGTCTTTTTTCAGTGTTTAAAATTTTACTTACGCTTAAATATACTTAATATTTAAGCGTTATTAAAACGCTAAAATATAAAACATTAATTAGACCAATTTTACTGGTGATAATCGCATTATGATTACTTTACTTTGATTACGTTTTTAATTTTGTTATTTAAGTAGGTACTAACAAAATTTGTATAAATTTTACACGCATATAAAATAAAAACAACTGTTTTTGTTCAATAAAATAATGCATAAGTGGAAGCAATAAAAATGGCTTCCATACTAAAAAAGAAACTACTTGAATAAAAAAAAATGTTTAACAAAATAGCTCGACTATTCAAGTTTTGCATTCTGAAAATGTTGTTCTTTAGAGACGGAACATATTATGTATATTATAATTGTAACACATTATTTCTCGTTACTGGCCATCCGTTGAATTGTTTCATGACAACAATCTATAAATACGTCTTAAAAATTTACATAAGGTCTATCTATTACTTACACTAGGTACCCTTTGACATCAAACGTATGCAATGGAACATCAAACGGGGACTATTTATAGACTATAAATATTGTAATAAGCTCGTTACTGAACCAGCGGTCGCGGATCTGCATTCAGAAGCAATAACAGTAGTCAACATTCCGGGCAACAAGCCTCGTTAATACAGCATAAGCATATAGAATTTGCAGTAGGGCTCAACCTTACGCTGCGACTCCTAGAGAAACCAATACGGTATTTGATTTTATAGGCACGATTAAAGATGATAAAATTACATGCATTAATATGTTGATGCTGTAATGCACGTTTTTTATTTACTTACATGATCACATAAAGGTAATGACAACAAGTGTGAGCTAATGTATTATGTGGTATCTTACTGCGAGAGCACGATCTCTTTGCTGACTGTCGGAGATGATGTCAGCTGGCCTGGCCCACGATGACGGAAATATGTTCAAGGTGAAGAGAAATAAGCACGAGCCGCCGCCTATCCACGGTAGCATATGTTCGGTTCGCCTATGCCGTTTGCCGTATGCCGTATTGCTAGCTAGTGGGCGAAAACCTCGACCGCTTTTTCGTGAGCCTGTCACTTGTACAATATGTTTATGCAAACCGCTGACAAAGTCTGCTCGCGCTGGTTAGTAAACAGACTTTAAATTTCAATGTTGACACTGTTTGCACAATACCTCATTCATATACGTAAACAGAAAAACCTGCCAAACGGTTTTTTAAATTAACACTGGCCAAGAGAACCATTAAACTTGAAACGAAACAGATGTCGATTGTAATGCTTTCTGTATACTTGAAAATGAAAACCAAATATAGATAAATCTAGTATCGTATTACACGACGCGTCTTCCAAAGTGTATAATTTCTATACAATATAAGTATTAAATTTTAATATTATATTTCATAATAACCATGTCGAGTAGCGGTGAAATAATACTACCACCCCCTCCCTGTCTTCCCCTGGGTGTCGTAAAAGGCGACTAACGGACTAAATACTGCACATACATCCAACAACATAGAGCGGCGATGGGCTCACCACCTGTCACGCTGAGCACATGTGCGGTCGATATTTGATAAAAAGTGGACTATGGCAGAGGACTGCTTTTGCGGCTCTCATTGACTAACCCTTCGGGGATAATAGTTGTGATTATTGTATGTATTTTTTTTAATTTCTTTCACATTAAATAGTAGGCAAAAGATGTGCTATGAGATATGCCAACATTATTGAGGGAAATCCTTACCACAGCCTTAGTCACACAAACTTTAATGACGTCAGACCAAATAATCATCATTACCTATAACATTTTTTGTGTCATCACAGCGGGGGGGGTTAATCAAATCTAATCTTATCCTAAGATTGCGTCAAAGCGTTCAAAGTCGTGAGGTTTGCAAGAGCATTGTAATTAAACAAGCGAGTGTCGGGGACCAGTTTGTTCAAATGTGGATATCACGGGGGTTCAACGCTCGAGAGTGGTCGGGCGCGCGCTGGCGCGGCTGGTGCGGCGTCACACGCGACTTATCGTGCCACTGTCTCTTATCCGCGATCGCATAATGGCACATTAAAACAGTAAATGACTTTGTGTCGCA
This sequence comes from Scoparia ambigualis, assembly GCA_963921215.1. NCBI lineage: Eukaryota > Metazoa > Arthropoda > Insecta > Lepidoptera > Crambidae > Scoparia > Scoparia ambigualis. The sequence continues at coordinate 20,462,163 of OY992507.1, forward strand.
TATGCTCTACAAGCTCGTTTCCCACATGGAGAAAACTGTTCTACAAAAGCAAAAAGAAATAACTTTCATTTCTCTCCCATTTCTTTAATAACTAGTAAGAGCAAGTTTAATAAAGAATCATATTTGTTTAAACATGTGTATAATTAGTTCAGAATAAACACTAAAATAAAACTTATTACAATTTTACGTTTCAATAGTTGGTACCTACGTAGTTCTTTCAAAGGAGTCATATTTTACAATCTTAGAACTATAATCTCGTGATATTTATAAGTTTATTGCCTTGGGCCGATAGTCCATACAGAAATAGAATTGTATGCAGAGCTCAACACACGCCTGCGCAGTGAAATTAAATCAACCGATAATTATAAACTGATTCAGAATCATGGTTCCCGTTGAACTCTTTTGTAAGAGCGGCTCCCGGCCGGCGGCTTCCTAGGGCCTTGACGCCCGCGGCTCCTTCACAATAATGAGTAAAATACCGAATCCATCACACAACAGTTTAAGGCACTATTGGGAAACTGGACGCTACAGATTTCATCATAGATACCATCCCGCGGCGCCACAATCAAGGAGGTATTTATCGAGCTGCCATTACGCCTGCCGGCCGAAGAAAGTGCAGATAAGGATCTTTCTCGTCATTAGATATGACGCGGCTTGTGAGATGATGAAATTACTAGCCCGAGATTAAGTAAGTACTCACTTAAGCAATCAATACCTGTCTGACTGTAATATAAAACAACACACTTTATAAACTTATTTGGTAAGTACAAAAGAAATCAATAAATACTCAACAATTGTCAACAATGACATAATTTTAATGATGGAGACTAGCAGTGGGGCAAAATACAGATTGTACTTAACTTTTTTTTAATACTAAAAAATAACAAAACGTTTTTTAGATTTAATGTTTTTTTATAAAAGTTTTATTAACAGTTGTATAATGAAGCAAACATAAGAACTCGCCCCGACCCACGGCCACACAAACTTGAAATCCAGACTAATATTTATTACTTAAAAAAAACTTAACAGTATTACTTTCCCTCTCACTTTACATGTTTACAAAAGAACCTTCGGTATCGGACCTCCAATTTTCTGTCACAATTTTTTTTTAAATTTGGATGGTCTTTGGTGTAGCGCTAACTGAATTTATTTATAGATTTGATAAACGCTCTTAGATGATAGTCCAGTTGGTTCACTACCGCTGAGTGAGTAGCGGCTGTCATTTGGGAAAAATAATCTTCCTTCGCTACCATTGACGACCTATAGCACGCTATTTATGCGCTAATATTAACAATAACAACAGTTTATGAAATAACTAAGTTATACTTACAAATACGTATTTTTTGTTTACATATTTGTTCTTACAATCTATAAGTATATAGATATGCCACTCATGTAGGTACCTACTTACCTACTGATTGACTAACTGACTAATTTCAATATTTCAAGTCTTCAAACCTGTTGGCCGGTAATTTTGTTGTAGTATATATGAAAAATATATTTACTATTTATTTACGGAAGAACCGTATTTATTGGAAAAAACTGGGGTTTTCCAATACAATAAGCAGAACAATGAAAATGTGTAACATTAGTTGGACTGTGCAAAACTCAATTACATGATAATTTTAATGTTATATTCTAAAATGTTTCTTGTGAATTACTTTAGTGAATTCTAAGTCACGACGCGGTTTAACTTTGTAACTCTTAAATAAATTATGTACCTACATTAGCATTACAGAGTTAGCTCGTAACTTTCCATAGCCATCATTTGAGATGGGCATAATTACTACATAGTACTCCTTAACTGCCTATCACGCCAGGCGATTCACCCTATCCTTACAAGTAACTGGAAATTCCGTATTTCTTACAGCACGCTTGTAATGCTTTCGAGATTCCGATCAGCCTTTTTAGTATTCATTACATGCCATTACTTTATTATCGCGTGAAGAACAGCTCAATACTAAAAAGCACTTTGTTATAGGATAGATTACGTAATACAACTTGTACCTACTTGTGAATATTCAGCGAAAGGTCACGGTGTGCGGTGACCGTGGCGGCCAGAGGGTACGGACGGCAAGTAGGGGGAGTGACGCGCGTCGTGACACCATCACCAGTTTTAGCCCCTTGTCTGTGACGAAGATTCCTAGAGATTACTAACAATCATGGACGTATTATAACTATGAAAGAAAATGGAATTGGCCGAAAACCAGTGCTACATAGGCATTATGCCTTTGCATTTAGCTGAGCCGGTAGCCTTTGGCATCCTATATTGTTACTGAATTTGATATAATTTGTATTGTCATAAATGTAAAATAACAAATGTGCCAATAAATTATTATTTCATTTTTCATTTCATTTCATTATACCTATAAAAAATGACGTCCATGCTAACAATTTAATTTCTATTGTGTCTGATTTTACGGCAGCTGAGCTCTTATATAGAGTTCTTCCGCGGTATTGTCTTTGGGCTGAAATCGATGAATAATTTTTGTAAACAAATTATTCACAATTCTATATCTAAATATCTAGTGTCACTCGGATTGTAAACATTTCTTGAGGGAGATTCACGAGAAAACAAACAAAGATGGTGTCGTTCTTCCAAAAAACAGTAAAAATTTGTGTGAGATGTTTGCTCAAAGTATTTTGTAAATGATTTGTTTATAAACATTCTTAATCGAATCTGACCCTAGTTTTGCATTCTATCTAGCTGTTGTCTGCGACTACGTGCGCGAGGTCTACACTATCCTACAGGATCGTTATACGGGGATAAAGTTTATGTCATGGCTTGTAAAATTTCATCCAAATCGTTACATCCGTTCTCAAGTGATGCGCTTACCAACGAACATCATTTGATTATTATTTATATAGATAGCTGTTTAACTGTTATCATTAGCCGTGGCATGACAAATTTACCACAAGACAGCCGCATGGGACCTATTATCGCATTGATTATATGCAAACGGCCTGGCCGTGGCATTACCCAGGATATGGCTGCTTCCGCCGCTCTATAACGAGTAACGGTCGCAACCTCTATAAATGCCAACGATTCTCTTCGGGAAAAATAAATGTAATGACACCAGAAAATCACATCCATTTTGTTGCGTTTGTGATTCGCTGTGCCTAGCCGAGCTTGGGAATAAAACCTTTGCTGCTATCCCTGAGATACCGCCACTATGGCAACAATCATACTTAGATATGTTTGTGTTAGTTTCTCGTAATTACAAAATGTTATTTTGTTTGCTTTACTTACCACATGCGAAGTTTGTTAAAGAAAAATAAGGTTTATACATTAAAGTTAAGAGATTTGCTTTTATTTTTGGTAATATTAATAAAGAAAACGCGAGAAATGTTAATGAAGAGTTATTTATAAACTAGATCTATAACTAAAAGATAAGAAAATATATACTTTTAAGAGAAATTAGTGTGACAAATTATCGAATAATATTAGTAGACATCCAGCGGTTGCTGGAGGCCAACACTTGTCAAGAGTAATGTGATCATTATGATACAATACGGTTTATACTTGTGGAAAATACTTTCAACACTTTTTTCAGTAGATATTCAAAACAGTTTTATATAGTTTGTTCTAATAGAATATAGGCGAAGTAACTGCCTTTAAATTTCTTTCTCAAAATAACACTCGCTAATTATAACCCTCTCTCTGAGCTGTACGTCCAAGATATTTCTCATTTATCTGCTAACAATAAAATGGCATCGCTTGAATATGGCAATAAATGCAAATTACATGAAGCCTCTGTCGTCCTACGCTGGCAATTTGCGAATGCAGTAAACATTTTATTTGGTTGTTCATAAAACAATAAATTATTATTCTGCAGACCTCCATCCTGCCAATTGTCTTGATCATCGCGTGTTGGTAGAGGTAGACAGATCAGATTATTCAGTATAATTGTATATAATCTGTGCCTATAAGATTCTATGTAGCTTCTTCATTTACTAGTTCTTATAATCAATTTAAACTTTTCACTACATCTTATAAAAAAATCAACAGTGTTCGTGAGTTTTGTATGTGGCGGTACTTGGATGAATAATGTGACGGTATATGAAGACTCTACATAGCACTTAGCCCGTGACCACACCGACCAGTCTCGACCCATAAGCCTGTTTCCTAAAAAAGTTGAAACCTCGTTTAACATTTTGAAAGTGCAAAGTGCCAAATTTTTTTATGATATTGAGGGCCTCTCTTTCTCCGAAACGAAATTTCGGCAGACTTTAGTTTGCTATTTATAGCGCTTTCCCTTATTTTTGACCTTTCAAACAGTTTTCTAAAAATGAATAATCTAAATGCCAAACCTATTTTGTATGAACGAAATTTCGGAAGGAATGGAAACCGCTGTAAATAAGAAACGAAAATCGGCCGAAATTTCGTTTCGGAGAAAGAGAGTAGGCCCCCTGATCCGGCAATTGAGCATTCGACCATGAGCGTTTGCGACATCGAGGAAAGCACAATAACTAAAACTTCACTGTAAGGTGCGCGTTACACTGAAGTTTTACTTATTGTGCTTTTATCGTCGATCACATAATTAAAGCTAGACACAATCAATGCACTCAAAACGTCCGCACAAAAAGAGCCTTCCTATCTAGCGAGATTTGTACTCATTTCTTTTAGTAGGTAGTGTGCAAGCAAAGTGTCAATATAACGAAGTTCTCCTTCAAAAATTGCTATTCTGCCAAAAAATATATACTTAGTACTTCAAGGTAAATAATATGCATGGCTGCAACGAACGCTTGCACGGCTTGTGGTAACTAATTTGCTTTTCTTAGAAATGAAATTAATATTTATTTATTTGCGATAAAGTTGAAATTAGAAGTGTTTATTAAAAATAAATTACTTTTTTAAATTGTTTTTGTAATTTTTACGACTGTTTCCGATGTTTTCCGTGTCCATTATTTATCTTGAAGTACTGTACGTCAAATTTATATGTTGATGTAGGTACTAGTTTTTATATGTGATTGAAGGCTTTTATGCTCTGTAATTTCATTAATCGGGTACACCGTAAAACAGTAAGCGAACTAAAGCTTATGGCGGCAGAAATAAATGTTAGAGTTGTAGCTGTCCACTCGGATTCTGGATAGAATCCTGCTACTAATGACATACTTTTACATGTGTTAATATTTATTCAAAAGTGCTATTTTAGGTGTTCTCAAATACATAACAAGTCATAGCCAATGCTGACTCCACGTTACGGCGACACATTGCACCATTGCACGTAACATTATCACAGCTTTATGCGACCTTTGCAAGCTATACCGTTGCACTCTATGTCCGCAAATCGACCCTTGTTTCACTATTTATAAAGTACTCTATTGTCAACATTATAAGGTTTATTTACATTATAATATCTCGTTCTCTACTGCACCATGCGATTCGTAATAGTACCAGTCTACACCATCATTGCAATCACATAAAATTTTACAACGTAATGCTTGGTTATCGATAAAATAGCGCTGTTAAGCCTGTGAAATATGCATTTTGTACTTCAGTGGCGACAAAATAATAAAAAGAATTTGAGATGGCGGTCGATTATTTGTAGTTCCATAGAGCTTTCCGTCACAATTTAATATTGAATTTCATTTTAAAAATTTGACGTAATATTTCTTATATTTTTATAAACGTGTGAACCTTCTACTTACTTATTTATAATTTTTTTTATATGTTGAATAAACGCATTTATATATAAAATGCTTTGGTAGTAAGATGAACAGGCAAAAGTTGCTTAGATTTACGAGTAACACCTATCTATCACTTAATTTTTCTATTGATATAATTAGAGAATAATCTTTTTTTTTCTAGAAAATCTGTATAGTTACTAATAGGATTTTATAGGAGTACCATTTGTCCCATTGTTTCAAATCAAAGTGCAGATTGAAATTCGAATTGTAACAGATACAATTGTGTCGTAAATATTTTTGTTTGTGAGCTTGAAGAGCCCGAAGGAGCGTGTTCGTGAGCACGAGGCGGGAACGGGCGTGCGGCGGCGGCGCGGGCCCGTCCCAACGACCACTCCACCCAAACCGCATACAACAAATAATTATCATCACTATCTTCTTTTTTTATGAAACTGGGTATGCATTTGACCACTAACCTGCTGGGTGAACAGGATGTGGTCTCAGATAATAAATAATAAAAATAATAAACTTTCCTACACTCACACCAATTATCTAGCCCAAGAGAAGCTGCGTTATTAAAACTCGTTAAATGGTTACTAGATAAACATACTTAAAAACATATTTATTATACATAGAAAACACCCAGACCCGAGACAATTTAGAAAAACAATAATTTCTAAATTGATCCGACCGGGGATCGAACCTGGAACCTCAGAGATGGCGACACCATGAAAACCGGTGTACAAACCACTCGACCAAGGAGGTCGTCAAAAGTTGTTGCATGCTTACCCAGGAGATGCCTATTCACTCTTGCCTTATAATTATATAAATAAATCAATTATTTGCGGAATATCATGTACACAACATTGAGATGTAAGAAAATGATAAGGTATCAACAATATTCTGCCATATGTACGTAGGCATGCAAATGTCCATAATTATAATTACAATTCGTTGATTCTGGGTCTGAAATTAATCATTATTAATCATTCATTTTTACTTAACAAGTACCTACCTTACCTACACTACCTAGCTACCTGGAAAAGACCAAGATTATAGTGATCGGGAAACACATGAGCAGGCAGCGCATTCCACTTTAGCGGTTCGCATAAGAAAGGAACCAACAATACGCTTGGTACAAACAGGTAGAATGTCTACTATGTAAGGGTGGTAGGCAAGCCTGCGTCTAGTGTCCCGATGCTGGAAAGGGGCTAAAGGAACAAGATCGTGCACCCGGTTCTTCTTAGAGTGCCTCTCCCTACATTACTTAAGGTCAGCTGTTAGTTATCTAAATTTTTCCTTATCCAGAGCTAGTCTGTATAATTGTGCCACGGTTTTGATATCGGTAAATTCCCTGTTGTTACGAAGCCATGACTTTTTCCTTCTTCCAACTTTCCTCTTCCCAGCAATCTTTTCCACCAATATCATACGAAGGAGCTGGTATCTCAGTAACCAAAACATGGCCCAAGTAGGCAACCTTCCGTTGCTTGATGATGCGTACCAGCTCTATCTCTTCCCTATTTGTTCACCATTACTATACACACATACATATAATCACGAGTATTATCCCCGAAGGGTTAGGCAGAGACTAGGCATTGAGGACAGCAAAAGCAGTCCTCTGCCATAGTCCACTTTTCACCTAATAGCGACTGCACATTTGCTCAGCGTGACAGGTGGTGAGCTCATCGCCGCTATATGCTGTTGGATGTATGTGCAGTCTTTAGTCCGTTAGTCGCCTTTTACGACAATCAAGGGAAGAGAGGGGGTGGTAGTATTCTTCCACCGTTACGCGACACGGTTAACCATCACTATTATACTACTGCCAAACTCGACGAAGAATGTTTGTAAACTAAATTCTGTAATTTCTTTGTGCAAATATGTAGTTTCATTTTTGCACAAAGAAATGTCAATAATTTGTTTACAACATTCTTTATCGAATTCGGCCATAATAACTGCTGCACCCAGAGATGTTAAGGGGGTGCCGCGCGAGCTCGAAAACTGACATAAGTCACTTAATGAACTTCAAAGCAAAATCAATCATTTTATAATTAGAACAATTCAGCTTTGAAGTTTCAGACCTAGTAATTTAATTAGAGCAATGTTTTTATCCTGCGAAATGTGCAAAACCATCGCGCGCTTGTGTTAAAAATTCAAAATTACTTTTTAAGGAAGGGGGTGCCCTGCGGAATATCAATACAAATATTTTCATGTAAGAATTATGGTTTCATGCGTAATATTAAAAAAGTTGTCGAAAGAAAAAGCTTTTAGGAGTCATTACATTTATGTATTGTTTGTTATTTTATTTAAAGAATTTGTTTCAAATTTCAACAAGGCCATGACCTTGTGCAATGATCAGGCTTACTTACATAAGTTCTTTTAATGTATTTAACTAATTCAGCGCATAGTACAAGTGACTTAAATACGTACATTTTCACGATTTCGTGCAGGACCAGGAGGATTAAGTAACATGAACTACTACTTTGTGCCGATAATTTTTCATTTCAAATCAGGGCTTCATCATCAGCCTATAAAAGTCCCACTGCTGGGCACAGGCCCATTTTATTAGGCCATAACCCACTCCGTCGCAAGGTGGCTGGCAAGAGCAGTATATAGGCTTACTCTTGAAACACAATTGCATTAATCAATTTCCAATCACAAATCTAAAAAATGTCAAATGGCACTTTTGTAAGCGACAATAGCGCCACTTTGGAATTAAATTGCGTGGAAATTGATTGAACAAATTATTATCGAGATGGCGTTCCGGAATTATCTTTACTTATCCCAATATATATAATAAATCGCATTGGAATTGTATTAAGATTGAGTTTGCGTTAAAGAGTAACCCCCTTGGATGAAAGTAGCCGCGGATCATGCTCAGTGGCGTGCTCTTGGCGAGAGAGTGGATGACATTCCATAACTTTTGTTATTATTATTATATCTCAATTAATGACTATCGCGTGTAGCATTCAGCCAATTTCAAGTGTTTAATTTTTTTATGTTTATTTAATATTGTACGGTAGATAGAAATAAAATGGAGTCTCACAACACGTGTTGTTGCTAAAAGAACACGGGAAAACTCCTAAGTTTTGTTACTTTGAAGGAGAAAAAAAATAAGGCCGCCTGAGTTTCTTGCCAGCTTCTTCTCAGTCGAAGGCTCTCCCAATATCCGAACTGCCGTGCGATTCTCTAAGCTAAAGCCTTGATAGCTGCGGTTGCCGCAGCGCTGAGAAATGACTCTGTCTCTTTCATATTCATAGAATTAGAAAGAGACAGCAGGTCACAGCCATGCGCGCAGCGTCTATGTGTCGCTTAGAGAATCGCATAGCTGGCGGTAGATTAGTTAGGTAGGTAGATTAGGTAGGTAGTTAGTTATGTTGGTTGATAAGATTTAACTACTGTTAGTTACCTTTTTAACTTTTTTTTACATACATTTTTTGGCGTCAATAAATACTTACCTGTAAAGGTTTATATTGAATAAAACATTTGACTTTGACCCAGTCTTTACCTGCATCATCCTATAAACTTTCTAGATCCACAGACCCTTCCATATGGGGAGATTAGGTCAAAACCCACCATGTGAGCCCCATGTATCTCTGGAAGTCAACATGATACAATAATAGGTATTTAAGTCAGTTCGAAATTATGTTTAACTATGCTTTCTTTTACGAAAATCTTATGGCCACTTACCATCTTGTCAGATGACCGCCAAGAACTTCTCTGACTTGAATAATGAAGAAGTACCTACTCAATACAATTTCTACACGTTTACGAATTTCTCGTCATTGATCAATTGATCATTGTCACCTTTATTGTAAGTTAATTTAAAAGCTTTAATTAATCATTGGAAAGCTAACTGTATTAGAGCGTGGGAGTCAATTGCTGACAAATTGATGTCGTTGTCGATTTATCAAGAGTTCGAACTTGAATTGAAATCAAACTGACTTAATTAAAACATCAAAACTGTGTGATGACCTTTGCTGTCGGGGTAAGCTATTAATAATTAATTAATAATTATATTATTTAACTTCTACCCCTATCGCAATACCTTTCAAGTAGAAATACACAGCTTCCCTATTTTGATTATTTTAAAAATACTTAGCAAACTAGCAAAATGTACTTTTTTTTACAAATATTACGTAAGCTGTTATTAAAATTACATTAAACTTAGTAAATTATAATATTCCAATGTTCTCGCACCTAATCAAGCCAATTAAACTCAATTGGCTACCCAAGGGCAACATAAAAAGTTTATTTCCCCATTATAACCTATTTGGTTGCCTAAGGCTACCCAAGAGTAAAATAAAAAGGTTCTTGCACCTATTTAAGTTGCCTAGAGCTATTCAAAGGAAACAAGCTTCACCAGACCGCTGGGACTTGCTGATGTGTGAACACATTATAGGTGTTTTTTTAAATGTTACAGAATATTTAATTTATTAGTTGACTGAAATAGAGTATTTTTTATTCATCATCATCAGCCTATAAACGCCCACAGCTGCGCTGATGGCCACAGACCTCTAATGGAGTATACTACGTGGAGAGATTTTGTCATAACCTACCACGCTGGCTTATTGCGGCCTGCGGGTCGCATTTTATTAAACTATTTACATATAAAAGTGTTCCTATTTATCCCAAGGAGGTCCCCGGACCTCTCTCGAAGCTGACCCAATGCGAGTTGGTGGGTTCGGATTTTATTGTTTCTTCTTTCTTTCTTTGTTCTTTCTTTCTAGCTTTTTTTCTACCAATTTGGTGTAGGCCTCCTTCATATTACACCATAAATCTCGGTTTTAGGGTTTTTGCACCAGTTCGATCCGGCCACCTTCTTTATGCCATCTCGCCAGCGCATTTGAGGATTTTATTAACAAAATAAAAGTGTGCCTGTTCATCCCAAAGGCGTCCCCGGTTGTCGGTAATGCATCTCGGCGGCGGCGGGAGGCGCGCGGGCGGTGAGCCCCGCGGATGCGCGGGTTCAATACCCGCGCCCGTTCCAGCGCTACCATGCACAATGGCGGCATACCACACTTGACTTTAGCCCGGTAAACCACCGCGCTACTCGGGTTTTACACACTGATTAAACTCCTGCGTAGTGGAGCCTAATTATTCAAACTCAAACTCAAAATATACCTATTTATTCAATAAACTCAATTAATAAGTACTTTGAATCGTCCAAATATTTTTTAACCTAACACCCATTCAGGACGTCATTGTTTAACTGTGGCAAAGAACGGGCGCAAGACACCACAGCGCACAGAAGCAACGAAATTTACAAAAAAAAAGAAATATGTTAGTAACACATATTTCTCAGGTCATAAAATACAAAATATGAATTTAAAAAATAATAAATTATTACTATTAAAATAATACTACCAATATATGTCTTCTCTAGGGTGTAGTAGATGGCGGCTAGCGGTCAGTACTGCAGGTACACTGCAGGTACTTACATCTAAAGAATAAAGCAGCGACGGGCTCACCACATATCACGCTGAGCACATGATCAGTTGTTGTTTGGTGAAACGTGGGCTGTGGCAGTGCACTGCTTTTGCGGTCGTCATTGCCTAATATCTGACTAACCCTTAGGGGAGAATAGTCGTGGTGAGTATAGTATGTACGAGTATGTATGAAACGTCATCAACGATGCAAATAATTCTTTGATTTGTCGCTTTTAATTATTTAACGAATTCCCTCCAGGAAACAAGGCGTATGTAATGTATGTATGTAATTATTGAATACTTTTATTACTTTTAAGTATTGATAGACCTCTGTTAAACGTAGGGACGATGATATGTAAAATAAACAGTCTATATACTAGGCCCACTGCTGGGCAAACGCCTATCATTGAAATCAAATCATCGCTACAATTGATGGGTGCTGGCTGGACGATATGTAGGAACGTTAAATAAAAAATACTTAGAACACTTTTACGATTGCAATTCTTATTTACAACCTACGAAAAAGGTCTAATGGTTAAGAGGCCTATTACAGCACGACTGTGATTTTTGCGTAAAATGCCCAATTTTGGCGTTATGGATCTCAGAAACAAAAACACATTAATAATTTATGACTTATTGAATAGTGTAGAATCGCTTTTTATAAATTTTGCTTAACTTTTTAATTAAACCCAAAATTGCAGAGAAAGATTTTCATAAAGTAGGTACTTATCGATCGAACTACTGTTCTAAACAAGTGAAATAAAAAAATTATAATGTTATCTCTTATATAGTCGAATAGTGCGTAGCGGCCTCGGAATTTTTAGATATTATTGATTTTATATAGGAAAAAAATCTTATTCTAAACCAAAAAAACTTCGAAAATCGCTATAAGTTAACTGTGAATAACTCCTATCTACGATAATATTATTGAGCAAAATTTATACCAGAGTAATTGTTACTTCATGAGGAATAAAGATTTTATAATGAATGTATTATACTATTTGGATAAAAACGATAAATACAACTGCAAAATTACTACAAAATGCGATGCGCCGGCCGTCTGAATTCAACTTATGCTCACAGAATGGAGATTTGTAATATTATGCACAAATTTATTACCTTATTTCGATAAAAACGATAAATACAACTGCAAAATTACTACAAAATGCGAAAATGAAAAAAGTAGGTAAAGCAATTGTATTACGTTACGGAAATCATAAACAATGACGTTACCACGGCACGCAGTCGCAGACCCGAAGTAAATCAGAACGCATTCTTAGTTTGGTCCGTCCGTACCGTATCAAAAATCTTAGATCAGCGGCGCGAAATTCTGCTAGCTACTCTGCTACTGAGACCGAATTTAAACTGAGGATTCATTAAAAATGTTTATTTAGCAAAACTTAACGTAAGTCAAGATACAAGAATGATCAATGACCCACACTAGGCTAGGCCTGACTCGTGGTAATCATTATTTTTATCCTATCTTTACAGTTATGCATACCTTCATAATCATCATCTTCACCATTAGTCAAAGACACTCCGGCCACCGCACAGTACGGCAATGTAGCATTCTATACAACTAAATGCCTGAAAACTTAGTGGAAAAAAAATAGATTTACGCTAAAAATCCTATTTTTTTATCACGTTCGTTACAAATGGACTTACAGGAAAAAGGTACAAACCATAGAAATATCTATACCGAGTTTCGTTTTAATCGGATTTATCAAACTGATAAAAAATGTTAGTTGGTTCTGAATGCTAATAAAGCTAACGGCAAGTATTTCGAACCTACAGGTTAGGATACGGTTAAAAACGTACCTATATTATTTTCGAAGCTTCACATTCTATATTTTAGCCAGTAAACATGTCTAAAGCCACCTCGTATACATGTTTACTCAGTAGTCAGTACCCTTCGCCTTAGTCCACTGCTGGGAAAATGTCTTTCTTTGTTTATGGTATTTCCCTCCGTCTAGCGATACTCTTGGCCCCATGTAACCCACGGTTTTCGTTATAGTAGAGGATCCGAGTATACAACGACCTTTACCGGGCCGGTTAATGGATTAAAAGTATATTATATTAAATTTAATATGTTAAAAAATATAAAAAATTCAGTCCAGAATAAGATTAATTTTATTTTTTGAAAATATTTTTTTTAAACATTGCACTGGTTTGGATAAAAGATAAATTACATAGGTACTGTAGAACTCGTAAAGGTTGGGGGGCGTTTGTTTTAATAACAACAACCTTTATTTAGTATACGAGTTCATTTATTGTATACTTTTATATACATTTACAATTACATATTTACAATATAAAAATAACATGGTCAAGTCTACCCATGTTGGCACTTCAGATCGTTCTCCTTAATTCCCGGTTTGACATCTTGTCAATTCAAATTAAGTTTTTTTACAAATTACTATAAAGTAAAACCAGCCAGCGCCCTAACATGGTATAAACTCTACATTCCTCCCGACCTGGGGAAAAAAAAAAATTTTTTTAAACAAACATTTTTTTTCCAACTCTTTTTTTTTACATTTCTACCCATTTCTAAACATTTCTAAACATCCTAGCGGAAACGGGAAAAATAATACATACAAGAATGATTCAACCTAAACCCGACTTGGATTTAGCTATTCGAAGAATGAAACTTCGAAGAACTTGGCACATATAAACCCGTCAAAACTATATACCTATTTCGAATCATCCTCCAACACTAACCAACACGACTCATAAACATCACCCTTAACAAAAATTATATAACTAACTTTATCAATCTGCATGTCAAAATATTTCATGTTAATGCAGAGAAAAATTCAAACTCTCTAAGGGTGTGATAGTCGTTCTTAAACTTAAGCTTCATAACAAGACTCAAAGCAGATACTATCAACTTATCAATAGGAAAAAATATTCTACACCATTATATTTAAAACTCTCAAGAATTCAAGAGGCTCAAGTACAAGGTAAGAAATAGAATCCCCAAAAACATGTCAACTATCCCACGTTATGACTTGATACTCAACAATACAATATTCCCTCATAATCTATAGAATTAGGGAATTATTGATTAAACTTTAAGGCAAAAGATAATCCCTCTATTTCCAATCCATTACTTAGGTAGAACTTCTACTAAGTAATTCCGAATGCTTATGAGAATAGTCACTCTATTCTACACCAGAAATTGCTTATCGTGAGAGAAATTTACTAACTCACTACAAACTACTAAAATAACAAACTATTAATTAACCCTATACTACTATTACACTACTTCTATAAATCAAATAACCTACAACATCATACTCCCCCATACTACTAACTCCTTAACCCTTCATAAACTAATTCTCTAAATACTCAGCCCTTTATCTGCATACTACATACTGCTAATTCCTAAACCTTCACCAACTATGCTATAAATACTCAATCCTTTAACCCTCAATAATAACAAACCATTTACAAACCAGATACTAACCCTATATCCCATCATTTATGTGTGTGAAACCCAAATCAGGAATCCATGACAAATAGCTTATTGCCTAATCATGTTACACCAAATAATAGAATTAGTCGACTAGATCTACCAATCTAATTCTACTTAACCCTTACATCTCATTACCTTCCTCAAATATTTACTTTACCAGCATTCAACATTACATATACGTTAATAAACCTATCTCACGTTTTTTAACAATATTTCCTTTCTAATTATATCAAACTACTACTTATTATTTGTATTTGGGCCTCTTTTTCAAACATCAATTGCTACCTGCCCTCATTAGATTACCTAAAATACGTTATTCTTATTTCTCTCGTATATATGAAACATTAAGACACATATTAGTAAATAACAATGACAACATATAACTTAAAATTAACCTACTAAAGCCTTCCCTTTATACACAAACCTATTATATTTTACAAACATTACAAACATACACAATAGTGTCTACAAACACACATCATCGTGACATGAAATGCTTCAGGCGATTTGTATGAAAAACGAACTTAACAAGCCACCAACATTAGACCTCCTATCGCTCAATGATTCTAAGTATATGCCATTGATAAAGACGTGCCAGTTTCGTACCATCTGCCAGTAACTCGCCTTGGAACATAATTAAACTAAAAAATTAACAACATAAATCATTGACGTTAAAGAATACCGGTCTAACTCTTACGTAGTGCCTTCGTAAATAATCTACTCATACAACCTACCTGTTCTATCGAATTTTCGTTTTAGGATAACCCGTTCCTAAATCTACATTAGTTACGAATTACGAAACGTTTTTCCTCTACCGGCAAGGAAAATTCACCAGTGTTTTGTGCTTTCAAAAAATATACGTAATCAATGTTACGCAATTTCTGAAAATCAATAAAGTCAACAATTGATTGATGCCTGTCACTTGTTAACACATCAATGTTTTTCTTTTCCGCACCCGGCTCGGAACTTTCTAAAACAATTGCCTGATATAGAACATTCGATGACCTATCTGACTTTTGTTCTAACTTCAAACTTTCTAAACCAATTGTTTGACATGGAACATTCGATGACTTACCTAACTTTTGTCTAACAAGCGAACTCGATTTTTCCGAATCCTGCCTTGCAACAATAGCGGCTTTACCTATTTCGCTCGACACATTTGGCTGAACTAAATGAATATCTCCTAACTTTTGTCTAACAATCGAACTCGATCTTTGCGAATTCTGTCTTGCAACAAAAGCGGATTCATCTTTTTGGTTCAACACATTTTGCTGAACAGAATGAATATTTCCTAACTTTTGTCTAACAATCGAACATCTTTCAGAGTCCTGTCTTGCAACAAAAGCGGATTCATCTTTTTGGCCCAACACATTTGGTTGAACAAAATGAATTTTTCCTTGGGAAAAAGACACACAATTGTTATAAAAATCAATACACATTTTATTCGTTATTAAGAAATCCTGACCTAATACTACACTACAGTTTAAGTCAGCTATAATTATAAATTCTTGTTTAAATAAAAAATCGCTCAAAGAAAACATTATATCGCATTTTCCAACTACTTTTAACCTACTACCATTACTCGCACTAATACATCTATTTTCTACATCTCTACATTTTACTCCTATCTCATCCGCGGCAGCTTGATTGATGCAGGAAACCGTGGCACCTGTGTCTACAAGAGCTACAGAATTAATCTCATTTGTAGAAAATACTAATAATGGCAATAACGCAGAAGAAGGTCTAACCTGTTGACTAGCTTCATCCATCGCTTGCAATTTCACTTCAGATTTGTGCGCTTGCAAAAGACCAGACGACATCTCAAAAACATCACCGTCGCGACAATTGGCCTTCTTTATTGTCGGCGCGGTTGAAAACCCGGCTGCGACTGCGTTTTCCTAAAATTAGAACGTAAATTATAGCTATTTGAAAGTGCTGGTCCTGGTACAACGCGGCATTCATCTTGCACTTTCGTCGTCATTGGCGGACCAAATGGAGTGGGCGTACTATGATCACCTCCCCCACCAACAAACTTATGAATGAACGCAGCAGGATTCTGCGCTTAGTTCAACTGTTCTTCACGTGCTTGTGGATACACGTTCTCCAATTGCAAAATAACCTCCCTGAGGTCTCTTTTACACGCATAATGGGAATATGCTAGTTTACTCTTGAAGTAAGGCTTCAATCCCTTTAAAAATTGCGTAATGAATGTTGCCTCATTGGTAATATTTGCTTTGCTAGCCAACTCCGATAAATTATAGAAATACTCGCTCAGGCCTTTCTGGTCCTGTTTCGCACTATAAAACAATTCGGAGTAATCACACACTTCAAATTCTTCCCTCAATTTATCCACCACTTCTTCAAAGCTTTTACATGAAGCTTTTATTGATCGGAAATAGTGAAGTGCAGACCCTTTTAAAAATGCTGGCAACAACAATATCTGTTCCTCAGAGCTAGTGCACTTCTTATAAACTGCTACTGCTTGGAACTGCTCCAGAAACTCTTCCACCGACTCATCAAAATGACCCGTAAAACAAGTGACTACGCGATCCATTTTGCTTAAAAAAATAATTTTCCTCTTCTTTCGGGTAAGATTATCTTAATTTCTTTTCTATTCTTCATTCTTCAACACTTAGCTTTTTCACCATTCTTTTCAATGCTTTCGTGCCACCTGAAAAACGGAAACTTTTCGCGCACGGCCGGCTTTTTGCGCCTCCACCATTGTAGAACTCGTAAAGGTTGGGGGGCGTTTGTTTTAATAACAACAACCTTTATTTAGTATACGAGTTCATTTATTGTATACTTTTATATACATTTACAATTACATATTTACAATATAAAAATAACATGGTCAAGTCTACCCATGTTGGCACTTCAGATCGTTCTCCCTAATTCCCGGTTTGACATCTTGTCAATTCAAATTAAGTTTTTTTACAAATTACTATAAAGTAAAACCAGCCAGCGCCCTAACATGGTATAAACTCTACAGTACCAATCGAAAGGAATTATTCGCATATCTTCGGTTTCGCATTCCTACAGATTCGCATCTCTTCAGATTCTCGTTTCTTCGGATTCGCAGTTATTCAGAGTATAGTTATAGCAAAAAAGAATATGTTAAAAACGAAACATTTAATAACAATAAGATATAAACGATCAAATATAATAACACAGATTTACAAACGAGATAATAAAGTAATACGCACAGAAATGTATGAATTAAGTATTTCATTTTGCTCCTGATATTTTGTAGACGGCTTTGTAGTACGGCGTAGCGGTGAAAGAATACTACCGCCCCCTCTCTTCCCTTGGGTGTCGTAAAAGGCGACTAACGGACTAAAGATTGCACTTAATTCCAACAGCACAGAGCGGCGATGGGCTCACCACCTGTTACGCTGAGCACATGTGCAGTCGCTATTTGGTGAAAAGTGGACTATAGCAAAGTACTGTTTTTGCGACCCTATGCCTTTACGATCGGTCCTTAGGCTAGACTAAACCCATGTATGTATGTTTAATAAAGAAATGAATAAAAAAACTTTTGGCTGGATACCAAGTGATACCTACTATTTTTGCGTCGCTGTACAATTAAGGTGAAATGAGATTCCGAAGAAACGAGAATCTGAAGAGATGCGAATCTGTAGAAATGCGAAACCGAAGATATGCGAATAATTCATCGAAAGTATGAAGCTTATAGAATATGCAAACGTTAGGTTGACTATTTTTTTCCTATCATAACATTGGGTATCTAGGCAGGTGTAAACAGGTAAGTATATGAATAATTTGCAACCGTCTGGTTAAATAAATAAAATTTATGTTTATATAAAGATAATCTCACTACAAACACACACACACACACCAAACCAGTGCAATGTTAAAAAAAAATTAATTAATCATTATAGATACTGGACTGAAATTTTTCAGCCAACCCACTCGCGATATATTTTTTAACATATTTTTGATATAAAATACTTTTCATCCATTAACCGGCCCGGTGAAGGTCGTTCTATACTCGGATCTTAGACTATTATGTTATCAACCGAATTCACATAATATGTTTTTAATACATAATTGTTATATGTGGTATGCGGGTGTGTAGAATTAGCATTGCCCGACCATTGAAGACATCATTGATGCGTCCGTTAAAAGCGCGGAGGGATATTTCAAATAGGGTAGTTCTATAGTAACTTCTTTGTAAACAAATTATTCACAATTCTTTGTGCAAATAATATCTAGTCACTCGAATATTTACTGTTATTTGAAAAAAACACCATTCTTAGTGGTTTTCTCGTGAATCTAGCACATGAAAAAGTAAAAATCTGAGTGACACTAGATATTTGCACAAAGAATTGATAATAGCAGCGTTTTTCCTGAAATAAAACACTTAAAAAAATACTTACCTGTGTGTGCCTATTGCACTTCCGTTTCCCGTAGCCTTAGTCTTTTTCAGTACTTTTTATGCTTCTTGATGACGTACTTCCGTTGACTCAACAGGCTCTGGCGCCATCTAAGTTTTCTTGGGTTAGAAGCTTTATGCCTTTATACATCTCGATAAGACTAGGTACGCAGTATGACTAGATCGCTTTATGACTAAATCTCGATAAGACTACTTCGCATTTGGACTAGATCGCGTTTGGACAAGATTGCCATTTCGCTCAGATAGCGTAGACATTAATTGTAGTTTGTTTTCAAAAGTTACTCATTGGCTCTATATTCACCAGGCAGAGTTAAAAAGTAAGCTTCGAATTAGGTAAGTATTTTAATATGCGTTTTATTTCAGGTAAAACGCTGCTATTAAAAGTAATTGACCGTAATTCGGCAAGAATAACGGCAACATGACATAATTAACAAATTTATTAAAGAACCTCAAGTATTATTATTATTTAATAACAATTCATTTAGCATTATAATTCTTTCAACGATCCACATGGTATTTATTATGAATAAATTTACTTTTCATCAATTTGCTCTAATGCTTATCTTTTTTATATATTTAGTAATATCTCTATCATTGATTCCAATAATCAAAATAGTTTTACATTAACTAATAGGGGTAAAAATAAATGTGGTTACACCTTTCTGTGGTTACACCATTAGAACCGTTTACTGATTGAACCGCGCATCTGTAAAATTTCTCGAATGTGTTAGCAGAACGCCAATTTCCTCGCGCTAGAATTTCGCCTAGGGGATAAGATAACCAATTTTTCGAGACTACAGCTGATCTAACAGTACTCGGACTAAACTAATTGTTTGCAGCTGTAAACAAGTGCTTTTTTAGGCAGACCCCTGACAGTCATAATTTATTTCATAATAAATTACAAGTCACACATCTCCAAACTCCGAGAGTCAGATCGTTTACATTCGGTGGTGCAAGACACGTCGATTTGTCTATTAGGCTTTTGTCTAGGTTCCTCAACACAAACGGAGCTCCGAGGGCTCTCGCTCTAAGGTCTGCTCGCCAAAACACTTTCTGCCACCGGGGTGCGATTATCAGAAACACTCCTATCTTACCTCAACCGTTCAAGAACGTCGCGTCGCCGTCGCGTCGCGTCGCCATCGCTCGGCCGTCGCCAATCTCGTGCCCGCAGACTTTGATATAGAAAACAACACCCAAAACATATGGTATGCGGACGCCATTAAAATACTCTCGGATTAATTCTGTTATTCCTCGCTGAACGGTGGTATAGTGACTATTCCCGAATAGGCAAGCTACTCTGAGAATAGTGCGTGGTAAAACGTAATTTCGATTTACTCTCGCATAACTGGCAACCCAAGTAACACAGACGTGCTGAATAAAGATTGAATAAGAGCACTCATCAAGAGCATAAGCTGAATACTAAGCTGAATAACGCCTGTGTACCGTCTATTCAGCTGTTATTCAAGCAAAAAGGGCCCCAATTTTGAATGCTTAACGCTGAATAACATCTGAGTAACAATTGAGTAGGAGCTTAATAATGTTTTAATTAGCTTAATAACTTTTGAATAACTACACACATTGCTTTTATAAAGCTTTTACAATTCAGTTATTCAGCTACGTCGAATTGGTTAGAGTATTCAGAATTTATTAAGCATTTAATTTATTGTTGACATTTATGCAAGCAATATTCATAGAAATTGGGAAAAGAAGAAATAAATTGGGTTCAATAATTTAATGTCGATACCTTTATTTGACATGACGTGAACTTTAAGTTATTCGGTAAGTAAATTTTAATTTACAAGTTAGCGGTCTGCTACATGCTAATTATTAGTGCGCAAGTAATTTTATCGTAAATAGTACGTGTTTTGTTTTCATTTTTATGACGCGCCTCGCTAATAATCATGATAATTAGTTGTAAATAGTATTTTCATACATACATACAGGTCTGACAAAAGTACTTGTGATGAATTATCTAATTCTAGCCATTTTATCCAACAAAATAACATGACTTGAGTTGGAAATGTTGTAGTTGTAAGATTAATAAGCATTTTAGTGATCTCGTAAATTCCTTGTAAGAATTAATTACAAAGATTTCAATGGCGATCGATGTTTTGTTTTATAATGCTGAATAAAAGTGCACACATGTTTTGTTACTAAACTATAACATGAAAAAGAGTAGTCTCTTTACACTTACTTATGAACAACATTTATATAGTTGACCACATTTCTATATAGTAACTCACATTTTTAGGGCTCTCTAATCAAACGAACAAAAACCTTTTATAATGTGTAACTTTCCCATCAGGCTTTCACTAAATTGATTACTTATATTTAAAATCACAGCATCTTTGTTATATTTTTTTTCGTGAAAAAGACTATTATATTAATAGTATCTATTATGTTTAAAAAAAATTGCAGGTTTAGTGTGTGTGGTGTGCACTGGGCCCTAGTTTATTTAATCTTTATTGCACAACAATAGGATGTACAAATGGTGGACTTATTATTATATTATTAATTATAATTTATATTTCGTTTCAGAAAAATGACGTTTAAAATAATTTCAACACGTTGTAAGGGTCATTCAGATTTGTGTACTGTGCCGACCCAATGGGAGAACAAAGAACAACTTCGATGGAAAAGATATAATGCGGATTTATTAATTAAGTAAAGACAGCAGTGTCCAACCTCGCGCAGATTGGCTTACGATGAAACAAACAAACAACGCAAATAAAACATTTTATCGCAACGTTAATTTTATTTTCTTGTATTGCGATACCTTCTGCTAATAAAATAACCATTACAAAAATGAAATTTTCTGTATACTTAGATTTTTAGATCTTTCGGTTTTCCAATCCCAAAATCTGTTATATTTTTTTTTGGGGACGAAACCCTCATCTTTAAAAGGAAAACACGCTTGCTGATTGGGACCGGGTTCAGTTTTGTTTAAACTATTTTCACAAATCCTGTCATGATCATTACTGCTGATGACACTTGGACAATTACTACTGCTGATATTTAAATATTCTTTTAACAATTTTCTTTCGATATGACCGGTTCTTTACGCTTTTGCCACGACTTTCGATCCATGATTCAAACAACGCATAAAATAAATACGTACAATAATATTCTAATTGCTGGTATTAAGCTATGGGCGCTATATCAATACAAATGTGGTCTTTAATTTGAATAAGTTAGTTTGAAACTCTTTATTATACTGAAATAAGCTTATTAAAAACACAAATAATATTGTTTATTCAGCAGCTGAATAATTAGTAAAACATAGAATCTTATACAGTTTAAAGATAAAGTAAAACAATTATTCAGTATCAAGCTGTATACCAGAATTATGTAAACAATATTATTCAGAAGGTGATACTTTATTCAGCAATCAGCTGTTTCAAACGCTACAAGCTTAGTACTGCTTTAATAATAGCAGTATAGATTATTGTTAATCAGATAAATGCTGCGGAAGGCACTGTTTTTCAGATTTAAGCCACCTGGAATGCGTAATGCTTAATAACGTCTGTCTAATAATCTTATGGGGATTGGTTATTAAGCGTAAAGAAGGAAAGGACAGAAATACAGAATTTATTAAGCGTTAAGTATTTTAAGGGTTCGTACTCAACCTTATTCAGTATATGGCTATTCCCAAAGCTCTTACACAAACCATATTCATCTTTGAACTGTTCAAAGTTCTAAGTGTGTACTGTTATCTTGCTTATGTGTTACTTGGGAATTTAATCTAAAAATTAAATTTACTCTAGCTTCGTCAAAAGTGGCACCTGTGACATATATTTGACATACATGTGTTTTGGGCGAATAGCATGGTTTTGAAACGGTGTATTTAACAAAATTATTCATGGAAGCATGTAAGGTACCGAACTTTTCTACAATTTCATTGTTCACATGTATCAAATCATTAAATAATACTTGTAAGGTAACTTAATTTTAATTGACTTTTATTTTAATAAAATCCGAAGTTGCTACCTTTGTGCATTTGACTTACCATAAAAAAATAAAATAAAAAAAGGAATGTAAAACAGTAATACCATTTTTAAATTAGCATTAACTAAGCAATGTTTTAAAGTAATTGCCACGGTCTGCCTCGTACATTTTTTTACGCCACAGCTAGGCTTTTCAGCCATTTGATTTGGCTTGTATGAAAACTTTGCATGAGATTTTTTTTATGTAGTTTTCTCAGTACTTTAGGGAACAAAAGAATATTGTTTTAGATGAAACGAATAACCATGAGTATTTGAAAAAAATGGGGCTTAAGAAAGTTATCATTTGTAGAAATGGCATGAAATAAAATAAACGAGGGAAGGTTTTTCTAAAAAAAAGGAAAAAAACGATATCTCGAAAACCGTGAGACTGTTATGAAACTAAAATTCCAGAATGCGGTAGGACATTATGTGACCCACCCGCAGCTAAAGAATTATCTTTCGTTTTCTGGACACGCTGCACTCCATAGCGAGATCAGTTTTAGAGCTAAAATATGTCGGTGTACAATTTGTGATTTTGAACCTTAGTCGACTGCTAAATTTAGAAACCAAAGCTATTCTCGTCAAAGGTATATTTTCAAAACAAAGTTACTACCTATTACTTGATCCTGAAATAAAGACCATATGTCCTAGTGGTTTTTCCGTATGAACGTGCAACGCAAACAAACCATTCAAGTTTTGAGGCGCTCAGTATAATATATTTTATTCTTCTTTATTTCAATCACTAAATTAACTGTTTATATTATTTTGAGCATCTTGGGTTCAAATGTTGGTCGATATATGATATATTTATCGACCAACACAATCATATCATAATACATGAGTTTTGAGATTAATTTGATTAATAAGTTTCGATGAATAATATATTTCGATTTTAACTTTTTTTTAACATTTGGAAATTTATCACGGGGTACGGGGTGCTAACACTTCACGCGGACGAAGTGGCGGGCGGGTCACTAGTAAAATATAAAAGTTATAGTTATGACAAAGGTTACTTCTCATAATCCTCGTTACTGTGGAGTCTATGCTATGTTAGTGCACATGCAGGTTCTACGTTGAAATCTGTCTGAAGTGCCAACACCTATAGGCGGATTTAGGGGGGTACGGGGACACGTGCCTACCCCCCCTCCCCCCCCCCAGACGGTATTTTTGTGGACTGTGGAGATTCCATCACAGTACCTACGTAGGTACTTAGAAGCAAATCAAATTATCATAGTTCTTAAATTAAATGAATAAAATAACAGAACGGCAAAAACGAACGCTATTGAAGTTCTGGATATCTTTTGCAGGAAACATGCAAGAAAACTGTCTTTATTACACATTTAGTTTTACCATTGAAAATGGTTATCAGATGCAAATCGCCTGAGACGTATTTTTGGCCATAACTCCAAGGATTTTAGGAAAATCGACATGGGAATAGTACCAAAAGTTGAGGAATTTATAGAGACATGTGTGAGCGTTTAAATTTTGTAAATCGCCAGGTAACTTTTTTGTAATTTAGAAAAATGTAAAAAATCGGGTTTTTGGGAGGGTGTTTTTTTTTAGATTTGAAATTGTAGAAAAACGGGTTAAAAAAAACCCGTGTTTCGAATTTCGAAAATCTAAGTGAAATTCATCTGAATGAATTTCGTTGTAAAAGAAAAGAAAATGTTATTCTCTGTGTTTTGCAGTGTTTGTGATCTGTAGGTGGTCCCTTTAGATTTGGAATAGTAGAAAAACGGGTATTTCCGTATATAAAAGTGATTTATTTAGCTTCTACGGTTATTGACCGATCGTTATAGTAATGGTGTTGTTAAGAAGAAGAAGAGAATGCATTCGATTTGGAATTTCGGAAATCTAAGTAAAATTAATGAATGAATTTCGCTTAGGTTGTAAAAGAAAAGTTGTTAAAAAGAAAGAAAAGTAAAAAAAAATGTTATTCTCTGCAGTGTTATACATTCGTATGTTTTAATTCGACTTGTAAGTAATGTAGTCGTGTAATTTTACGGAAGTATGTCTCAATAAAAATTTCTTACTAAGTATTCAACTTTTAATGTGTTAAGTATTAAAATTTTTTTTTCGTGTACTTTTGGATTTATTTTCAATACTCCGATTCTTGCCGGGACTGCGAAATCTGTGAATTTTTCTATTGTTTTGACACTTTCACAAGCTGCTACCGACCTATACACATACCTGAACTTGTATATTTCTAAGAGTTATTG
Source organism: Scoparia ambigualis (assembly GCA_963921215.1). Taxonomy (NCBI): domain Eukaryota; kingdom Metazoa; phylum Arthropoda; class Insecta; order Lepidoptera; family Crambidae; genus Scoparia; species Scoparia ambigualis. The sequence continues at coordinate 20,487,305 of OY992507.1, forward strand.
TTGACTTTTTTGCCCGCCCGCCCATTGTGCCCCCCCCCCCCCCCCCCAGAAAAAAATCCTGGATCCGCCCTTGGACTTACCATTAGGTTTTTTATATTATATTATTGTATACTCGTAGTAGTAGTATCGTAAATAAAGAAATAAAGATGTATTTAAGGCGACGGCTAGAAACCGCAAGAAACTTCAAGGGCTGGAAACATGACAAAAATGACAAAAAGAAATTCGTGCTTTTTTTTTTTTAATTAGATAATTCATTTTGGGAATTTAATTGAATAGTCTTTGAGTATCTCATTTATTTTAAAGCAAATAACTTAAGAAAAATACGCACATTTCGAAATAGGAAAATAAATGGAGTCTCATTCAATGACCTTTTCATTGCAGACTAACGTAGGTACTTATCGCCTAGCTGACGCAGACGGGTCAACAGACGGTTGGGTTAACGACCGGCCGCTGCCCGCGTTTTGTAAATAATCGTTATTTTTAATTATTTTTCATTTTATTTTTTTTATGTTATTGCTTTAAAATAAATTAGATACTCAAAAACTATCTAATGTAAATTCAGAAAATGAATTGCCTATTTAATTAGAAATGAAAAGCACGAATTTCTTTTATGTCATTTTTGTCATGTTTAAAACACTTGACCTGGCCAGCCCTTGAAGTTTCTTGCGGTTTGTAGCAGTCGCCTTATATTAATCCACAAGAAAAGGAGTATAAATAAACACACCCCCACCACCTTTTCATTGGTGGAGGCGCTATGCCCGAAAAGTTTCCGTAATTTCAGCTGACACAAAAGAGCTTGAAATAAATTGTAAAAAGTAAAAAATCTTTTTTAAAAACAAGCTTTATTTAAATACGCTAAAAAGAAAAACTTTTACTTTAAATCTTTTACAATCAAATTATAACGTCATTGTACAATTTATATGATTTATAAGGTTGTCGCGAGATTTAAGTACTTGTATTTACTAAGATTGAAAATTATAATACACTTCTGGACACATCTATTGGCCCACCTTAGAGTTTAGGTTTCTATGGCCCCTACTTAAATATGATTGCTAGATTGAACAAAAACTATTGATGCAGTTTTAAACCGGATACATTTTACCATCTTTTTCGATCGTATTGTTTTAAATTTGAATTCAGAATACCACACGACATGGAGCTACGCCTAACAAGTCGGGTATGCGCCTTGATGAAGGCAGTTGATTTATGAATAAAAAACATGTTTTATCAAATAAAGGTTTAATTTAATAACGCGTGTTGCCTCCATGGGCATCTACGACAGCTCTCATATGATTAGACATAGAGTTTATCAACCGCTCTATGAAATTTTGAGGGATCATCCCCCATTCCTCTTCTATGGCAGTTTTCAACTCCTGCATCGTCTGGGCAACTGGCTGACGAGCCCTAACACGTCTTTTTAGATCGTCCCACATGTGCTCAATCGGGTTCATGTCTGGGCTTCTGGCTGGCCAGTCCATAACTGTGATGTTCACATCCCGAAGATATTTCCTGACGATGCCGGCCGTATGGGCTCTTGCTGTAAGTACCTATTACTAATAATATTTGTCAAGTTCTGCTTGTAGCTCGTAGACACTTTCATACTGGTTACTTCTCAAGTGGGTACATTTATTAGTAATAGGTACATAAGATAATGTCAGTTGTATGTCCTTACGGCAAGGTCAGCTTTTCATTTTTCTGAACAAAACTTCACATCAAATGTTAAAATTCATGGTCTTCCTTTTATTTGTGACACTATGTTATTTAGCAAAAAATAATCCTTATGATGAAGCCTTTCGATCGGTATGATAAAGCTACAGGATAATTACTTTTCTCATGTAACGGGTTCGATTCCTGGTTCAACCATGTAATTATTTAAATATCCATGAATGCAGTTTAAATTGTTTTTTAAATTCAAATAATGTCTTCTTTCAGTAAAATGTTCCATTTACAATATTCAAGGTACTTTCCCTCCATGTGGCATATCCGTGGGACGCCCTGTGTAGATCATGTGCTTATAAGTTATTGTAATACCTAAATTTACATTTTTGTAATACTAAACGTTTATGTCTCTTATGTAAAACAGAACAGAACAAAGCTGCTAGATCAGGTGATCAGTTATACCTTCAATTTGGCAGATTAAAGCTTCTTTGATCCTAGACCGGAATCCACCAACTGTTATCGACTCACGAATAGGAGGTGGGATGTTGTTCCATATCTTAACAGAGGCATATTTAAAACTTCCTTTGAATGCAGCAGTTCTATGTACTGGAACCAAGGGACGACCTAGCCGGATACGAGAGGACCATTTAAGTTTATGAAATAAGTATGGTGGCTTTCAAGTCTCAATTATACCAAAAAGTCTTCTTGTCACAAATATATTTATAGTAAAAATGTTTTTAATATGTGTATTACTATCTATAATAATCTGACTAGCTTAAACATGAGAACACAGCTACATTCAAAAATAAATTGACCAAATGGCTGCAGGCAAATTGTTTTTATAGCGTGAAAGAGTTTATGGATATGATCAAATAAATATTTTGTACTAATATTAATTTGCACACCTGCTTGCAGGTTGAATACATGTACACAAATTTTATATTTAAGAACCCACAACTGTATTCTGGCAAATAAGGACATCTTTATCTTTATCTTTAAGAAGAGTGGCGAAGTGAACGTAACGTAGGGAAGCCATATTCAACGATTTTGCCCTATTTATGTATGGCGATACATGACTCCTTGGCGGGATGCTGTAACAAAATCTTGCACATGCGTTTTGAACTAGTTGTATGAGAGATTTTGACCTAGCCAGTAATCTTGGACAAATGAAGCAGTGATCAACAAAACATCAACCAAGTCCTGAAAATCGTGAAGGAAGATCGAAAAGTAAAAGTGCGCGAGATAGCTGAGATAGTGAAGATTGACTGGACTTGACTGGAAGACTATAGTGGTTTTACTATTTTACATCAAAATTTGGCCATGAAAAGCTTTTTTCCAAATGGGTGCCGCGTCTGCTAACAATTCATCAAAAGCGACAAAGTATTAATAATTCAGAGCGCTATTTGGCACTGTTTAAGAGGGTTTACGCATTTCGGTTTCCCATACAAACTTTCAAGTCGATTTTTTTAAAAACCAATAAGCCAATTTTAAATAAACTTTGCATGCTAAAGTAAAATACAGGGATCTAAATAGTTTGTTAAAAACATTTTTAAAAAACGGTTATTTAACTGAGTTATTACAATTTTAAACTTTCTATAGCGGACATTAAATCGGTTTCTTAAGTGTTTAATTTCTTTTCTTACTTCTATGGCTTTGGATCTATGACCGCATACTAGTTGTAAAAGATCGATCGAAAATTTATAAAATCTACCATTTACAAATAATTCCTCAATTTTATCGTTATTGAAACGTTGAACTTCGTTTAACATCTTAATAAAGTTTTCAGGTGTCTTAGTGATATGTACATAGTGGGGTAGCTTAGCTATACATCACTAGGCACAGAAGGTTCCTTTAACTTTGTTTCAATGTCAAATGTAAATTGAGAATAAACAGAGGTATCCTGAACGTGTTGCAAGTATTCATTACTAACAATATCATTACAAAGTTCGCCACTTATTGCCGAATAAACGGATAAGCGATCTGTATCCATATCATAATAAGGGGGCTAAGTAAAAAGGTTGCGTAACTCACTTATTTCCTTGGACACCTGGTCTCGCCATTCCTGTATCTTAGTATACCGACTTCTTTTACTTTTCGGCGGTGGATACGAGACTTCTTGCGCTAAAAGCCTCAAGTGGAACTCGAATTGGAGCTGCTAGAAGAACTGCTACAGCTGGTGCTACTATTGCGGGCCCGCTTGCGGCGCTCCGTAGTTGGACCAGTTTCAGGCATTTCTTCCGCAGGAGGCACATTGATAGTAGGTACTCATAATGAAAATAACCGAATATTAAAATATGTCCGCCTATTATGTTACACTTGTTATAAATGATTTATAAGTAAAAAACGAAAATCACGGACATATTACTAGTATCGAACGGAAAACCCAGTAAATAAATTACATTTTATAATCTATGTATCTATTTTCTAATCTTTCTAGAGGAATTAAACTCATGTCACATAGTATGAAAGTATGGGAGACAGTTATAGAGAGGAGACTAAGAGAGGAGAGTGACATCACGCAACACCAATTTGGTTTTATGTCTGGTCGAGGAACAGTGGATGCCATTTGCTCTTCGCCAACTGTGCGAAAAATACAAACGAGCGCACAGAAACCTGCAAATGGTGTTCATTGACCTCGAAGAGGCCTACGATCGGGTACCGCGTGAGGTCCCTCTGGTGGGCCCTAACAGTAAAAGGTGTGCCTGGCAAGTATGTTGAGTTGATTCGGGCTATGTATGCTAGATCTCGTACATGTGTTCGGTCGTCTGCTGGCACCACCGATAAGTTCAGCGTTGCGGTCGGTTTGCATCAGGGGTCTGCTTTAAGTCCTTATCTGTTCCTCCTGATAATGGACGCCTTAACAAGCGATATCCAAGAGGCCTCCCCTGGTGCATGTTGTTTGCTGACGACATTGTGCTTGTCGGTGAGGATGGACTCGGGGTCCAGAGCAGACTGAAGATATGGCAACATAAGCTGGAGAATGTTGTTGAATGTTGTTCACACGAAGAAAATAATTATAGATTTAAGCTTAATTTGACATTGAATACAATGGCTTTCTATGAAAAGAAAGTAGAATTAATAGACATAAATAAATTATTAGATAATAATTTTATATTGACAAAAGATAAATATTATCTTAAGACTTATTTTAAGCGACAGATAGCAAATTCGCTATCATTTTATTTTAAGTATTTAGCCAATAACATGGCTAGCTCAGCGGCTTCTATTGAGCTGCAACATACTGACATGCCAATTCAGACTTTGGAGTATGTTCCAAATAATTTAAATTAGATTATAATACAATAGAGGACACCTCTAGCAAATTATTGGAATTAAATTATAAGACAAAAGAGGAACTCTCTTGCAAAATGTTTGCAAATAAAATGAAATTAAATCAATGTAAAAATAGCTTTATAAAAAGCCCCGGTCAATCATTAAATTTAAAAAATATAGAATCTTTGAACATTGTTCACCAGAACATCCAAGGAATGATGGGCAAAGATTTAGAGATTGAATTGTTCATGAACTGTAATAATATTGAAATTCTTTGCATTACCGAGCACTGGCTTAGCTTATGAACTGATGGTCTCATCAGTTCATGTTCAATTTTAAGAATCATTTGGTAGGAAGTTCGTTCAGTCGAGGAAATGCAATACATGGTGGCTCCTTAATTATTGTTAGTAAAAAGTTTAAATTAAAAGAACGCAAAGACATAGTGAGCCTCTCGGTTGAGCGAACAATAGAAATAGGTTGTGTGGAGTTGGAGCAGTTTGTTGTGATAAGTGTATACAGACCTCCTTCAGCATTGTATGATCTTTTTGAAAAAGTTATGGATGAGACATTGCGTAAGGTCCGCAATGTAGGTAAAACAATAATTGTTTGCGGTGATTTTAGTATAAATTTGCTAGAAAGCTCCACATTGTCAACTAAAATTAAAAACTTATTTCTATCATACAATTTGAATAATTTCTTTTTGGAGCCGACAAGAATAACTGCCACTTCGGCCACCTGTATTGATAACATATATACAAATGTAAAACCACTGGCTAAGCAAATTATTAATAACCTGGACTTTGATCATTGTGGCCAAATGGTCAGCTTTCCACACCAGCGTAAGCAAGTGATGAAAAAGAATATCACTGTTGTGCCAAAAACTGCAGGTCGGCTGGAACGCTTTAAAAGCAATCTTGATACAAAATTAAATTATTTAGAATACAATGACAACCCTGATGTCTTTTATAATGAATTTTTTAACATATATTGTTCAGAATTTAATAAATCTTTTGTTCCAAAAAAGATCTCGGTTAGTGGTACTGCCTCTTTTAATGAATGGGCTACAATTGGTATTCACAAAAGTAGGAAACGCCTTTATGAACTTTATGGAGAACGCAACTATAACACCAGCGACGACTTCAAATTATATGTTAAAAATTATTCAAAGTTATTTAAAAGAGTATGCCGATTAGCCAAGGCAAACTATCTGAGTTCTAAGATTAAGAATAGTAATGACAAAATAAAAATGACATGGAATATTATAAATAGTTAAACAGGAAAGGTCAGAAGTCGTAATAATGAGTACAATTTAAATTGTGATAATAAAACCTTGACTTCTGATGCTGATGTTGCTGCAGCATTTGAGAGGTTTTTTACTGACATTCCAGTTTCAACTACAAAAGCCTTGATTTCCTCCCCCACTGTAGCTGAATCTGTTTTGAAGGAGAATGTTAAAGATTGTGAAAGTAATTTCAGTTTTCAAAAAATTTGTGTTATAGATATATTAAAAACATTTAACACTCTCAATAAAAAGAAAACTGCTGATCTGTGGGGTAATTCCGTGGATGTCGCTAAATCAGTAATTATGACAATAGCTCCAGTTTTAGCTTGTATATTTAACGAATGGATTGACTGTGGTGTTTTTCCTGACCTAATGAAACATAGTAAATAAATTCCATTGTTTAAATCAGGTAGCACTTCTGACCCCTCTAATTTTAGACCTATTTCTGTGCTACCCACATTTAGTAAAATTTTTGAAAAGTTGATGCTAGACCAAATTCAAATTCATTTTCATAGAAATAAACTTTTTTGTTCCAGAAGTAACAGTGTCCCTGGTTTCTTTTCACATCGTAGAGGGTAAAATTATGAGTGATAAGTTTAGTTTTATAATAAAGGGCGGACACATTTAACCGAGGGCTTAAAAGCGCAGACTGTAAATCCATAGAAAGAACTTCATTATTTAAGGCAGTATCTTTTGCAAGTTTTTTTCGTGCCTCTTCTTTCTTATCTTGGTGAATCTTGTATTCGGATTCTGTAATATAACCTATTTTATAATATGACTCACAAGTATCGCATTAATCTTTTTTTGGTCTTGATAAATTTATCTCTTTAAATACCATTGAAAATCTTGCAATGCTTAACGGTTCAGCTTTTTCTATTGAACAGAATTCATCTTTGTATACTTTATACAACTGCGATTTTGATGTCTAAAGTGGTTCCAGATACAATTTGGATGAGTCCTTTAGAAAATAATGAGATTCGAGTTTTGGCAATGAATTTAGGAACCTTCGTAAATTGTCTTTCAGGTTCATCTTTAACATTATTCTTTAGCGCATTTTTAGGTTCAGTATTATTAAGAGAGTATTATCCATTCTTTAAAGACCCATTCGCAAACAGACAAACTTTTTAGGAACATTCTCTTGTACACTCGATATCTGAACCCATTGCTATCGAAACGGTACAATTCTACTGAATTTTCTCGTCTTGATGAAGTTCCGGCACATCTTTCTCTTTGCTTTTGTTTACAGATCGAAGACATTTTAATAAATACTTTTTTTCTTGATTATCTATTTTCTTTTTTCCCAAATATGACTTTCCCTTTTCTTCTTTTTTTTTATCAGCACTCCAATTTAACGGATGACTATTTTTTTGCCTTTTCCTTGTTTGAGGTGTTGTAACGGTACAGAATGAATGGTATCCGTCCGTTAGTAAGGAATGTGTGGGAGTAGCACTAACATAAATATTAATGCGTAGCACCATTAATATAATAAGCATGAAAAAGGGAATAATAAACTAGTTCAGAATAATGGTCTGTGGTCTAACTCTTTATCTTTAGTTTGAACTTTGCGGGGACTGCTCTGTGTGCTCCTTGCGACATAGGCGCCATCTAGCGTGAGTTATTTACTTGAGCTCCGCATAAGGTTGCTAGTTTGACTTCTTTATTTTGAATTTCGCGGGGACTGCTCTGCGCGTCCCTTGCGACGAAGGCGGCGTCTAGCGGGAGTCATGGTTGTGAGCTTGACTAGGACCGTATTTTTATTTTGAATTTCGCGGGGACTGCTCTGGGGTCGGGAAAGTGGTTCACCTACGGGCGGACGCCATCTATGGTCGGAATACGAAACTTTTGATAATTTCCCAAAATATAGGATTATTGGCTTAAGTGGAGGATTATTGAGAGGGAATTGTTAATAGAAGGCTACATTTAGATATTCAAAGATGAAATATTGGCTGTCGGACGAGATTTGGTTAGATTATGGAAAAATTTTAGAATTGCGCGGCGAAAGCGGCAATGAGCGAGCGAGAGGTTGAGAAAAAGACAGAAAGAGAGGTCGGATGATAGCTCCACGTGGCGCGACGCGAAGGCGGGGGGCATCGGGGTAACAGCTAGCGATTGGTTGAAGGGAAGAAAAGCGGACTCGCGCGGGGAAATGTCGAGGGCGCGTGGCGCGAAAGTTAAGATGCTTGGGAAAAGGGCGGAAAATTAGCGGGCATTCAATTTTGGGACGTCGGCGGTGCGGTCCAACTTAAGAGTGCGGTACTACTCATACGGGAAAAATAGCGTCCGAGCTTTGATAGTGCGCTAAGTGATATTCGAGCTGCGATATTAATTAAGATTTGTGAAATTGAAAGTGATTAATAAAGTAAAACTATCGCGATCGCAACTCGAATCCGTTAACGGAATGAAGTATTCCGGGGTACATCGGCGGAAACGCGTAACGGTGGCAACGAAAACCTATGTACCTTTCAACAGACTTCGGTCTGGATGATCTTTGATTGTATTTAATAAGATCGGCGTTTTACATCATTACGCTAAACAATACACTATCTTCGACGGAGTAATGGGGGAGAGACAGTTGTCTCCCTAGTGAAAGTTGAAGATAGGTCAGACACCATTTAGCTGGAGGTAGACCCGTATGACCCAGTCCAATTTCGAGTCTACCTCCGTACATACAGTGTAGTGATAGGAAAATAACACACTGAGTATACTGGCTCGACTGATAGAACATTTAGGAGTTAGTTGCTTTCAGGGGCAATGCGACTCTCACCACACATCACGAATTTAAGTTAAATGTGGCTTGGCCTAGATTGCAAGGTACACAAAAGGGACGGTTAGTTCGACAAAATATAGGCATTTTCAAGTGAGGAAAGTTGTAGGAATCTATAGGTAGGCGGATATATATATATGGTTAGTTATTAATTCAGACTAATAAGGTAGGGATATTTAAGTTACGGCGCTAAATAAAATTATGATGAAGTGATGTGGGTCCTAGCTAGGCAAGTAATCTGTTACCGCAGGCCGGTAAAATTCTAACTGTTTTCCTAAAGTTGTTACCAATTAATTATTCATTTTAAATAATTAACAGAAGTATGATAATATTGTACCATCATTACTTGGAGTACCTAAAAGTCTAGACTGGTTTCCTATTACAAGAAAAATACTAAAAAGTTATAGCAAATAAGCTTAGCCGTACTGTGATGTTTGATTTCTAATACTGAAATGACCAAACAGGCATTTTTTAGCTTTCCCTGAGGTGCAATACGGCCTTAAAATAGCTACACTCTTCAAAGTATGGAAAATTTTACATCCGATACCTATTAGCAAAAATAAGCTGATACAAACTGAACAACTAAAACCAGTTTAGAACCTAGGATAAGTCGTTGAAAGAAGACATTGCAAGCTATGAGCTTCTAATAATCTGAAACATAGAAATAATTGATTGAGTTACTTAAATGCGGTTAACAACGGAGGGTTCACTAGACGATCTGGCCAAAATAGTAGTTATTATAATATTACATTGCTTGACTGAAATTCACTGCAAATAGAATTAAGCTATGCTAAGGTTCCATCTTCATACAAACGCTACACACTCTACAAAACTCCAGACACAACCATTAGATTGTAGATAAATTAGGTTAATTAGTTATAAGAATTAGATAATAATTTAAGTTAAGGTAAAGCGGCGAGGATGTGTGTATGTATTATAAGGTAGCTAGGCATATAGGTGTGAAAGGCATTAGATTTAGGTATAGAATTTATAGAGAGGATGGGAAGTTACAATTTGGTAAGCCGTTACCAGGATCAGAAAGTTAAGTTATAAATTATCATTAATATAGTTGTATTGGATTTCAGTCAAGCGGTAATACTTTAATTTAGAAGTGGGATTTTTTCCCACAAATTGTTGTCGTGTTGCGATGCGTGAGTTTAGAATTGGCTTAATAGGGAATAATTCAATGAAGATTAATTAATTCAGAGATATTGAAGAATTATAATTTGACACTTTTCACAATAAACTTTGTTGGATCTTCTGGAGTTGATTCATACACTTTGTATTACGGGCTCTTGATAATGGGTGAATTATAATTTGACACTTTTCACAATAAACGTTGTTATCTTCTAAAGTTGATTCATACACTTTGTATTACGGGTTCTTGATAATAGATTAAGACCAATATTGTAGACAGTCGCAATGAGAGCTGGAGCTAAATTTTGTTGTACGAAATCTGTAACAAAAAGATTCTCAGGTTAGGTTAAAGGTCAAAGGAGATAAAACTACAAAACAATAATGTAATGAGTATTATTTGAAATACAATACCTTTCAGTTATTATCTTTTCTTCTATATTTAATGGCGGATTTCGCCAGCATCAGGTACCGTGCGGCTGTTAGGCGTTGTTGTTTTCCCAAAGTATCATAAGTGCGCGAAGTACATAGATATAGTTATTATCCGGGGGTCTGGAGTATTAAATTTTAAAATTGTTGAGTTATCTGTGAATACTGAAACCTTTAGTAATTGTTTTCTTGAATACTGAAACCAGGTATCCAATTTTTGATAGGACGCTAAGATAATAATTGTTGACGTTAGGAGCTATGGTAACTGTAGTTTTGTTTCTATTCCTGGTGATAGATTTCATATAGGCATAGGCAACTGGTTCATACAGCCTTGTGTTGAGTTATTTTTAGGATCGTAAAAGGTCGATAGGGTGACATAGTTCAACATTTATTGATTTAGAAAGATTGGTAGAATAGGGGGCGGTTTAATTATTATTGCTGTCGGATGGAAAGGCAAGGGGGCGAGATTGGACAGAATTAACCAACTAAATTATTGCAGGATTCAATTTATATTATAGGACGGCGATATGCTGTACAATATTATAAAGTTATGACGCTAACAGCATAATATAAAACTAATAATAATTATATTTTGACTAATAATCGTTGAGCGATTGCGGTTTTTAGTTGATGTGCTATTCCACGTATTTTAATTTATTTTGTTGGTTATAGAGTAGTTTTAGGCTAGTCAAGGACTATGGTTGGACCATAGACAAATTATTTAGCGAGACTATAAACAATCTAGAATTAGGAATGATTATAAAACATGAAGTCATAAAACCAATCGGAGAGGAAACTTTCTTATCGCGTAGTCATGTTATAGCAAGCGGAATCACCTGTTATTTTCCATACCTGTTATTTTTAATACCTGCGATTTTTTACATTGAAAGAGATTTTCCTAATACTTGTCACGTAGTAGATTAGGATGCAATGACATGGTGGTGGAATTATTATTATGTGACATGTAGATGGGGACAATTGCTCTGCACAAGGGAAATGCCGCTTCATTTTGTTAGTTCGCTAAAATCCTAGGAAAAGTAACATAAAATAGTATTACGGTTCAAAATACACGCGTTGATGAGGAATTGCAATTATAAGTAATAACAAGTAGCAGGGATGTCATGTATGGGATAGAATCATATGACTATTCATTGCTAGTAGGAATTTTGGTTTAAAAGCAACGTAGTTTGGGATGCAAAATGTAAACGGATAAATACGTCTAGTAGGCGATAAAAGTCGTTACCGTCTGGAAACAACTATCTAATATCTACTCTATTGTGGGGAGGTTACCTATTAGCGAGGCTAGATGGCGTTGGGTTACCAATAAAAGATTTTATTTTGGATAATGGTAAAAGGGTGCTGTCTAATAATAATATGTATAATTGAAATACTCTTGCAGCGTTGTAAGTAGTCGTTACCGGTAATCGTCGCTTCTTACCGTATAGTTGAAATCGTGATAAATAGTTAATTATGAAGATTTACAAAGGATTGTTCTTAGTTTAAGATGAGGTTAACGTACGCAGAGGTAAAGCTCGCTGGGCACAGCTTGCTATACCTACTTACCTAATATTATCAGTTGTGAGTTACCTAGAGATATCTAAGTCGGGAGAGCGGTGAAAAGAAAAGACCTTACTACGTGACTAATTAGTTAGGATAGGTAGAGATAGATAAATTATTTAATTCACTGGGTTGGATTAGCCGATTAAGAAGGGTACCTTGCACAATTATCTATCTCCGTTGAACGATTAAGATGATGAAAAAAAAAAGAAAAAAAAATATTTCTCGAGGATACCTAAGATAGACGGATGATGGATAATTGTGGAAGGTGGATATTAATTGAGCTTCGGAGCAAAATAGGGATCGAAGGAAAAATATAATAATAATAGTAGAAAAAAGAAATAGTTGATTGGCTTGAAGTCGAGATTTAACTGCAAAATTAACGAGTTATAGCACTGTTATGCTATAGGGATAACAATAGTGTATGTTATCACATCAATTATAAAGGCGAGTCGCGGGCGGATGTCACGTCATAATCATTAGTTAAATCGTTTTATCATTTTAAAAGTTAACACCAGCTACTTATAAAACAGTGATCGATTTTATATACCATAATTTTAAGTTGTAGGATAATTTTAAACTCATAGTCCGCAGAAACATTCAAGCCGGAAATAAAGCGACTGATATTGCGAGCTGAGAATAAATCTCTTAGTGTAAAATTTATTAATAAGTAAATCCCTGATATTGCGTTATCGAGATTACAATACAAAATTAACTATCACAATTCGAATCATCCAAAGTAATTATTTAGATGTTGTCTCGCGTCGACAGGTACAAATTTTAATTTAGATGGGTAAAGACATTAGAACTGAAATGGGTTTCGGATGTGTGACGTTCTTAGGACACGTACTGTTTAGTAGCATAATTTAAATTTAGTAAAATCGGCCGTATTGGACATATTTCGTTTTGCGGATATATATATTTAACCGAGGTTATCGTGGAGGTAAGCATAGTTCAAAGTTTACTAAACCCGACCTAGAGTCATATCCTATCTATGTATGTCAGAAGAAAATAATAAATTTATAAGTAGTAGATTTTAAAGTCAATAGTAAATTTATTTTCCCGAGGTGAGACCTGAAACCTAGTTCGCACTAGGCCATTCAAATACTTTAACCGGTAATGTTGATTATAATAAATAAAGATGTTCGGGATTTATAATAATATTCTAATACTGCTATATTAAAAATGTTATTATGAAATTTAATAGGGTTGCCTATCAATTAATAAATAAATAATAACTCAATGATTTGGTTACAAGTTAGGAATGATAAGACGAACGAAACGCGGTTTTGACTTGTGGCAAAGTCAGCGCAGACTGTCACGGCGGGATTATCTTGTTTGGTGATTTATTAATATGAATTGCTAGAATTCTTAAATAATCTAGATTATTGGCATCTAATATGTACGTGATGTAATTGTAGATGATTAAAATTAGTGCTAAGGTAGGTTATTGTCGAAGTTATGGCACAACCTTAAAATTGTTAGTTAATGTGAACTGCATGTTGCATCTAGATTGTTTTATACAAACTAATTAATTGACAGTTTTCACATAGGCATGTAGGCCGGGACATTGAGTTGATGAAATAGTGTTATCAAAATCATTCATCACGGAAAGATAAAGATATTTTATTTGCAAGTGTGAATACAAAAGTTTACTTCGGTTAGTATTATTCTGTTCTATACTAGTTTTGTGGTAGCGTTTTACCTAGGGTTGTTCTAAATTATAAGTAATTAAATATTAATTGTCTGTTGCTGTCTTCTACGTTAGAGAAGGAACGGAGAAAGATAAGGGGGACTCATTTTGTTATAGTCAGCTGTATGATAGATAATCCTCCTAGTAAATATTTCTTGTGATTGCGGTAGTAACATAGAATGTTTATAGGATGTTTTGTTCATTAACTAATTATCTTCACCGCAGCTGTGGATAGGGATGGCTAAAGTATGTGAACAGGGGTGGAGAAGATAGGTCATTATAAATTAAAATAAATACTTGAATTGCAATATGCCTGACTAAATAGTGCGAAGAGGTTGGTGGACTATGTTAGAGGAATTCTCTATTGCATAATGTTCGAACTTTTGACATTTTCATTCGTAACTTTAGAATTTTGAATAGTGTATTTAACTAAGCGGGTCCAACGAAGAAGGCATGCTGAAAGCGAGGTCTTTGGTCGTCTATGCACACAATAAAATTATAGATGACACAAGGGAGCATTCTTAATTGGCACTGTTAAATTAGTAAAAGTAGCTTGGTTCGAACACCCTAAGGTGTTCGAATATTTTTAGTCGCACTGGGCACAAATAGAACTTAGTTAAGCGTGTAGGTTGTTTGATTTACCTGGTGAAGTAATTGAATCGAAGTTTCGGAACTGTGCTGTAGAAGTGGGAATTACTCAGCACACAATAAAATTAAGTGGTTTCCATTTAGCTTCATTTCCTAAACTAGCCTTTCTAAAAGTTGTGAGAATTCTGCAGTAGGGTAATTCCATTCGAGGACGCCTTATGGAGTGTGGACCAGGGTAAATATGCTTGACTAAACAACAGAGGGGTATTACTGGTAGCTGCGGAAATGAGGTTATTGATAGCATTTCATTTTAGCGTTATCAGTGGAACTCGCGCTACTGGGGAATTTTACAATCTGGACGGAAGGCTGAAAGTAGAGTAGAGTAATTAAGGAGTAACCAATTAGAGTTACAAACATTCGGGAGATTACCATCTTAATAATGTGTCTTGTGCGAGTGTAAAATTAAAATCATCTAATAAAAAATAAAAATAAAAAGAAACTAGCACTATTGAATCACGCAGTTTGGAATTCAGTAAATACGAGAAGGAACTCACGATATTAATTACCATGAATACTAAGACGAAGTGTCACCTTTAATGACTTATTATTTACCAATTTGACCGTTATTAGTAATATAAAAGGTAGGAAGTTAAGTAGAGTTGTGGGGGCGGATAAGATAGTTACTGGTCTGTTTAATTTAATAAGAAATGATATTTTTCAAAGGTATAGGGAAGTAAGGGGATATTGACGTATTATATATTAGCAAATGAGACTAAATGTTGTCTTTCGTACATAGTAATAACTAGGGATGAGACATAGTTACTAGATAGGTTTTGGCATAAGTATTTGCTTATACGTATAAGCTCAGTACTTGTCAATTAGTATACAATGTCCAACGCGTACCGGGGTATTAACAAGTACTTATCGATGACGCATACATTGACAGTTAGATATACATAGCACACAAACTTCTAATAGATCTGAACTACGGGGTAGCTAGTTCAAAACTCAAGGACGTGTTTCGAGATGCGTACCCCCTTAGAGTGAATGAGTTTTTCCTAAGTATTTACGATCGACAACCTTATTGTAAGGCGTTAAGACCTCTATTTGTATGCACGGTGAGTGGGTGTCACTGCGTACCGGACGGAAGCGAGTCTAGTATTCTATCTCGGTTATTTGTAGGATTAGACATTAGATGTATCTCATCTAAAATAAAGTTATAACTCTTGGGCGATGATGGTATGCCTACTGGTTTTGGTTGATATGGGGGTTTGGTTAAGATTTCTTATCCGCGGAGAGGAAAATAGGTTTCCGTTGAAAGGAGTAGCTAATTAGGGATTGTGGAGGACGCGGGTTCGATCCCTGCCTGAGGTAGACAATTGTTCCGACGTTTCGTTATCTTAGGTAATTATATAAGTTAAGATGAGATTGGTATCGTTGAAGTATGAAGGAAAGTTTTAATTCCAATTATAAATTTTATTCATTAACCTAGTTGGAACTAAATACCGTGACGGCGAAGTGGTTGATGCTTCACCCACGAAAGATCCCAGGTTCGATCCCAAGGTTGCAACATTTAGATGCGAAACAAGTTGTAAGAAAAGACGTAAGTTAAAAGAAGGCCATGATGACAGATGCACTTGAAATTATTCTAGGAAAATAATTTAAAGAATAGAATAATTGAATGGTTCGGAAGATGTTATAAACTTACGTCGGAATCGTCATAGA
Organism: Scoparia ambigualis; assembly: GCA_963921215.1. NCBI lineage: Eukaryota > Metazoa > Arthropoda > Insecta > Lepidoptera > Crambidae > Scoparia > Scoparia ambigualis. The sequence goes on from OY992507.1 coordinate 20,503,409, forward strand.
GTTGAAGAGTTTTCGCTAGGGGGCGTTACTAGACAGCGCAAGAGACTGTTATATTGATTTAAATTAAATTAAGATTTGTTGTTATGATGGTAAACAAAAGGCAAATCATTATTCGGAGGTTGTGTATGATTAGAGACATGGTAGATGCCTAAGTTATTGGGAAGTGTTTACCGAAACTAAGTTTACTGGGATTTCGTTTCGAACACGAGAACTGGGTATGCGATTATGATTTTGTGTCAGTTGAATAGAATGAGGGGTGTGGGCTATTTTGCAATGAGAATGCTTATTGAGGAAGGAGTCATTAGGGATTGGGAAGGAACTATAAATAGTAGGAATATCTTTGAGGAAGAGGGCTAGGATGACAATGGGGTTAGCAAGGAAGGACGTGCTATTTTGTACTTAATTAAGTACAGGGTTTAGATATAATTCGCCGCAGATAAGAGTGGTACTTTATCTGCTTAAATTCTATCGGGGGCGGCTGTAACGGTACAGAATGAATGGTATCCGTCCGTTAGTAAGGAATGTGTGGGAGTAGCACTAACATAAATATTAATGCGTAGCACCATTAATATAATAAGCATGAAAAAGGGAATAATAAACTAGTTCAGAATAATGGTCTGTGGTCTAACTCTTTATCTTTAGTTTGAACTTTGCGGGGACTGCTCTGTGTGCTCCTTGCGACATAGGCGCCATCTAGCGTGAGTTATTTACTTGAGCTTCGCATAAGGTTGCTAGTTTGACTTCTTTATTTTGAATTTCGCGGGGACTGCTCTGCGCGTCCCTTGCGACGAAGGCGGCGTCTAGCGGGAGTCATGGTTGTGAGCTTGACTAGGACCGTATTTTTATTTTGAATTTCGCGGGGACTGCTCTGGGGTCGGGAAAGTGGTTCACCTACGGGCGGACGCCATCTATGGTCGGAATACGGAACTTTTGATAATTTCCCAAAATATAGGATTATTGGCTTAAGTGGAGGATTATTGAGAGGGAATTGTTAATAGAAGGCTACATTTAGATATTCAAAGATGAAATATTGGCTGTCGGACGAGATTTGGTTAGATTATGGAAAAATTTTAGAATTGCGCGGCGAAAGCGGCAATGAGCGAGCGAGAGGTTGAGAAAAAGACAGAAAGAGAGGTCGGATGATAGCTCCACGTGGCGCGACGCGAAGGCGGGGGGCATCGGGGAAACAGCTAGCGATTGGTTGAAGGGAAGAAAAGCGGACTCGCGCGGGGAAATGTCGAGGGCGCGTGGCGCGAAAGTTAAGATGCTTGGGAAAAGGGCGGAAAATTAGCGGGCATTCAATTTTGGGACGTCGGCGGTGCGGTCCAACTTAAGAGTGCGGTACTACTCATACGGGAAAAATAGCGTCCGAGCTTTGATAGTGCGCTAAGTGATATTCGAGCTGCGATATTAATTAAGATTTGTGAAATTGAAAGTGATTAATAAAGTAAAACTATCGCGATCGCAACTCGAATCCGTTAACGGAATGAAGTATTCCGGGGTACATCGGCGGAAACGCGTAACGGTGGCAACGAAAACCTATGTACCTTTCAACAGACTTCGGTCTGGATGATCTTTGATTGTATTTAATAAGATCGGCGTTTTACATCATTACGCTAAACAATACACTATCTTCGACGGAGTAATGGGGGAGAGACAGTTGTCTCCCTAGTGAAAGTTGAAGATAGGTCAGACACCATTTAGCTGGAGGTAGACCCGTATGACCCAGTCCAATTTCGAGTCTACCTCCGTACATACAGTGTAGTGATAGGAAAATAACACACTGAGTATACTGGCTCGACTGATAGAACATTTAGGAGTTAGTTGCTTTCAGGGGCAATGCGACTCTCACCACACATCACGAATTTAAGTTAAATGTGGCTTGGCCTAGATTGCAAGGTACACAAAAGGGACGGTTAGTTCGACAAAATATAGGCATTTTCAAGTGAGGAAAGTTGTAGGAATCTATAGGTAGGCGGATATATATATATGGTTAGTTATTAATTCAGACTAATAAGGCAGGGATAATTAAGTTACGGCGCTAAATAAAATTATGATGAAGTGATGTGGGTCCTAGCTAGGCAAGTAATCTGTTACCGCAGGCCGGTAAAATTCTAACTGTTTTCCTAAAGTTGTTACCAATTAATTATTCATTTTAAATAATTAACAGAAGTATGATAATATTGTACCATCATTACTTGGAGTACCTAAAAGTCTAGACTGGTTTCCTATTACAAGAAAAATACTAAAAAGTTATAGCAAATAAGCTTAGCCGTACTGTGATGTTTGATTTCTAATACTGAAATGACCAAACAGGCATTTTTTAGCTTTCCCTGAGGTGCAATACGGCCTTAAAATAGCTACACTCTTCAAAGTATGGAAAATTTTACATCTGATACCTATTAGCAAAAATAAGCTGATACAAACTGAACAACTAAAACCAGTTTAGAACCTAGGATAAGTCGTTGAAAGAAGACATTGCAAGCTATGAGCTTCTAATAATCTGAAACATAGAAATAATTGATTGATAACAACCAGCTAATTAGCCTGACAATGGTCTACTAATACCATTTGAATAGACCTCTTAAGATATGTAAGTACTTACTTCTAATAATATGAAACATAGAAATATTTGATGGGAACAATCTAATCAATCAGACTAATACCTAGTACAGTCTAATTTATATCTATTAAAGTGAGTAAAAGATAACTTCTAAATGTAATTGATTCAATGATTAACAGGGATAATTAACTACCTAATTTACTACCTACTAAAAGTATACTGACTATGATTTAGTAGTCTATCAAATTAACCACTCAGTCTGAGAGACAGAGGGTGGAAGTTAATGGAAAAATAATTAACTTAAGTTCACTTCCTAAAAGTCAGGGATGTTGAATAAATTAAACATCTTTCAATAAACTTGAGATGTACTTATACTTTATAAATCTGTATAATGAATACTAAGAGTAACCCAAAGTAATTTACTTCAAATGATAGTATTCTATTTAAGTTCACTTCCTAAAAGTCAGGGATGTTGAATAAATTAAACATCTTTCAATAAACTTGAGATGTACTTATACTTTATAAATCTGTATAATGAACACTAAGAGTAACCCAAAGTAATTTACTTCAAATGATAGTATTCTATTTAAGTTCACTTCCTAAAAGTCAAGGATATTGAATAAATTAAACATCTTTCAATAAACTTGATATGTACTTATACTTTATAAGATCTGTATAATGAACACTAAGAGTAACCCAAAGTAATTTACTTCAAATGATAGTATTCTATTTAAGTTCACTTCCTAAAGTCAAGGATATTGAATGAATTAAACATCCTTTAATAAACTTAAGATGTGATAATCTGCCAATGCAGCCAATCCAATGTAGTTATATTGGAACTTTACAAGACCTGTATAATAAATACTAAGAGTAAATAAAAGTAGTTTTACCTGTATTAATAACATTCTACTTTAGCCACCGCCTGAAGTGGCGTTTGATTAAATTATCCACCCTTTACAGAACTGAATATAAGTTATTGCATTGAATAATTAAGTTCTTAATGTGAAAAGGATATTTGGATGATAGCAAGCCTTGAGATAAACTCTATTGATTTATGTGGAATAATAAGAATTTAAATTGCTAACACATAGTTCATAATGTAAAATGAAATTAAATTTGAGGAGAGATGTAAATTCTCAGTTTAAAGAATTAAAGGCACAAGCTAATAATTAAAGTTAAAGCCAATGTGACGGAGCTATAATTAAACCATGAGATGTATAGTACGCTATGGAGCGGCGGTGGGGCTCATAAATTGCACCAGGCTTCTTATGTATCATGCTACTGATAATAAATAATAATACCTACAAGCTAAGCTATCATCTGATTACCTTTGAGTGGTTACAAATCTTCCCCGCAGCTGCAGTGAAGGATTTAGGTCACAGTTCAGACGGAGTCATTGCTAGGCTACACATATTTATGTTATGATCTATAGACTGGTAGGTAATTAGGTCAGGAGAAAATAATTTAACACAGGGATAAGCCAATTACTAAACTTTCACGAAAGAACTTGAGTTACTTAAATGCGGTTAACAACGGAGGGTTCACTAGACGATCTGGCCAAAATAGTAGTTATTATAATATTACATTGCTTGACTGAAATTCACTGCAAATAGAATTAAGCTATGCTAAGGTTCCATCTTCATACAAACGCTACACACTCTACAAAACTCCAGACACAACCATTAGATTGTAGATAAATTAGGTTAATTAGTTTTAAGAATTAGATAATAATTTAAGTTAAGGTAAAGCGGCGAGGATGTGTGTATGTATTATAAGGTAGCTAGGCATATAGGTGTGAAAGGCATTAGATTTAGGTATAGAATTTATAGAGAGGATGGGAAGTTACAGTGTACTCTTCTCAGACAAGGAAGTCGTCTTGTGATACTGTCGTATTTTGTTGTTCTGAGCCATAATGTGTTTGTTATGTAATTTGTTGTAAATTCTGTGTCGAACAATATGGAAACGCTACCAGATGAGCTTGTTGAAGATTTTCGAAGAGATCCGTCATTGCATAAAATAATATTATTGGGAGTACCGCTAATACATTTCGTGTTGTTTCTTTTTCGAGTAAGTACTAGAGAACAATTATCTTGTAGAACATAAGTTCCTAGTTTTATTGAGAGATCTGGCACTTCAAGTTCTTGAGATATTAAACTATGTTCGAATGCAGAGCCATCAACATTTGAGTATCCTACAAGATCCTCAGGGGAATGGTCGATTATACACTCGGCGTCAAAAAAATCGCACCTTTTAAAAATCATCTTTAAAAATTCTTAAACCTTATGTAGAGGATAGTGTTGGGTATCATTAGAAAGGTAACAAAAAGGAGTATCAAAAAACAATTAAATTTAACTTTCTGTTTAATTATAATTATACAAACAACATTAAAATTAATAAAATAATAAAAATCCTTAATTAAGTCCTAATTAACAACAGATAATTTACAAAGAAAAATGTACAAAAAGTGTCTTAAAATTAACTTAAAATCTAGTGTTACCCCCCCTTGCCCTGATCACGGCTTCCATACGGTCCCTCATGGACCTCACCAACTTCAGGAGCTCTTCTTGAGGGATAAGCCCCCATTCTTCAATCACCGCGTCTTGGAGCTCCTGTAGAGTCGAAGGAGCTGGATCCCGAGATCGAACCTTACGTTTAAGATGGTCCCAGAGGTGCTCTATAGGATTCAGATCCGGACTTCGCGCTGGCCACTGCATCACAGAGATTTGGGACCTCTGCAAGAAGTCGCTCACGATGCCTGCATTGTGAGCGCGAGCGTTGTCGTGCATTAATGTGAACCCCTCGCCAAAAGATTCGGCAAAGGGGACCACATGCACTTCCAGGACCTCAGTGACATAGCGGCGAGCAGTCAGCGACCCTTGTCCGCGAGCACCTCCAGTCCGGGAGACGCAGACAAGGTCGGTTTTGCCGGCAGCAGACATACCGCCCCAGAACATGCAGGATCCGCCACCATATTCCACCGTCTCCTGGATGCAGGCTTGGGCGAAACGTTCACCCTGCCTCCGGTATACTCTTCTCCGTCGGTCGTTGCAGAAAAGACACACTCGCGTCTCGTCTGAGAAGAGAACAGCTCTCCACTGCTCAAGGGTCCAATCGACGTGGTCACGAGCAAACCGCAAGCGGGCTCGCCGATGCGCTGCAGTCAATTTTGGACGCGTAGCAGCTCTGTGGGCCGCTATCTTCTTCTCCTTCAATCTTCTTCTAACCGTAGATACGCTTACGGTGCGTCTGCGAACTGCCTGGAGCTGCTGTTGCAACTCAACAGCGTTGGAGAAACGATTTCTCAAAGAGTTCGACACAACGAACCGGTCGTCTCTTTCCGAAGTGCAGCGACGTCTACCCGAACCGTGTCTGCGGATATAGCCACCGGTCTCTATGAAGCGCTGGTACACTCTTCGAACGGAATAACGGCTCAGGTTCAGTTGCCGGGCGACATCACACTGCCGCACCCCTGATTGCAGTAGTGCAACCACTTGAGCGGCTTTATCAGCTGTGGTATCCATCAAAATCTGTGCGTGTGTCCTCTTCAACGGTTGAATAGCGAATGACCCACATTGAACCCGTGTTGACCGTTTTATACCCACAAAGGAAGCGCAACTAGCAACTCTCACGGGTAGCAAAATTTGCATCGAATTTTTGTGACACTTTATTTGTTGCATTAGGTTTTATTTGATAATGAAAAGTAATGTTTTTTATTAAGTTAATTAAGTAACCTTGTAAATAAAATCATAATTAATGCGACTGCATGTGCATATCAAGAGTAAATGACATTTGAAAGTGATTTTCTAAGAGGTGCGATTTTTTTGACGCCGAGTGTAGATAGAGTCATTAACATTTCAGTGTCCTGGAAGGTCCTCGGCAGCAGAATCTTCAATTACAGAGCCTTCAACATTTGAGTGTCCTGGAAGGTCATCAGCAGTAGAATATTCGATTGCAAAGCCATCAACATTTGAGTGTCCTAGAAGGTCCTCGGCAGCGCAAAAATCAACATTTTGTAATATTTGAAGGTCCTCGGCAGTAGAATATTCGATTGCAGGTCCATCAACATTTGAGTGTCCTGAAAGGTCCTCGGCAGAGGAAAAATCTACATTTTTTTTACATTTCGTAATAAGTAAGTATTCTTAATGTTCTGGAGCTTTTATTCATCTTGACGTGTAACTGAAATTTAAATAAAATCCGTTAATTTTAAATAGAAACAGTGTAGTTATCAAGATAAAACACCGTAACTCCCAATTTGTAACTCTCATTCATATGTAAATAAAACTTCGTAACTTCACTATGATATTTATGAGGATAATAATACATTCTGTTAAGTAATATTGAGTTTTTTGCGTGTACAATCACAAATAAGATTATTTTTAAACACTACTATTAAATAGTAACACTAAATACAACAATTTACATACCTTGTTTTTCGAATATTGAACACGTCCTCTTGCGTTGAAGGTAAAGCGGTACTGAGCTCAGGAGATACGAATATTGCGTATTACAAAATGGCAGCGAGAGAGATACGAGTTTTTATTTTCCACTCCTAGCGAGTTGTATTAATTTTTGAATGAAATACGCATTTTTCCAACGGAATAGTTACACAATTCTACACCAGATGGCATTAAAAGTCTAATTTCGATACTTTGTGGAGTTACGAATTTTGATAATTAGACCGACGTAATGTTAAGCAAGTAACAACTAGTGTACAAATTAAAGATAAGAATGTGAATCCTGTGGACACCACTGTGTTTCTAGGCATCACGTTAGATGCCAAGCTTCAGTGGGGCCCACATATAGATATAGCTAAATTGTCGAATAGACTTAGCTCTGCGGCTTAGGCAGTAATGAAGATCCGTCAGTTAACTGACGTTGATACATCCAGATTAGTTTATTTCAGTTACTTTCATAGTGTAATGTCGTACGGCATTTTACTGTGGGGAAATGCTGCCGACATTCAAACTATCTTTGTGCTTCAGAAGAGGGCTATTCGAGCAATCTATAACCTAAAGGCTGGCGACTCTCACAGAGAGAGATTTAAGAATATAAATATAATGACAGTTGCATCACAATACATTTATGAAAATTTGATTTATGTTCATAAAAATACTGGAATGTTTTCAAAAAACAGTGACATTCACAATGTAAACACTAGAAGTAAGAACAAATTAGCAGTACCTTATACTAGGCTCCATAAAATAAATAATTCTTTTAGGGGTCTGTGTGTAAGATTTTACAACAAAGTACCAAATGATATTCAGAAATTAGATCTGAATAAATTTAAAATCAAAATCAAAGAAAAGCTTTCTAAAAAAGCTTATTATAAAGTGTCAGATTACACAGAAGACAAAACAGCTTGGATCTGAAATGCTCCAAGCACTCCAACAGCTATTTCTAATTGTCTTTATTTAATTGATACTACATTGTATTGTAATTTTGTATTGCATCATTTTATTTTTATCTTTAAATTCATATTTTGTATTGACTTGGTAACGACATACTCTTTTTTTTGTTTGTAAATGTCGTTGCTTTTGTGCGCTGTGGTTTCTTGCGCCCATTCTTTGCCACAGTTAAAAAATTATGTCCTGAATGGGTGGTAGGTTAAAAAAGATTTGGACGATTCAAAGTACTTATTAATTGAGTTTATTGAATAAATATATTTTGACTTGACTTGACTTGGCTTGAAGATCAGCAGATCAAAAACCGAACAATTATTCTGCGATTTCGGCGGTCTCTCCGGTTTTGAGCCAATTGCTATAAATGGTATAGCTCTGCCAGTCTGCTCCGACTTTAAGTACCTCGGTTCACTCTTGCGATGGCGATATCGATCGGGATGTAAAGTATAGAATCAACACGGGATGGATGAAATGGCGACAGGTGACGGGAACTACTTGTAACCCCCGAATGCCCCTTAAACTTAAGGGAAGAATATACAAGACCATCATACGGCCTGTCGTCTTGTATGGATCGGAATGTTGGGCCGTGAAAGAGACGGATGTAAGAGGTTTGCATGCTGCTGAGATGCGAATGCTGAGATGGATGTGTGGGGTTACAAGAATAGACAAAATAAGAAATGAGTATATCAGAGGGAGCATGAAAGTAGCACCTGTGACAGAGAAGTTAAGAGGAAAGAGACTATCCGCCGTACATGACTGTGGATGGATACAAGGGGAGAGGTAGGCCGAGAAAAAGATGGATGGACTGCGTGAAAGATGATATGGTGAAAAAAGGAGTGACCGTAGAACTGACGGCTGATAGTGACAAATGGAAAAAGAAAACATACTGCGCCGACCCCAAATAGGGACAAGGGCAAGGAAAAGATGATGATGATGATGAATCTATGTAGCATTAAGGCCTATTTAAACCTGAGTGGTATTCGCTGCCGCTGTGGGTAGAGTGGCAGCGAATACCGCTCAGGTCGATCTAGCCACGGAACTTGATACTAAATACCTGAGCGAAACCTGCGCGGTACATACCTTTACCCACAGCGGCAGCGAATACCATAAGGTTTTAACACCGCTTAGACAACTTTAAAGATTTGTCTTTTTGAAGGTAGATTTTTTTTTTTTTTTCTTATTTAACTATTTGCGATCGGTCGCCAGACCATAAGCGAATTATTTGTGGTGTTGAATGATTATTTTTAGCAAAGCCGCCAGCGCGGCCCTGCTTTATTAGAAAATGTGGCTTCTTTTTAACCGCTTCACTATTGCTGATTGATCTAACAGCTTGTAGGGACACAGCACAATGTAAGTGCTGAATTGCAATTATGAAATCACGAGGCACGGCGTGCGGTCACGTACGCCAGTCGTTCCCAGACGTTCGTTGGAATAGTCGTTCCCTAGCTACGCGTTAGAACCATTGTCCCAAGCGCGTCGTATATAGCCATAAGCTTACGCCTAGCCATAGATATACTTCTGTACAATTAACTGTGTAAATTAACAAGTGCAAATAAAAGACAGTTGTTTAGTAACCATTCAGACTTTAATTCAATCAACCTTCTGAGAGTCAAGTAACAGTTATCACTGACATAGCTAGCACATATAGCTGTAAGCTCAGTTAGCAACAGTGATACTTTACAGTGGTGACCCCGACTGAACTCAGACCCCGACGGAACATAGTGACTCAGTGAATTAAGTGAATTACACAACAGCGGGAACGACTCAAGGCGACAGGACCGCGTGGCGACAACAAAGTATTTCGGCAGGTACGAAATTAGAATAGCGACCATGACGCAACCGGAAGTCCAACACAGAATGGAATTAGCGGCAGTAACCGTGGCGTCAAGATTGTCCGAGTTTTGGACTGATCAGCCCCGACACTGGTTCATACAGATAGAGGCTATTCTGAACCCACAGAAGTTAGGCGATCAGGCAAGATACGATCTCGTCATTGGAAAGTTGTCCAAAGATGCAATTGGACAAATCACGGACATATTGCTACAACCGCCGAGCACCGGAAGATATGACGCGTTGAAAGAGAGATTGCTATCAATCTACGAAGAGTCTGCCACTAGGCAATTGCAAAAGTTGTTGAGCGAGATGGATCTGGGTGAACAGAGGCCCTCACAACTTTTGGGACGAATGCGAGAACTAGCCCGCGAGAAGATTTCTGACCACACGCTCAGCATCTTGTGGCAGAATCATTTGCCGTCAGCAGTGAGAGCAGTACTCGCAGTGTCCGAATCCAAGAGTTTGGACAACCTCGCAACCACAGCAGACACAGTGATGGAAGCAACGAGACCCATGCAGGTTAGTGAGGTGACACGAGGCAGTAGCGAATAAAGCACAGCGACACTAATCCTAGCAGAGATAGCCAAGCTAAGTGCGAGAATGGCCAGGTTGGAAAGCAGAACGACCAAGGAGCAGCGCAACGAACCGTGCCGGTACAGAAGCAGACGGAGGAGCATGTCGAGGGACTCCAGCTTCAATCAACGTCGTTCGGCGTCACGAGGAACCACAACGCGCACACCAGATAGCCCGGACTGGCTATGCTCTTACCACTTTCGCTACAAGGACAAGGCTCAAAAATGCGTCGCACCATGCGCATGGAAGAAGACGGAAAACTAGAAGAAGTGCAAGCCGTAGCGGGAGCTTGCGCTGTTCAGCCATCACACCGCTTGTGCGTCACCGATCGCAACTCTGGACTACGATTCCTCATTGATACAGGTGCAAACATTTCAGTTTTACCAGTTACGAACAAATTTAACGTTAATGAAATTTTAGATTACAAATTATACGCTGCAAACGGCACAGAGATTAAAACTTACGGAACAAAGACATTAGAATTAAATTTAGGTTTGCGGCGTGCCTTAAAGTGGATTTTTATTATAGCTGACATAAGGCAGCCAATCATTGGTGCCGACTTTTTAAATAAATTTGGTTTGTTAGTAGATATAAAGTCGAGGAAACTGATTGACAATGTTACAAATTTGAACGTTATTGCCTCAATTATAAATTCCAGGGAACCAGCTGTAAAGACTGTGGACGTTAGTCACCCATATCACGCGTTGTTGAGCAAGTACCCAGACATCACCAAGCCGATTAGCTTCAAGGAGCCACCCAAACACGACGTGCGCCATCACATCGAGACCAAAGGGCCACCCGTGTTCGCCAGGGCCAGACCATTGCCACCTGAGAGGTACAAAAAAGCCTAAGCGGAATTTAAAATCATGCAAGAGTTGGGCATCTGTCGGCCTTCAAAAAGCCCATGGGCTAGTCCGTTGCACGTGGTACCCAAAAAGAACGGGGAAATTAGACCATGCGGCGATTATAGACGGTTAAATGCAGTTACCAAGCCCGACAGATATCCAATTCCGAGAGTACAAGATTTTACTTATGCTCTAACAGGGAAGAAAGTTTTTTCAAGGTTAGACGTCAATAGGGCGTATCATTTTATACCAGTCTCAGAAAGCGATATTGAGAAAACCGCGATTATTACACCGTTTGGTCTTTTTGAATTTCCTAGGATGACGTTTGGCATGCGTAACGCTGCGCAAACCTTCCAAAGATTCATGGCTACAGTATTTCAAGGCTTAGATTTTGTTTTTTGTTTCGTGGACGATCTATTAGTGAGCAGTTATACAGAAGCTCAGCATCAGGAGCACCTAGAGTTAGTTTTTCAAAGATTAAATGAGTATGGCATAACGATTAATCTTTCAAAGTGTAGTTTTGGCAGGCCAAAGATTGAGTTCTTAGGATTTGAGGTAACCCCGGAAGGTATAAAGCCCCTGCAAGACAAAGTTCAGGCCATCATAGAATACCACAAACCGGAAACAGTTAATGACCTTAGGCGTTTCCTAGGGATGGTTAACTTTTACCGCTCACACGTACCAAAGGCAGTAGATCATCAGCTAGAGCTAATAGCTATTTGACTAAATGCAAAAAGAATGACAAAACTCCAATTGTATGGACGGAGAAGTCTTTAGAAGCATTTGAGCGGTGTAAGTTAGGCCTCCAGGAAGCGGCGACACTGTCTCATCCTAGTCCAGATAGTCCTATAGCTTTAATGACGGACGCCTCAGACACATGTGTAGGCGCGGTTCTGCAGCAGAAGGTAGCAGATACATGGCAACCGTTAGGTTATTTCTCGAGAAAAACGTCTAAATCACAGCAGAAATATAGTACTTATGACAGAGAGCTTTTGGCGATCTTTTTAGCCATAAGACATTTTCGTAAAATGTTTGAGGGACAAAAGTTAATTGTTTTCACCGATCACAAACCGTTAATTCATTCTTTCAAGAAGTTAGACAGTAACAAAGAAACACCTCGTAGGACTAGGCAGTTATTGTTTATCAGCGAATTCACAACGGACATTCAATACGTGGAAGGCAAGAACAATGTTGTGGCTGACGCGCTATCGCGCGTCGAGACCATTTCCTGTCCCACAGTGTTAGATTACGACGAACTTGCGCAAGCGCAAAGGTGCGATAGCTACTTGGCACAAACAACGCCCACGTGTGGTGATAGCAACGTGTGCATTAAAAGTATATCGCTACCTACGAGTAATTGTTCGATCTTTTGTGAAACCTCAACGGAAGATGCCAGACCTTACTTACCGGAAAGCTTTAGGAGAATAGCATTTGACTCGATTCACAACCTTAGTCATCCGGGTATACGCGCGACTAAGAGATTAGTCACACAGAAATTTTTTTGGCCATCAATGAGAAAAGACATCACATTATGGGCAAAATGTTGCATAAGCTGTCAGAAATCAAAGATAAATAAGCATACAGTTTCAGAGTTTACAGATTTCCCGGCAGTAGCCCGTTTTGCGCATATACATGTAGATATTGTAGGGCCACTAGCGACTACTGTCCAGGACTATAGATATTTAGTCACAGTCATAGATAGAAAGACCCGTTGGCCAGAAGCGTTTCCCGTCAAAGAGATCACGGCGGAATGCGTAGCCAAAGTAATTTTTGAGGGGTGGATAGCTCGCTACGGATGCCCCAGTATATTGTCCAGCGACCAAGGCAGACAGTTTGAGAGTAATTTGTTTGCAAGCTTAATGAAAACGTTCGGTATTAAGAGACAACGTACTACGGCATACCATCCCTAAAGTAATGGTATGGTAGAGCGCTGGCATCGCTCGTTGAAGGTCGCGCTCACAGCAAGAATGAACAATTCCTCATGGCTAGACGAGCTACCCATAGTTTTGTTAGGTCTTCGTACTGCGTTGAGGAGCGACAATGGCGTCAGCGCAGCCGAAATGACATTTGGTAGGACCTTACGAATGCCAGGTGATTTTTATGACATCACGAACACAGAGGGCAGTGACGACAACAATTTAGTTGATAGGATACGTCATTCAATAGCAAAGCTTAAGCCAAGTTTAAAGTCAAACCGTAACACACGATCCTTTTTCGTTCATCCCGACTTGAAATCCTGTAGTCACGTCTTTGTGAGGGACGATGCAGTGAGGAGACCTTTGAAATCTCCTTATGATGGTCCATATCGTGTTCTGAAGCGCTCAGACAAAGTGTACACGGTACAGTTACCAGATCGCAAAGTTAATTTGACAATCGATCGTTTAAAACCGGCGTACATATTAGAGGATAACAATGACGTCACGCCCACAGTCATTCCTATAGATAAAGTAGTAGATCCGAGTTCCAATAGCAAGAACAAATCGGTCGTCTTTAACACAAGGAGTGGTCGTCAGGTGAGACCCCCTGCACGATTTGCGTTGTAGAGATCCCGCAGGCCGCGATGCTCCCCAGGCAGGAGGCACTGCTCTGTGGGGATGCCAAGGGATTCCTCTTCTCTACATAGGTTTTGTGTCATGTACTTTTGATAATAAGAAAATTAGAAATTACTTTATTAATCGTACAATGTTCTTTTAATGTTAAGAAATGTACAATAGGCCAACACAGCTTGGACATTCTAGCACGGCGTTGTCAGATGAATGCTGCAGGGCTTTGGCTATTGCGATTTGAATGTGTCCAATAGTCGAGCTGTTTATTTTTTGATGGCAGGGCAGGTCATCTGGCAACCACCATAGAATTAACGTTGCGTCACCTTAAGTGACAATTTCAAGACGGCCCCACATAGAGATGGGTGACCGCAAATTTAGGAAGTACTCATCAGTACGGTATTGGTAAGATTAAGCATTTAATATGTCAATTATTAGTCATTTTCCCTTAGTTTTCTTTTCCAAGAAATGTATTTTGTGTCATAAGTAATTTGTGTACTTAAGTACTATACGTTTAGTCACGTATTATGTCACGTCTCACATGTGTGTGATTGTACGTGTTGTTTGTGAACATTTACAGTACCTACGTAGCGATTGCGAAACCATTATGGTATGAAACGCTGTACACGTACTATTGTGTATGTAGGTTATTGAGTTATAAATGCAACTATGCAGATTTTGCATTTACAATGACTAGCTAATAACAGTAATTTCGCAATACCTTTATTATTTTCTAATCTAGGACAGATGAAATGATGTATATCGAGGCTCCCACAAGATGTTTCATTATATACTGGAAGCCGGTAGAGCTAGTTGCTAGTTTCCATTTCTCTCATTTTTTTGTAGAAAGAAAGTTTAATTTTCGTTGTTTATTATGGGCAGCCCGCAAAGCAAACAAGACAATGTGGCTTTCGCCCAAGCCCAAGCAGTAGTTACCAACACACAAATGGAAACGAGGATAGAATATCTATCCATTGTTGTTCTGGTAGCAGTAATTCTTTTAGTAGGCATAGTTCTATGCTTTTTGAAGCGAAGATGTGTGAAATCGACCAAGTCGTGGCTGAGGAGACAAGTAGTTTCAAGCAGTGGTCTAGAGACACCCGTAGTAAAGGTGCACACAATACCGCAGCAGCCAGTAGGACAGCAAGCTGTTTATTGACAAAGTTTCACGTCACTCTACGTTACGTATTTGGTAACTATCTGGTTTTTACGTCCAGTGGGGGAATAAAATAATTTAAGTAATTTTGTCACGGGACATACACCAATTATAACAACTGTATGTCATAGTTTTATTCTTTAATTTTGTTTTTTTTCTTTTATTAAGTACAAGGAATATATGTCCACTTCATGGGTTTAATAAGTTATATATAACAATGTTTTTTTTATATCTCTTTTCCATTTAATTGGTCTCTTATCTAATAAGGTAACATTATGACGTAATCCATACTTTTGTTTATTCTAAGGTTAACTTATTATGTCACTAAAGCAGTGTAACATTTTTGTATGCACGTAATGACGTAGCAAGTTTTATGTATTGACGTTTGTAAAAGTTATTTTTGTCACCATGGCTAATAAAAAGACCATATTATTGCATTGTTTTTAACATTATACACTAAAATGTAAGGAAGACTAGTAAAATAAAATTTTAAATGCCATGTTTAAAGTCCAAGGTTCCGCAAGAGAAACCAATGTAAACCTATTTCACATTCGTATTTGAACATCAATAATTGTGATAGTCTATTTTTAGAACTAGATGTATTAACAATCACTCTGTACAATCCGTGTAGCGTTATCAGTTCGCCCAGCGCGAAACGCTGACTTAGAAGTTCCGAGCGCAAGCGCTAGGGTTATCAGTTTGTCATTGTGATAGGGTTGTGAGTTCTAGATATTGATTTAATGTTTGGAGTCATTGACTAGATGTTAAAAATTTTTTTTTGTGAAAATTTTTAGGGAAGGATGTTATGTAGGTACACAGCACAATGTAAGTGCTGAATTGCAATTATGAAATTACGAGGCACGGCGTGCGGTCACGTACGCCAGTCGTTCCCAGACGTTCGTTGGAATAGTCGTTCCCTAGCTACGCGTTAGAACCATTGTCCCAAGCGCGTCGTATATAGCCATAAGCTTACGCCTAGCCATAGATATACTTCTGTACAATTAACTGTGTAAATTAACAAGTGCAAATAAAAGACAGTTGTTTAGTAACCATTCAGACTTTAATTCAATCAACCTTCTGAGAGTCAAGTAACAGTTATCACTGACATAGCTAGCACATATAGCTGTAAGCTCAGTTAGCAACAGTGATACATTACAAGCTCAACAACGAGAGGGTTAGGGTGGTGAGACAGACGCTCTCTGTGCCGATGCCGGAACCGCTCGATTTCCGATGTCACGGTCGGCATGTTTAAGTATTCGTGAATTTGACGTGACGTCAGTGTAAAAGTGACGTGCTGAGATTTAGTGGCACTGGCACGAATTCGCCATTTGCAGAACCATTTGTGTGTGTCATCAAGTTGATGCTGGAGAGTGTTGCTAGCTATTATGGGGTCAGCATCAACTGAAAGGAACGCCGTATCATCAGCGTAGGTCGCAACTGTGATGTTACTTGATACGGGTAGGTCTGACGTGAATATGGTATATAGTACAGGACCGAGAACCGATCCCTGAGGAACTCCAGCTTCGATGTTGTGCAGTCTTGATCTGGCATGCCCCTGCTTGACTTGGAAGGAACGGCCAGTAAGGTACGATGCTATCAGAGGAAACATCGAGTGTGGTAATTTTTCTTTCACTTTTGCTAGCAGTCCCTTGTGCCAGACTCGATCGAATGCCTGTTGGACATCGAGGATAGCAGCGGAGCAGTATTTCTTGTGTTCGAAACTCTGACGAATCGTATGGGGTATACTCGGTGGACTTGTTCGATGGTTGAGTGAGCCTTACGGAAACCAAACTGGTGAGATGGCGTGATACTGCAATCGTTCATGGCTGCAGTGAGTCTAGTAAGGAAAATTCTCTCCCATAGTTTGGAAAGCACTAGAGTCAAACTTATGGGTCTATAAGACGAGGCTTCTTGTTCAGGTTTCCCAGATTTATGAATCATAACCACCTGTGAGATCTTCCAGAGGGTCGGAAAGTGACTCGTTCTAAGGATTGCATTAAATAGGCAAGCTAGGAATGTAATGCATTTTTTCGGCAGGTTTTTCAATAACGTGGGCGTAATGAGGTCAAATCCGGGAGCCTTTTTCAGGTCAAGATTTTTTATTTCTTGCGCAATTTCCTTAGGTGATACAGGTTTAATAGGCAGGTATAACTGAAAATCCTGACTTAGGATCTCCTCCACATCTGATTCGTCCGCGAGTTGATCGTTTGGTTTAAAAACGTTAGCCAGGTGGCTTGCAAAAACTTCAGCCTTCTCTGACAGTGTGTCAGTTCTTGCCCATTTTCCACACTGAGATCTAATAGGATTAAATGACTGTTGAGGTTTTTCTAGGGTTTTAGTTGCCTTCCAGAGAGAGTGTTCGCCTGAGTCTGAAGGGGACATCTTTTGCAGGTTCTTTTTAACTAAGTCATTTAAAGATTCTCTGAATATGCTTTTTAATTCTTTAGCTGCTCTATTAAGTTCAGCCCTGTCTGAGGGATGGCGCGATTGGTGCCATATTCTCCTAAGGCGACGTTTTTCTAATATTTTTTGCCTTATGTGCAGAGGATGGATAGGGCTATGAGTCTTTGCCTCTTGGTAGGGAGTGTTGGTCCAGGCTGCCACCTGCAGTAGATTAGTCACATATAGACAGGCTTCATCCACCTCAATCGGGTGTTTTAGAGAGACAGCGAGAGAAAGGTTTTCGTCGATGTAAGACTTAAACCCATCCCTATCCGTTCTGTGACTAGTCAATGATTCGGCCGATTCTTGACTTATCGGGTTGGTGCTTATTGTCAGTATGACAGGTGAGTGATCCGAGGATCCATCTAAGCGGGACTCAGTGACAGTGTGCAGCGAAGCTATACCCTTGGTTACGAAGAAGTCTAGGATGTCAGGCAATTTTCTTGGGTCTGTTGGCCAATACGTTGGTTCACCCGTTGAAAGAGGTTTTAGGTAATTCGAATCAATACATAGTTTAAGTCCGCGACCTCTTGTATTTGTGCAACGGGATCCCCAGTAATGGTGTTTTGCGTTCCAGTCACCGCCTGCCACGAATCTAGGACCCAAAGTCTGGAAGTAGGCAGAAAACATGCTAGCAGTTATCTTATGTCTTGGTGGGCAGTATATCGAAGAAAGAACAAGAGAGCCAATACGATCCTCCAGTCTGACCGCGGTAGCCTGAAGATGGACTGTAGTAAATGGTTTTAATACCGAATGCTTAAGGTTGGACCGGATTACCAGAGCTGTTCCTGCATGGGCACCACCATCAGGATGAGGGGTAAAATAAATGGAATAGCCTTTTATGTAAGAAGAGCTCCTGATTGTCGCATGGGACTCTGATATCAATACAGCATCCAATTTGTTGGCTATTGGAAGCGACTCTAAATCGGTGATGTTTGGAATTAACCCGTTAATGTTCCATGTAGCGACTCGTAGTGAAGCCATCTACGTAAGTTTGGCAATGACAGTAGTCGGTAGACCCATCAGGGTACTGATGTGTTGAAGGAGTTGGTCAATTTTTTCATTTTGTTTAGTTAGTATCTGCTCCATTGTCTTGCTTTGACAATTATGTAAGTCGTCAGCCTGCTTGTTGATTGGGGGTGCTCTAAAACGACCTGCTGTAACATCGGAGTATTTGTGTTGTGTTTTGTCTTGAGTGATTGATTCAGGTGGTGCGTTGAATCCAGGAATAGTTTTGTTACTATTACCTGTGCTGACTGTTCGAGCTCTCCTAGGGGTCTGTCCGTGCAAGTTTTTTGGGATTCATCTTTCTTGTAAGAATTTCTTTGTAAACTTGACACCCCTTATAGTTTGCAGGGTGATCACAAGAACATAGGGCGCATTTAGCTGGAGAGTTCCTATCTTTTTTGGGGCAATCGGAAGTTTTATGGCCTTCCCCACACTTGACACACCTGAAAGGCCTCATGCAGTTATTTTTGGAATGGCCATATTGTTGGCAACGGTGGCATTGAACAATATTTTGACTTCTGCGTGGATCTTCTATTTTGACGCGTTGGTGGAAAATATATTGTACACCTTTTACCAGTTTGTTGTTGCTGTCAGGTTCTATATTAACAAAAAACGTTGAGGTTGGAATCTTATCAGGACCATATCGGCAGTTGATGATTTCACCTCTAACTTTATTGCCGGTTTTCTCTATTTCTTCTATTATGGCGTTATGTGGGGTTGTGTGGTGGAGATTTTTTATGACAACTCTGTAACTTTTGGTATCCTTCCGGGTAAAAGTGTAGCCGATTAGCCCTTTCTGACGGATTACATCTATAACCTGTTTGTAACTTTCCGGAGTTTCAACCATAACACGCAACAGATTTTTATTAGTAATCCTGAATTTAAATTCGGTGGGTCCTACAACAGTTTCAATGAGTTTGGTCAGTTCGTTGAGGTCTTCAATCCCATGGTGGAGTCTACGGGCAGGTTGGCAAATCTATTTTCAATTGGTGTCGCAGTAGATGATAGCGAATGTTCGCGTACCTTGCGCTTTTTTGACACAGGCACCCGTTGCCATGGGGGTGGTGCTACTGGTGACTGAACTGCACTTGGTTGCACTGGAGCTGAATCATCTAAAGTTATGGAATTGTGTGAATTTTCTATTTCCAGTGATGAATTTGAAGATGGTTTAGACCCAAATGAGGAGCTTCTAGGTCTGCTTAAGAACAAGCTAGGGTGAAATGCTTGCTGCACTAATACTTTCTTTCCAGTAGCATTCACTACCGCTGGAGCCTGGTCGCTCGCTCCAGCGGAGTCTTCGATAACAGATTTCACACTCTCTGACCCGGGTACCAGAGAGCGCCGGGGGTTAGCCGGATCGCATGACAAATAGCACTCTTGATTCGACATATTCATAATAAGGGGGGTTGGGAAAATACAAACAGCGCTTTCCCAAGGCACTGTTGCCACTGTGTTGAAAGGGGATTTAATACCTTATGGCTTGTGGTAGCCAGGACAGGTTAATTGACCGCCGCCTGTGACTCGGCGTTGTTGCTCGTTAGCACCACCCAGGGGACACGTGTAGGGTGGGCCTAGGAGAAGGTGGTAAATCCTACGGACGTGAGCAACTCGTCCCCCAAAGTTCCGTTTTAAGTACCTACATGGTTAATAATTAGTTAATTTTACAAATGAAATGCACAACCACAGAAAAACTCGTTACTCCATTTAATACTTTTTGACAAGTGACAGAGTGAAAATTATGCGCATACAAAATGATGCGAACATTCAAAAAACGCGAAACGTATAGGCGAAACTAAAAACACACAGCGCCCTCTCTTGACAAGTTATGGAAACAACATATAGCCAACCGAAGGACGTTAAGGCCTTTTCACACCACCTGCCCGACAACGTCAAATTATATGTCATGCAAACCTAACTTATAGTAAGTCATTATAGACCAGTGAATTTCATTACGACCCGCTGGTCATTAATGTGATTTGAATTTGGAACATAAATAGAAATCGCATACGAACATTCACTATATAGGTAGTAGGTAGGTGTGCAGTCTTTAGTCCGTATACACCCTTTACGACACCCAAGGGACGAAAAAGGGTTGGTAGTATTATTTTGATGAGCCCATCGCCACTCTATGCTGTTGGATGTATGTGCAGTCTTTAGTCCGTTAGTCGCCTTTTACGACACCCAATTAAGGGATGGGAGAGGTTGGCAGTATTATTTTGATGAGCCCATCGCCGCTCTATGCTCTTGGATGTATGTGCAATCCTTAGTCCGTTAGTCGCCTAGTCCGTTAGTCGCCTTTTACGACACCGAAGGGAAGAGAAGGGTTGGTAGTATTATTTTGATGAGCCCATCGCCGCTCTATGCTGTTGGATGTATGTGCAGTCTTTAGTCCGTTAGTCGCCTTTTACGACACCGAAGGCAAGAGAAGGGTTGGAAGTATTATTTTGATGAGCCCATCGCCGCTCTATGCTGTTAGATGTGTGTGCACAGTCTTTAGTCCTTTTGGGTCATTTTAGCTCCTTGTTTAACAATCTACTATTGTTTTACTATTGCTTTTTATTGTCTCGTAGATGGTGTGAAAAGTAGAGTATTCTCCTCGGGGATAAAGGTGCCTTCGTCTTGGGCGACCTTGAATCCCACGCTGCACTTAGGATTCTTGTCTCTATACTCTAAACACCCTCGCTACGCTCGGGAATTAACGCTAGAATCCTTCGTTTTGCTCGGGATTCAATACGGGACGCCCGCTACATAAGACACTACTTTATCCCCTTGGTGCATAATCTACTATTATATAAACCAAAGTATGAAAACGAGTTCTAAACACAGAATTACAAATTACTCTAACTAACATAGAATTATAAACACTCCACAAATCACTAAATACTTTAAACAGGCAATGAAAAAAGCTTGTGTATTGGTCGTTTGATGACCATATCTTTAACCTTTACACTTACAACTCTAATAAGTCCATCAGAACCTTGATGGGTTTCTAAAACTTTACCTAAAAGCCACTTAGCAGGTGGTAATCTGTCATTTTTTATTAAAACAACATCACCTACTGAGATATTTCTCTGAACTCCTGTCCAGTTTTGTCTATTTTGCAAATTTACTAAGTACTCCTGACTCCACCTTTTCCAAAAATATTGTAACTTTAGCTGCAGATACAACCAGCGCTTTGAATATGGGATTTTAACATCTATCAAATTTTCATCTGGTACTACTATACGTGGTTCTCCAATTAAAAAATGACCGGGAGTTATTGCAGTAAAAATATCATTATTAGTAGGTGTCAATGGACGAGAGTTCAAACAGGACTCTATTTGACACAACAATGTATAGTACTCTTCAAAGGTAAGTTTAGTGTCATTTAGAACACGACATAAGTGCCGTTAAACAGACTTTATATATGCCTCCCATAACCCTGGGTGTTAGGTGCACTAGGAGGGTTGAGCTGCCATTCAGTACCATTTTGATCTAACAAGGCAACCAACTCTTTAGGTAAGTTTTTTACGCTTTTTACATGTAATTCTTTAAGTTGCTTACTTGCACCAATAAAATTAGTGCCACAATCACTTATTCGTTTGTGACAGTGCCCTCTACGAGCTGTAAAACGCCTGAAAGCGGCTAAGAATGCTTCTGAACTTAAACTATTGATTAACTACCTTAACAGCTGTACATATGAACAAAACAATATACGCCTTTTGGGTTATGTTTGAACCGCGACCACTAAACAATGTAAGTGTTATAGGTCCTGCTCCTGCCAGGGCCCTGATTCTGTATCGCAATCTATAGATTCCACACCTAAACCTTACCGCGCACAAACGTCAAACGCATACGTTTTTGGGAAGATATCGTAACTCTTTAAGGAATTAACGTGGTTTTGAAACAAGGAATCGTTACAGAATAAGGGCCCAGGTCAACCCCGCTAATACAATAGGGTATTTGCGGTGTGACTCTATGCTTAGGTAAGTCGCCCATTAATTTGTATTATTGTTTTTTCCAGAATGTCGGCAACAGGAAGTACACTCTCGAATAATTTGTTTCACAAGGCGCTTAACTCTCTTAATGATATTTACTTCTTATGAAATTCAACATTAATTGAACTCCGCTATGCATAGTTTTATAATGTGACTCTTTAACAATCAAATAAGAAAGTTTACATTCTTTTGCTAAAATAATAGGATGTTGTATATTAAATGCTACGTTAGCATTAACAATTCTACCTCCAACTCTAAGTACATCCTCTTATCAATGAATGGATTCAAATTTCAAATTTTCCTTCCATTATTTAATTTATTTACATTATTACACTTCTCTTTGTTAACTTTAAATTTTAAAAACTCAATTTCCTTTTTAAAACTATTTTCCTAAGACATTTTAATTAGCGTAGTTAGTGAAATATTGATATCAATTATTGTTGTTAGGTATTTAAGACATAGTAAATAATTTTTATTTATATATTTATGTTTCGACCCTTTATAAAATCTTAAAATAAATGCTGCAACTCTGATTAGTTTACTCAATGTAGAATATCTTTCTAATATACTAATGTCTCTACGCTGTTCACTTTTTTAACATTTACTAACACTCTTTTTTCAAGGTCTGTAGATTGCATGGAGCTTGCCTTCTCTAAAGGCAAAGTATCGGGTGCACGCAGCCAAGGAGGCCCATGCCACCACAGCAGGTGATCAAGTAAGTCTACAGGAGAGATCCCCGGGAAGCAACATCAGTACGATTGTCTTGTGAGGCAACGTGATGCCATCTCTCTTTGTCTATCAATTTTGTAATTTCAGTGACTCTATTTGCAACAAATGTAATCCAGTAACTAGGTGACCGTTACAACCAGGCAAGAACAATTGTTGCATCTGTCTTGGATTGAAATTGTGGGCTTGCATTACTCTATGTAGCAGTTTTGCTAGTAATACAGCTCCACAAAGCTCTAATCTGGGGAGTGATATTTGCTTAACCGGAGCGACTCTTGATTTTGCTTCAATCATTGTGACTATAGTGCTTAGTGAGGAGCTCGATGGCGCAGCGGCTAGCGCGTTCGGCTTGCGATCTTGCCCGCTAAGCAACTTTCGCAATGCCGGGTCGCCTGATGGGTGACCATTAAAAACATCTTGAGCTCCTCCGTGCTTCGGAAGGCACGTTAAGCCGTTGGTCCCGGTTGTTGTCGTAAGATGTCAGTCGTTAAAATCCACCAACCCGCATTGGGCCAGCGTAGTGGGTTATGGCCCAATATCCCCACGTGCTATTGTTCACGTGGGAGGCCTGTGCTCAGCAGTGGGACGTTTATAGGCTGATGATGATGATGATGATGATAGTGCTTTCAGGTATTACGACTCTACAATAAACTACAGCTGAGTATGCAATGGTGGAAACATAGTTGAGACCCTCGCATAATTGGAATCAAACTTCACAAGGTAAGTTCGTTTGATTCTTAATTATAAGTTTCGAATTACGGTCAAGTAGGTACTTTTAATAATCTATATTAATAAAAATCAACTGCCACAAATGTTTGTACGCGCATCAATTCAGAACGGCTGCACCTATTTTCATAATTCTTTTTTTGTTGTGTTTGTAATTGTCAGGACCGGTTTGTATAAGTTTTTTTTTTGAAAATCGTCGCGGGGTACCGGGACGGGAGGGGGTTCACGCGGACGAAGTCGAGGATGCGCCATAGTTTGTTTATAAACATTCTTTATCGAATTTGGCCGGTATAGTTAAGCATCTGTCACAACGATATTCTTTCATGGAAATTATATGGGAATAATGTACTATGACGCCATTATTATGTTCCATTTTTTTTTGTTTACTACATATCCCGAAAAACAAAGAAACCCAATTTTCCGAACCAAGCAATTACACGAGTGAGTGGGTTCGAGTCCCTTTTATGAAATTTTCTGAATGCAGTTGTAACTTACTTTGAAAACAACGACAAAGTTCTTTAGAACTAATTTCCCTATCCATAATAGTTCCAGACTTCCCTATAGGTACTACGCCTTTATGTACTAACCTATTTGAATTGCGTGCATGGCCGTACACAGAAGCAGTTGTCAGTAACCTACTTGGTCTGTCCATTTATACTAAGCTATGTACGAGTAAATAAGTAAAGTGACCACGAGTAGGTGTTATTTACTGATTTGCTTAAAACCTGCTTCTGTAACTTAGTCATCACCATCATGCCTACACGGTAAATGCAAATATATACAGAGCGTTAAGTACCAACCTACTTACATTTCTTCTCGACGAATAGATTTGGCTTAATAATTAACACCAACACAATCTACAATCATATTTTTTGAATGCCAAGATGTTAACTTTAAGATATTAAAACGTTGAAAAACGGTACTTAGTAATTTTTTAATCGTTTTAATATTAGAAAGTACTTATATTTAAGCGTATTTAACGCAAATATCAACAAATATTACGGATGATTTTACTTCTTTAATAAATACCAAAAAAACACTTTGTACTTACTTACGCCAAATTGTGAAAAACTATTTATATATTTATTATTTTATTTAACCTGTGCCAGTTATCAAGAAAATATTATAATATCTAAGTATTATACCTAAACAAAAATGAATTAATAAAAAAATTAAGATTCTTTACCGTGCCACGTAGCGGTGAAAGAATACTACCACCCCCTCTCTTCCCTTGGGTGCCGTAAAAGGCTACTAACGGACTAAAGACTGTACATACATACATCAGCATAGAACGTCGATGGGCTCACCACCTGTCAAGCTGAGCACATGTGCAGTCGCTATTTAGTAAAAAGTGGACTATGGTGGAGGACTGCTTTTGCTGTCCTCATTGCCTAGTCTCTGACTAACCCTTCGGGGTTGTTAGTCGTGGTTGTATAATATTACACACCAATTATCAAGCCCAAGAGAAGTTTCGAAGAAACTCGTTAAATGGTTACTAGACAACGGATAAACATATTTAATACTTAAATACTTACTTATTATACATAGAAAACACCCAGACCCGAGACAATTTAGAAAAACAATAATTTCTAAATTGACCCGACCGAGGATCGAACCCGGGACCTCATAGATGGCGACACCCTGAAAACCGGTGTACAAACCACTCGACCAAGGAGGTCGTCTCCAACAATACAATGTAAGATTTATGATTTGCCAACTTCGTATTATATTTGAGAG
Organism: Scoparia ambigualis; assembly: GCA_963921215.1. NCBI lineage: Eukaryota > Metazoa > Arthropoda > Insecta > Lepidoptera > Crambidae > Scoparia > Scoparia ambigualis. The sequence continues at coordinate 20,528,937 of OY992507.1, forward strand.
GGGCGAAACTTTATTTTTTACACATTTTACGATTCAAATATACAGACGGACAGACAGACAGCGACATGACTATACTAAAAGTTCCTGGTTTACTAAGTAACCCTCAAAAGAGCTAAGTGAAAGGGTGGCGAACGCGTACCACGTACTACACCCCATAAACAAACTGACTGCTTATTGTTTAAGACTTTCAAATTAAAGCGGAAACGAGAGTGTTATATTAAAAAAAACTATGCCACAGCTGTGGACTATAATATTATGACTAGCTACAATTATACATTGAGTTCGCAATAAGTACGCAGACGCGACCAAATGTGTGAACTCTATTGATTGTGGCTCTTATTTCTTTACCATATCGCATTCGAATGTTTGCTGATATTTCTTTGTTTAACGGTAAGTAGAGAAGTCAAATACTTAACACAGGACGTGTATTTTTGCTTAATTACTCTCAAAGTATAAGAGGATTTTGTACTCACTTTACTCTATGCCTATCTTTAGCAACAACTCCTTGATTTAAAATGGAATACCCTGCGCCATAGTTGTAGTCTTTTTATAGTGGGTTCCTGAGGGTCCTAACTTTTTGAGAAAAAATCGTCATATTTTGTGTTAGGTGACGACGACAACCATCACCTAAAATGGCCAATGGGTTACATAAATGGACATAGGTAAGTCTATTTCTACTTCTTTCGACCTGAGTAGGAAATGAACTAAGAACATCTCTCCTATATTAACCTGTTGCGCTCCGTGAATACAGAGACACAATAGAAATTTATTGGGTTAATAAAAATCAATTGCCGAAATGTTTATACGCGCATCACTTCAGATCGGCTTAACCTATTTGGGTAGTTCTTTTTTTGTTGTGTTAGTGATTGTCACGACTAGGTTGTGTGAAATATTTTTGGAAGTGTCTAGCCTGCCACCATTGGTTATTTAATAAAAAATAATGTACTGCCACTAGTAGTGTTAACGCAAGCTAATAAAGTTTAATTTTAAATATATACCTTCATTATGGTAGCGTAGTGATATAGTTCATTAGCGGCATTAGTCATTGAAATATGTATTTTGTAATTTCGAGATTATTTTTTTTAGACAACAATAACAGTACATATGACCTACAGAAATTGGGCAACTAGTATTTCTGTTGTCTAATAAAAAAGTAACCTATATAATAACCTATAAAAAATAAAATAATGAATATTTTTTTGAAAATTCGTAGGTAGGAATACAGGTTGTTCAAGCAGACGAAGTTGCGGGCGGGCGTTTATTTTTAATAAACAAGCGGCCCGTGACTTCGTTCGCGTGGACGGAGTGTCCATATCTGGGAGTCCATAGTATCCAGGGGCGATTTTCCAAAATTAGTATTTCATATTTGTAAGGTTTGCCTTGTCCTGACAATTACAAACACAACAAAAAAGAAGATGCCAAATATGTGCAGGCTGCAGCCGTTCTGAAGTCTGAAGTGATGCCAGAACATACATTTGTGCCAATCACAGAAATAGATCTATTTCTATGGTGGCAATGGACTTTTTTATATAGATAGTTTAACATACGTACAAACAATAGTTGTAAATTGGTTTAATTGCAAACAATTAATACAATATAGATAACATAATATTAACTACCAATACAGCTAATAGAATATATTACGTTTTTAGAAGTCAGAAAATGTAAAGAACAGCCTGTACATAAAAGTAGAGCAACGAAATTTTCTACTTAACTGAACCAATACCATCACAACATTGTGATAAATGAAATTGTTGGCACAAGTGCACCACAGCAGTGTGATGTAGAAATAGGAGCAATGTTCCTTATCACACCGCATACTTAATTTATCTGTTCAATTGCATTAAAGCAGTTTCACAATACTTTGTGTCGAGGCGAATAACGAGAAACACTTTTTGTATTCCAAACATAGCAAGCTTTTTTAAACTCGTTAATAAAGCTATCCGCATAGTATAACTTAGTTATTCATTGTTTTAACTTTTTAAGCCTGTCTTTTAAGGTCATAATAGCTGTCACGTGTGGGATGTCGGAAAATCATACAAATTATACACAAATCCTGTGGGTAGAGGCCTATAAGGTCAGCCTTGCACCCACACGTGCCTTATAAGTTAAGTCTAAAATGATATCTAATAAAATGAAAAGAACTCTAAGAGCTGTTAATTGTTATTGAATATGATACACTATTCCTAGACTCGATAAGGTTGAATATGACATTCGGCTTACGAATGATTACGATTTTTTTTAATTTTAAAGCTCGATTTGCAACATTCACCTTTGCCATAAGAGGCAAGCGGATTTTAGAACGTAATACAGTGGGCGATAGTTGTAAGTGGTGGGGGAGACAATCTCTGGTAAGTGTTACAAAGTAACTGTACCTACGCAAACACTTTATTATTGTGTAGGGTTCTTGGAAGCAACAACATGCAAGATATGTCTAGCCAGGTGACAGGAGCAAATGCCTCTGGATCATGCTCAGTCTAGTCATATATATCAAAATAGGCCCTTGCATGCAACTCCATTACGACCGTTCGTGGATCACCGCCTCCAACGGCCTCCCGCGTACTCTACCACCTGTTGAGTAGGAGGGACCCCGTTAGGAGGACTACACAGCGTCTGTCAGTCACAGCGTCACTCATCATCATCAGCCTATTAACGTCCCACTGCTGGGCACAGGTCTCCTACGTGGACAATAGCACGTGGGGATGTTGGGCTATAACCCACCACTGTTGGTGGGTTTTAACGACTGCCATTTTACGACAGCAACCGGGACCAACAGCTTAACGTGCCTTCCGAAGCACGGAGGAGCTAGAGAAGCTTTTAATTTGTCCACCCATCCAGCGACACGGCATTGCGAAAGTTGCTTAGCGGGCAAGATTGCAAACCAAATGCGCTAGCCGTTGCGCCATCGAGCTCCTCCAATCAATATCCTGATCAGGTCTGTCAATCACCACTCGAGAATTTACTAGCTCCAATGGCCGCCGCGCTGGTTTGACCGGTTCTAAAAGCAATTTGCCTCGCATTCTGCCGTTAAACTTTGGCAACTATTTATAAGCTATGAACGTGACGCTTTAATTCTTCTGCGGATATCAAGTAATTTTTGATGTCTGTGTGATGCCAAGCTTCAGTGGGGCCCACATATAGCTAAATTGTCGAATAGACTTAGCTCTGCGGCTTATGCAGTAATGAAGATCCGTCAGTTAACTGACGTTGATACAGCTAGATTAGTTTATTTCAGTTACTTTCATAGTGTAATGTCGTACGCCATTTTACTGTGGGGAAATGCTGCCGACATTCAAACTATCTTTGTGCTGCAGAAGAGGGCTATTCGAGCAATATATAACCTACAGGCTGGTGACTCTCTCAGAGAAAGATTTAAGGATATAAGTATAATGACAGTTGCATCACAATATATTTATGAAAATCTTGTAGGTATATGTTCATAAAAATTTTGAAATGTTTTCAAAAAACAGTGATATTCACAAATTAAATACTAGAAGTAAGAACAAATTAGCAGTGCCTTATACTAGGCTCCATAAAATAAATAATTCTTTTAAGGGTCTGTGTGTACGATTATACAACAAAGTACCAAATGATATTCAGAAATTAGATCTTGATAAATTTAAAATCAAAATCAAAGAAAAGCTTTATAAAAAAGCTTATTATAAAGTGTCGGATTATACAGAAGACAAAACAGCTTGGGTCTGAAATGCTCCAAGTACCTACTCCAACAGCTATTTCTAATTTTCTATAATTAATTTATATAGAGCACCATATTTAATGAAACTATTTACATTCAAATTCATATTTTGTATTTTGTGACCTGGTAACGACATATTTTTATATATATATATATATTGTAAATGTCGTTGCTTCTGTGCGCTGTGGTTTCTTGCGCCCGTTCTTTGCCACAGTTAAAAAATGATGTCCTGAATGGGTGGTAGGTTAAAAAATATTTGGACCTTTCAAAGTACTTATTAATTGAGTTTATTGAATTAATATATTTTGACTATTGACTATTGACTATTGACTGTTCTTCGGTAACATGTTACGTGATCAAAGTGTCTGTTCCATAGCCCGATCATTTCATAATAGGAAGCTGCAGCATACATGTCACCTCAAAAGTAGTAGCTGCGCTTTCTGCAATGTAATCCCACTGGATTCCATTGCCATGATCATAGCCAATTCCCTGATTGGTCATGATCAGGATATAATACAAGTAGATAGTTGGCACAGCTGCTTAGATTTTAACAGCTAACCTTTCAAAAAAAAATATTTTTCATGTCTAATCAACAGGAAGCTGGAATTCAATATTCTACTGATTTTTTATTAAGTGCAGAAGTTAGATAGTTATTAACAACAATGTTTATACCATTGTTGTGTTCCGATAGTTAAGAGATAAGATAGCCAGTACCTCAGTGGTTGGTTGAGGATTCCGGGCGAAGCGCGCTTCCACTTTTGGCCATATCATCAGGAAAGATGAAGGCCAAGTCTCTTCTCGTAGTGCATATAATCACGACTATTATTCCCAAAGGGTTGGTTAGTCAGAGACTAGGCAATGAAGACCGCAAAATCAGCCCTCTGCCATAGTCCACTTTTCACCAAATAGCGACTGAATGTGCTCAGCGTGACAGGTGGTGAGGTGAGCCAATCGCCGACCTATGCTGTTGGATGTATGTGCAGTCTTTGTCCGTTAGTCGCTTTTTACGACACCCAAGGGAAGAGATGTGGTGGTAGTAGGTATTCTTGTAATGAGCCGCTACGCGACATTGCTCACTCCCGTAGTAAATACAAAAAAATATAAATAGTTATTTAAAAATTTTGCTAGCTTCAGTTTATTACTAAGTATTTTTTTATTTTATTTTATTTATTTATTAGGACAACCAACAAGACAAACACTGATACAAGCAACAATTGTAGAAACAAACATAAACTTAAAGCTAAGTGTCATCTTACTTACAGGTTGCCACGGCATGCAAAGTGGACTATAATTTACAATATAAAAAAAAACAATTTACTAATAGATAATATCTATTGTAAAGGAAGCATTATATAAAAGTATTTATGCTTCCGTTCCAGGGCCAACTAATGATGCAAAAAGACAAATTTAATAAAGGAGTACATATATAAAATCAACAATCGTTTGGCGCTATATCAAATGAGTCTAATATTTCCTGTCTGAACTTCTGGGGCTTATCTGCGAAGATGTCGATGTTATAAACTTTGCAGAGTTCGTTATATTGTCGCTGTAATCTATTCATGGTGGCGTGGTGACCCACATTGGTCGTGCTGCCCTTAGCAGAAAAAGGCACATATCTTCTGACCCGCGCTAGTTTATATGGTACATTAAGATTTATCAATTGTAACAGAGAGGAACAATCCGTGGTGCCGCTGATTATCTTTTGGAGTAGCATTAAATCTAATAAAAACCTACGATCCTTCAAACTGTTTAATTTAAAATAAGCCAGTCGTTCTTCATATGAGGGAAGCTCTTTTGCCTTATGAGTTTGGTATGATAGATGCCACAAAAAACGTTTCTGGATACGCTCTATACGTTTGATGTGAACGTCGTAATGGGGGGACCAGACCTGGCTACAGTATTCAAGGTTGGAACGGACCAAGGACTTGTACAATAGTATTTTTGTTGAAGACTTTTTAAATTCTTTAGCATTACGTAAAACAAACCCTAGCATTTGGAAACCCTTAGATACAACTTGGTCGATATGCTTATGAAAGCGTAACTTTCTGTCCAGCAGCACACCTAAATCGCGAATAGACTCCACTTCTTCTAAAACATGACCATCAATATTATACGTCGGACGCAAAACAGTAGCACAGCTGGTAAATCTAATAAATTTGCATTTATCGAGGTTCAGAAGTAATTGGTTTTCAGTGCACCACGCCACTAATCGGTCCAGATCCTCTTGCAATAAGATTGAGTCGTTCTGATCGCGTATTTGCATCGATAATTTCATATCGTCCGCGTACAGAAAGCACTTGGCATGACGGAAGATAGTTACAATGTCATTTATGAAAATATTGAAGAGGATCGGACCCAGATGCGAACCTTGCGGTACACCAGACGTGCATAAAAATGGTTCCGAAGAGAAGTCGTTAACCACCACTCTCGACCTCCTCTGTTGAAGATATGAAGAGAACCATGCAAGTAGATCTCCAGTGATACCAAAGGTGGAAAGCTTATGAACTAGAATGTTGTGATCAACGGTATCAAAGGCTTTACTAATATCCGTATAAATTGTATCTACAGATAGTCGCGCGTCGAGAGATTCAGATACTTAGGTCGAAAACGAAACGAGATTAGTGGCTGTAAAACGCGATTTTAGGAAACCAAATTGCTGAGGCGAGATAATTTGACTCATATGCCAAGTCAACACAGAACACACTAAGGACTCAAAAATCTTACCAAACACACACAGTATAGATATTGGCCTATAGTTTTTAACAGATCTGTCATCACCTGATTTAAAAATTGGGACAATACGCGCCTCCTTCCAGACAGAAGGGAAAGTGCCTGTTTTCAAAGATGTATTGAAAATGGTAGTTAAAGGCAAAGATAGCGCCTTGCGACAACTGACCACGAATATAGGGGGTATACCATCAGGACCGGCCCCCTTATTTGGATCCAAACGAGTTAGGGTCTTAAGTACGTCTCTCTGCGAAAAAGAGAGATTGGCGAGATAGTTAGACGTAAGGATTTGGTCATTTGCAGCCGGGGAAAATATAGAGCTCGTTTTAAACATCGACGTGAAGAAAGAAGCAAAGAGATCACATATATATATAAGTAGGTTAAAGTAAATGACAGATTACCATAAAACTTATGAAAACTTATGTGCTTACAGTTTAACTTACTCCCTTCCTTACTCCTCCCTCTCTTTAGAACTCTCCTTTACCCATTTCAATGGACCTCAGCATTCTTGGCAAGGACATCGGCCAGGAACTGAATCCATAATACTACATCGAGAGTGTTACCTTAACTGCCTCCCGTAAGTTGAGTATTCACAATAAGGTGAGGCAGTTTTTCACTCCCGAGCAGCGCTATTTACTGTACAAGACTCAGGTGCGATCGAGTATGGAGTATTGTTCCCATCTATGGGACGGCTCCGCTAAATACCTCCTCGATGCACTTGATTGACTGCAAAGGCGAGCGGTATATACGCATTATTGGAGATGCTGAGGTTACAGCCTCTCTTGAGGACCTCCAGCTGCGTAGAGACATTGCTTCTCTCACTATCTTCTACCGAAATTACTACGGAAAGGTTCTGAAGAACTTTATGATCTAATCCCGCCCTCTCCTTTCCTGTTCCGGAGTACACGTGCTGGTCTTAGGAACCACCATCATACTGTGCAGACTATCAGCACTCGTACCAAATTTGGCAAATCGTTCCTGTGTAAGACCGTTCGGCTTTGGAATTCTTTGCCGGCGCATGTGTTTCCTAGCTCCTATAGTCCCGTCCGCGATTTTAAGAAAACGGCAACGGCATTAATGCAGGCCGTCATGAATGAGTGCGCTTGTTCCACGGTGAGGGCGCTCTCGTTATTTTGGACTGCATCGGCTGCTTACCATTATGCAGGATGTAGGGGAAGGGTGGAAAGATGGATATAATTGTGTTTATGAGCTTATGATTTTAACAAATGTGCAAATACGGAGATTTCGAAGTAAAAAACGAAAAAGTAAATAATCAGCCTATATTATAGAAAGTCCCTTCGAGTGGCAAACGCCATTTCGCATTTGTCGGACATGTGCATTTGTCCCGCTCCGGGATGACATTTTTAGGCACTCATGTGCATTTGTCCCGCTCCGGGACGATGACGTAGTGCGTCGGTTTTGGCTGAATAAATGTAAACAAAACAGGTTCTGCACTCTTTTAACTCACACGAACGTTAGATCATAAAACAGAGACAGACTATGGGTTAACAGAAAATGGCAACGACAGAGACAGTTGCTTATAAAAGTGTCTCGCTCTCGACGCGCTCGACTCGCGTTGTTTACGTCCGGCTGGTGTGTAAAGCTAGAATTGTAAAAAATATATGCGCATGTATCTTTTTGTTACTTTAAGTTTTAGAATAACATATTAGCTTTGTATTTAATAGTAAGGTATTAACTAAAATAATATAATTTTATAATTATAAGTTTTGTACCAAAATTCGGCATGAATCTTACGGCCATATTTGCACTATGATGCTGTTTTGTTTATATATTTTTTTAATTTTATTTCCTTAAAATTTTTATTTTCATTACAAAAATGCAACCTTATGGTATAGTTTCATATAAAAAATCAGTAAAATTACAGTTTTTTGAAATCTAAAGGGTAAGGCAATTAAATAATACACATAAACCCACTATTTTCAAAATGGCGTCCTACCCTTAATGTTTTTCCAAAATGTCCCGGAGCGGGACATCTGCCATCTGGGTTTAGTCTTTAATAATTTTTATTATAACAGCAAAATCCAAATGCCATCTGGGTTTAGTCTTTAATAATTTTTATTATAACAGCAAAAAACATAAAAATTAGAAATATCCATTTTGCCTGCTCTATGGTGGGCAAAACGAATTCTTTGGGTGGGCAAATTGGATATACCCTTTCAATAATTATAAAATAAACATTTAAATTCTTAAAACGAAAACACAGATGAACTTTATCATAATATAAATATTAATAAACAAAAAAGCAAAGAAATAACTGATAAATTTAAAAACCATAAAATAAAGCATTTACTTTTTTAATGTAGGTAGGTACTCAGCTAGTTCCATTTCTTCTTCAACTGTAAAAATTGTTGTGTAGCGTCCTTATCGTTTTTAGGTAGAATTAGATTTCAAAATAAAATTGTCGATGCAGAGTTCCATACGGTACATATAGGTACCTTATACGGTACATATCTTTCGGAAGCTTTTTCTATTGATGTTTTTAAAGCTTCGTCCATCACTTTTTTAAGTTAATCAGAGATTCAAGAGCCTGTATTTGTTTTCCTAATATATTTATATACCATCTGAAATGAAAAGAAACAATAATTAAATTAGATAAGTGCTATATTTTCATTTGAGAAAAAGGCGGGAAAAACGGATACCGGGCAAGATGGATTTATCCATTTTGCCCGATACTCGACTTGCTGCATATATTCACTTATCAAATCAAAAGTTACCAACGGAAAGTGATAAAACGTGATTAAATGTAGAACTAAGAAAGGTAACCATCAGTTATGCACAATGTGAAAGGAACAGTTTAAGCGCAATAAAGAAATATAACACTTTGTGCAGGGTGCGTTCGGAACCTTCGCCCGGTCTTTAGTTTTTAAATTATTCACGTTATTCATCTTGCCCACCCTATCCATCATGCCCCCTTTCCCCTAGTCACTATGACGCGCCACATTAAAAAAAATGGAAAATTTCAACGGTTATTTTTTTATTTACTTACTATTTAATTTAGCTAAAACTTGTCTTCAATAGTTTTTGTTTACCCAGAAACATGTGATGTCACAGAAACACGAATGTCTATTACTTATGTCTATGACATTACAATCATGAACCTATATTATATGTATAATGATTACAATATTATCTTGTAATCGATTAATCAAGCCTTATTTCAATTGATCAAATTGACAGCAATAAGTAATGAGTACCACTACACTACGATTCTTCTTTACTTTATTGTCTATAGTTAAAATGGCAGGTGATGAAAGTGACAGGTTGGTAAATACTGATGAAAATTCTAAAAATACCGAATATTTTTATTAGATTACTTTTATAATATTCCAATCCAACTCTTTTTTTGACCCTATAAAAAGTTGATTTACGACATTTATTTGCATTTGAATCGATATGTGAAATAATTTTTACAGTGATCTGAAACCGTCGAGTGTCGCGATCATCAGAGAAGTTTATGATAGTGAAAATGCCCACATTAAATTTGAAATGGAACTGGAAAGAGCATTGGAGGCCGGCGTGAGCGTCATTGTAATAGAACCAGAACCACTTGGAGAAGAAACAGCACGATGGATTTACGTTGGAAATCTCTTACATAAAGTTTCTGTTTATAGTGGACTCTGCAGTATTGCGTCAGGTATTGTTGATATTGTATCTTCAACATTAAACGTACTCTTATGGTAAAGTATGCAGGAACAAAGAATATCCAACAAAGTACTGACTATCCATAAAAACAAAGCTTAAAAATAATATGTTCTTAAAACATTCCTTTGTTTGTTGGTGTGCTTTTATTTATTGTTTGTGAAGTATTTTAAGTAGATTACGATAAATCTTATGTCTATCTAAAGAGATGACCACTTTTACAATTATTCAATGTTTTTAAACTTCAACAAATACTTCTGGGACCACAGCTTATTATACCTTTCAAAGCACAAAAGAAAACAATACAAAGCTTTCATCCGTGGTCCAGGCAACTGATGCTATTAAAATCTTAGCATTTTCAGATTGTTACAAAGAATAGCAGCAGCTCTATTAAGTAATAAAAATTTTATTTTGTTTTTTTAAATTCCATCTATGAAACATTTAATTTGGTTAGTCAGATTTTTATTTGAAAATTCTGATTTTCAGGTCTTGCTTGGAGCTCATTAGCGTGTACACCATTTGGAATAGTATCAGTCCTGTGTGCCGGTTGCTATACTCTTTCATGGCAATGGGATCCTTGCTGCAAGTACCAAGAAGAAAAAGACCGTCGGCATTTAGCAACTCTACCAGTACTCAGTGATCTAACATCGGCAACTCCAGTAGTCCTTATCCACAAGGACAATAAAAGAAATGTCCTGTTGCATAGCACAGTTTCATTAGCTGCTGCAGCTGTATGCTTGTGGAGATTATACAATACATTCAAATAATTTTTAGTCCTCATTTAGCATGATTATTTGTGTTTATTATAGACACTAGTGGTAACAATGTTCTCAAATTGTGAATTGTTATGGACTATTACTAACTTCTTAGTGCTTACTAATTTGTTGTTTCTGTAGATATCTAAAGTCTACTGTAATTAGTGGTTGTAGGAAGCAGTCAGTGTAAAAATTGTTATAAAATATTTTATTATTGATAGAACTAGATAAAAAAAACCCTGTACAAAAGATATTTTCTTTATATTATAAGGAGCTTCTTAGTTAAGTGTGATAGCGGTTTGTTGGAAGATTCTGTTATACAATAACAGTGATTGTGTTCTAGGTCACTGTTATCATACAATAAAAGGTAAACATTTTATATGATTTATTTATTAGCAAAGTACTGCTTATAGTTATTTACCCACACATAAATCATATAATTTAACCCTATGCTACACCCAAAACACTCTTTAGTACCACTTTACCATTTAAAAATTCCTTAATAACTACATAAATAATATGGCGTAAAATCCATCTAACACCATTTATAATATTTTCAAGGCTGCCTTCAATCAAACCGGTGCCAAAGTATAAATAGAAATCAGTCATTTTAAAAATTAGATCTTAGGCTGAAGCCTGATATACCTATAAGTTAAGTATATTTTTTAGGCTTTGCTAACTTGTTTTGTATGTAAGAAGAATACTACACCCACAATCTACCTATACTGCTTTGTCGGCGTCGTAGAACACTTGCAATGCTTTAGAGCGCTTTCACATAGGCGTTTTAGTCGCGCGGCTGCAGCGCTGCACATTAAATCTGGCGGCTGTAGCGCGGCTAAGTCGCGATGCCGGCGCTAGCGACAGCCGCGCTTCACAGTCGCGCTGCAGTGCAGACGCGCGTTGAACGTGGGAGTGACTAGCTCATTTCCAATATGGATTCCAACGGTATTTCATCATTCTTCTTCATTTATTATTTTGGTATCAAACATACTATTACGTAGGTAATATGCAACTTGCTACAGATGCGCTCCCAACACTGATCTAACGCCGACTGATCGCACGCGCGCGTGAGCGTCAAGTTGGCAGGCACACCATGGAATTAGATGGTTTTGACTATGTCAAAAAATTGTGTATAAATAGTGATAAATAGTGACGTATAGCATATAAATAGTGATACTATGGTTCAAAAGATATTTGAGTATCTTGGTGTGCCTGCTAACTTGACGTCAAGATAGCAGGCACATTAAGAAATACAGTTCGTATCAATGTGATTTATATGTCAAAAAACTGTGCATAAATAGTGAATCGAATACGCAAAATTTCAACAATTGTAGGTACTTCAATACAAACCGAGATATTACGGTCTCTAAATGGGCTGCCAACTTGACGATTCTTGCGATGGCGATTCCAGAGAAACGGGTTGAAGTTTTAAACAAATAAATACATGAAAAAATTGTGTGTGAAATTGTGAATCTTTCAATATCAATAAAAAAAGAATTCTTCTTTGCTATTTTCCAAAAATCTAATGTAAACTTCTACCATACATTCGATTTTAAGTACAATCGTGCACAATTTTATTTATTGACTTAAGATACTGACATAAAGTCTAATTATTTTTAATTCAAGTCATAAAATTACACTTAAATCTGTCGTTGTAATGTCAGTTTCACATTATTTCTATGGAAACTTATGTCAAGCAATTTGTAATTTTAGTGACTCGAATTAAAAGTCTCGGGATAGTGGTGGACGAGCGAGTGTCGCGAACGACCGAGAGATGGCGGGATTTTGTTTACGTGCGGTGAGCCGGTGATACGAGAATGGTGCGTGAAAAGTTTTATTTGTTTGTGTTGAAATGGATAAGCAGTGAGTACATTTGCATCAGAAGTAAAAGTGTTTAAATCGTTTAATAATAACCTAAATTTTTATAGGTACGCAGCTTATTTTCTATTATGGTATTTACAAAAAAGATATACCACTAGGTACGGTCGGGGTCGCCGTCGCTTTACCACTTTGCAGCGATTTTCGTGTGAAGCGCACCGACCGCCCGGCTACCTACGTGCCCGTACCAAATAGACGACGTGGTGTGCAAGGGATTTTGACCTTTAGACTGGTAAAGCGACGGAGTCCGCCATTGTACCTTATGTGAGGTAGATATTTTCTCAGTCATTCAAAGCTTTTCATATTTACTACTCGACCAACATAAATAATCGCATTAAAGCTAGACGTTTATCATAATTGTTCAATGATTAACAATCTAAATATATTGCACTTCAATTAGTTTGCACATGCTGAGTGTTCAGATTTTAAAATGGAATATCGAAGAAGATACGTTTAGTTTGTAAATTATTGAACAACTGTGATAAACGCCTAGCTGACATGCGCCTAATTATGTTGGGCGACTAATACGTATTACTTCATAGTAGTTAGGTACTTACCAAGCTAATCTTTCGTTAAGTTAACTAGGGTCAAGTATATTCCTAGTGCATTAAATGTTAAAGTTAAAGACAAGGCAGGTAGTCTTTTATAACTAATAAACAAAGAATAAGCTATGAATAGTTATTCCGTGTTTTGTTCGTCATTTAAACGTAATTTTTAATTAGAGCTTATCAATTCCAACACAAACAAATAAAACTTTTCGCGCACCATTCTCGTATCACCGGCTCACCGCACGTAAACAAAATCACGCCATCTCTCGGTCGTTCGCGACACTCGCTCGTCCACCACTATCCCGAGACTTTTAATTCGAGTCACTAAAATTACAAATTGCTTGACATAAGTTTCCATAGAAATAATGTGAAACTGACATTACAACGATAGATTTAAGTGTAATTTTATGACTTGAATTAAAAATAATTAGACTTTATGTCAGTATCTTAAGTCAATAAATAAAATTGTGCACGATTGTACTTAAAATCGAATGTATGGTAGAAGTTTACATTAGATTTTTAGAAAATAGCAAAGAAGAATTCTTTTTTTATTGATATTGAAAGATTCACAATTTCACACACAATTTTTTCATGTATTTATTTGTTTAAAACTTCAACCCGTTTCTCTGGAATCGCCATCGCAAGAATCGTCAAGTTGGCAGCCCATTTAGAGACCGTAATATCTCGGTTTGTATTGAAGTACAATTGTTGAAATTTTGCGTATTCGATTCACTCTTTATGCACAGTTTTTTGACATATAAATCACATTGATACGAACTGTATTTCTTAATGTGCCTGCTATCTTGACGTCAAGTTAGCAGGCACACCAAGATACTCAAATATCTTTTGAGCCATAGTATCACTATTTATATGCTATACGTCACTATTTATCACTATTTATACACAATTTTTTGACATAGTCGAAACCATCTAATTCCATGGTGTGCCTGCCAACTTGACGCTCACCACGCGCGCGGCTACGCGGCGTATCCGCCACCACAAGCTCGGAGCCCTGCAATCGGGCTTCTGTAGCGCTGCAGCCGCGCTACTTAATAATGTATGGATACCCAGTCGCGCGACTAAAACGCCTATATGTGAAAGCGCCCTTAGAGACCCCTGACACGACTTTCGACGTCGGCGTACACGCGGCGTCAGTGCAGAGCTCGCGCGGCGTCGACGCGACGCCGCGCGCCGCATAGACGCCGGCATGACGCTGACGCTCGAAAGACGCCAGTGTGGGGGGTCTCTTAGCCAATGTCTGGCTATAAAACATAGCTAGCTACAGAGAAGTAGTTGCGTCGTCCCTTCCTAAGGGGCGATCGCCTAAAATGAAGCCTAAATAGATCTCTTTCAGGTCTATGGCAAGCTCAAGGGGTGTATAGTCAGTAGAAGTACCAACCGTCAGGTTTCCACTTACCAATGTGTCAGAAAGTTGAGGCGAGTATCTAATGTAATACACAAGGAATATGTCCCTACTTGGAACGCCACTGCAATAAAACTTTAAACGCATTAGCACAGAATAACTAACGCATTAGTTAGAATTTTAACATTAACCTTATTTATAAGATACTGAATAGGGTATTATTATATATCCCTTAATTAAAGTAAGTTTCTATAACTGTGTAACAGTTATAATAGATAACCTAATAAAATTTTGGTAACATACATGTTTCAGCATCCCTGTGACTGATACAAAAGTTATTACTTGAATTAGAACTTATAGCCCATACATAAATCCATTGAATACAAAACCTTATTAAGAACTTGTAGCTGGTAGGTACCAGATCTAAACTACTATCACTTTTACACCTTCAGATTAGTTTTCACTGCTCTCTTTTCCATCATCCAAAAATAAACAGATGGTGCAAAATGTCTCAAGAAAATTGCAAATTTTGGTATAAGTTGACTGACAACCAATTCATCCTCTTTGTTAACTATAGTGTCCAGCATCTTCTCAGCAGCATATTCCGATGTGAAACCAGCTGCAGTGCTTGTATCCATTACTGGAAAATACATACATTAATAATACACACTATATTTATTGTTTAAACTGTTAGAAGTCTCTCAGTAAGGAAGGGTAAAAGTAAGATGAATTCTGTAAATATAGATTAATTAAAGTATACTTTTAAATTTTAATTAATCTATGTATACTTACCTACAGAATTCATCTTATTAAAATACTTTTATATAAATCCATCTCAATTTATATCATTCTTTCGAAATTTTATCAATGGGTAAAGTCTATTGATAAAATTGTGTAAAGACAAATACAAAAAAGAAAAGAAAAGTATCCTGTACACCAAAATACAGTACTTACTTACTGACATAATATCAAACGAAACTAAACCACTGTCTATAGATTTCGTAATTTTTATGAACTTACCTCCATGATTAGAACCTGCTTCATTAAAAGCATTTATTGAAATTGCAGTCTTAATGTATCCTGGACTGACTACTGTCACATTGATGTTGTGTTGTTTCATTTCAGCACGTAAGGAATCTCCGAATGCTTGCATAGCATGCTTAGATGCAGCATATGCAGCACGATCAGGTATAGCAATAAGACCCTGGACTGAACTAACAAAAACAACATGTCCACTTTTCTTTTCAACCATCTTAGGTAAAACAGCTAAAACAGAAAAGTTATTATTAGCTTTTAGCAAAATTTTAAATGTGTAAATAAAATTCAAATGTAGAAAACAACCCAGCTAATGATGAGAATAGGTAAGCACCTACTTTTAAACTTATTCTGAAGCCTAGTTTAATTTTACATTAATTATGTCTACAAGAAATTATCAACTGCTTTGTTTGTTCATTGTTTTTATAGTTGTGATAAGATAATTAAAATGCAATAAAAGTATTTTTAGTAAAGATATAGTATGAGATAACTTCTAAATTATCACCACAGAGATAGTAAATAAATGAAGGTATTCTTTTAGTAAAAGTAACATAGTAACTGTTATTTAATAGAAATACTTCTGAAAAAGTTTTTATGCTATAAACACAAAAATTCAATGAAACAACTTGTAGACGTACCTACTTGTTTTTAACAAAACATTGTGATTTGCATGTACCTATCTGTGAAAGGGTAGGTTCACTTACCTTTAGTAAGTCCAACAGATCCAAAATAATTGATATACATAATTTGCTTAAACACTTCCATTTTAGAGTGCAATATAGATCCACGATGAGATACTCCACCATTATTGATCAAAATATCAATTTTACCACATACATTGTAAACTTGTTCAACGAAATTCTCTAATGTGTCTAGATCTGCAAGATCTAATACTACAGTAATAGGTTCAAGAGTTGAGACAGCCTGAAATTGATAAAATTTCTAACTTATTATATTGACAATAAAATATTTCCATAGTCACAAGGTGTCCAGTGTCCCTATTTGAATGTTCAAAACATCAGGATATTATTTATTTAATATTATTATGTGTTTCATTTTAATGCCTAGTATTTGTGTAAACTTTGGAAAGCAATTTCCGATCGCTTAATCACATCACTTTATTAATTCATTCTAATTACCAGTTTTCTTGACTGCAGCTCTTGTTTAACTCTGTCTAATTCAGTGGCACGCCGAGCTGCTAAGACAACTTTACTTCCATGCTCATAGAAAGCATGTGCTAAAGCTTCTCCTATACCAGAGCTTGCCCCGGTAATCACAACCACCTGAAAAATGTACATAAAGTATTTTATTTCATATCTGACTATTACTTTGAAAAATATGTTAAATTATGTAAAAAGAAATATTGTGTCGCAAATAATTTACATAACAATGTTATGACTTTCAGAAGTTCAAAGTTAAAAACTAACATTTGCCACCACACACCTCTTTATTATATTTAGTATTTATTAAGTATACACAGTAATTACTGTACCAAGCAAATAATAAAGATCACAAAATACACTAAATAAAAATAATATGTATAAGTATATAAATGTTGTTAGTTTTATTATTTTTCTCTTACCTTCCCCTGTAATGCAGCACGTCGTTTTCGAATACATATTTGTTTCAATAAAGAGTAAACAGCCACTCCAACGGTTAATGGTATCCCAACATACTTCAGGTACCAGTTGGTCGAATTCAAATTTGTCATAAACTGTTTCATGGTCTAGACGTCCACAACAAATTCTCTAAGAAGAGAATATTGAATTAAATTTATAGGTATGCAAAGTTATCTAGGATTTTATCTTATCTACTGCGTGATAAAGATAAGAAGTTTGTGAACTTTGTTCTATCGCATAACTTTATAACCAGTTACGAATGTTTCAGTCCGGTAAACCTGGTGTTAAAATAATAGAATCACTTTTCAACCGAATACAAATTATTTAAATAAATTAATAAATACAATAACTATAAGCACAATGTTAATATTGATTTTATTCGCTCTAGTAAAACTACCCTCAGTTTCAGTTTATTCGTACTTGTATTCTAAAAAATTACAATTTTAAATATAGAGAAATTGACATGACAACTGACAATGACAACTGTTTTTTTTTTATATATATTTGTTCCATGAAGGAACAGGCTAAGGTCTGAGCCATACTGCCTAGTCATTAGTTTTTCATTTGTTTTTTTCCCTTGATGATAATGAGTGATGATTAAGATGAATGATAAATGATGTTCCCCAAACCCCTTGAGTCCTCAGTAAAGATGTGGGACTTTACTGAGGTCTCACGCGGACTACTTGAGAGAATTTGAAAAGTGATGTTGCACTGTTTTGTTTCATTTGCCAACACTCATGCACGTTCACAAACACTTAACGGTTAATAATCCACTATTATTTTACATTAATATTCGAAAAAACACAAATTTTAGAAAATAAAACAAAACTGCAGACATGACGCTTCACTTTCCCGCCAAGAAGTCCCAATAACAACTGTATCAATTTGATTTTTTTTTTAATAATTTATTTCTTGACCATGGATATTAGTCCTTCAGTCGAAATAGTAGATTTAATTTATTATGCTTATGAGATGCTAATAAGCTAAATGATATTCCCCCAAATCCCTTGAGTTCCATTAAAGATGTGGGACTTTACTGAGATCTCATACGGACTTCTTAAGAGAATTTGAAAAGTGACGTTGCACTGTTTTGTTTTAGGAAGTGTGTAGAGTGCCACAAGCGGCACTGTATCTCGATTGGTTAGGGAACCGTAAGTTTTGCAGTATAATAGTGACGCCGCCTAAGCTGCCGTAAAGTTTTTGTTAGACAACAGAAATACTAGCTGCCCTAAACCTGTAGGTCACGTGATAGGTTAGAAATTTGGCTGTGGATAGAGTGCGTCAAGCGGCATTCTAGTACGATCGGTTACGCTGCCGTCATTACGGCATCCTAATACAAAGTGTAGGCAGTGAATAGAGTGCCACAAGCGGCAACATAGTACGATCGGTTGCGATGCCGTAATTTGACGGCATCCTAGTACGAAGCGTATAGAGTGCCACAAGCGGCATTCTATCTCAATCCGTTCAGGAACCGTAACATATTTTTTATTTGTCATAATGTCCAGACGACATAATATTCAAAATATATTTTTGTTTGGAGTTAGATTTCTGTTGTCTAATAAAAAAAATAACCTCGAAATTCAAGACAATCGCTACGCTGCGTTTCGCGATTGTCTTAAATTTCTAACCTATCACGTTACCTACAGGAGTAGGGCAGCTAGTATTTCTGTTGTCTAACAAAAACTTTACGGCAGCTTAGGTGGCGTCACTATTATACCGCAAAACTTACGGTTCCATAACCGATGGAGATACAGTGCCGCTTGTGGCACTCTATACACTTCCTAGAAGATTGTCTCAAATTTCGAGGTTATTTTTTTTATTAGACAACAGAAATCTAACTCCATACAAAAATATCTTTTGAATATTATGTCGTCTGAACATTATGACAAATAAAAAATATGTTACGGTTCCCGAACCGATTGAGATACAACGCCGCTTGTGGCACTCTATACGCTTCGTACTAGGATGCCGTCAAATTACGGCATCGTAACCGATCGTACTATGTTGCCGCTTGTGGCACTCTATTCACTGCCTACACTTTGTACTAGGATGCCGTAATGAAGGCATCGTAACCGATCGTACTAGAATGCCGCTTGTGGCACTCTATCCACAGCCTTTGTTTTATTTGCCAACAGTCATGCACGTTCACGAACACTTAACGGTTAATAACCCACCATTATTTTGGTTCCGGAGGCCTCTCTCCCCCTCCCTCTTCCCAATTTCTATTCCTTCCTTATACCTATTGCTGCCGGCAACGCGTCTGCGATTCCTCTGGTTTTGCGGGTGTCCATGGGCGGCGGTGATTACTCTCCACCAGGTGACCCGCCTGCTCGTTTGCCTCCCTCTTTTATAAAAAAAAATTCACATTATTCTTCTTGGGGGGTAAGGGGAGAACGGCAATAACAGCCGACATCTAGCCGACCCAATAGTCACTCTCACCTGCACGCCAAATATTCCCAAAAGAGTGGCAGTGGCACCTTGGGTAAGTGTCATGAGATCCATACCCAACGTTAAATATATGATGAGTACGAATGAGAATAATACGATGCACTGCGATCCGGCTAGCCCCCGGCGCTCACAGGTACCCGGGCCTGTGAGTGAGAAATATGCTCCCGATGACTCTGCAGAAGTGGCTGCCCAGGCTTCTGTACGGGTAAATGTTACTGGTGATAAACCGAAAGCCAAACTAGTTCAACAGGCTTTCCACAAAGGAATGTTTCTCAACAGACCCAGAAGCTCTTCACAAGGAGATCTCACTCTTAACACTGTCTCAAGCCTGTATAACTTAACCCAACCATCAACATCAGAATGGCAAAAAAATATACAAACAGAGCAAGAAGATGTTGAAACACACAACAAGAATAGAGTGGACCCGCCCTCTTGGCAGAGAGTACCGAAGTCAAGACAGTCCAAAAAACGTAAATTTTCAACCTCTCCAGAAGGAGTAAAGATCACAAATCGATACGAACAACTGCCGATAGATCTAACTGATGATATTGATAACCAGCCAAAAGAGAAGAAACCACTAAAACCACCTCCAATAATTCTCTACGGCGTAGAAGATGTCCAAAAACTTACAGAGTTATTGGAAACAACAGCTGAAAAATCCTTATTCACTTACAAAATTGTCAACAAGAATCAAATGAGGATCAATAGTAGCAATATTGAAGTGTATAAAAAACTATTTATCTTCTTTCGTACTTGAACCAACTGATTGTGATGAAGTTCGTTCTACGATCCAGTGTTTGAGGGACGGTGTGGCGACGGGTTGGGATGAGATATCAACTACCATTCTCAAAAGATACTCAAATATTCTTGCCCCTGTTCTATGTCATATCTTTAACCAATGTTTCCAAACTGGTGTCTTTCCAACTTCATTTAAAAAGGCAATTATTCATCCTGTTTTCAAGGGTGGTGACGAAAACCTATTTAGCAATTACCGGCCGATTGCGGTTCTTAGTTTACTTTCTAAAGTACTCGAGCGCTTGATAAATAAGAGACTTGTCCATTATCTTGAACACTTTAAATTGATTTCCGACAATCAATTTGGTTTTAGGAAAAACAAGTCGACATCAGATGCGATTGACGAGCTTATAGAGTTCATTGTTGATCATCTTAACAAAAAGGATAAGGTGCTGACCATCTTCGTTGACCTTGCCAAGGTATTCGACACCGTTCCCATTCAAGCTTTTTTACATAAACTTGAAGAAATCGGTGTCAGAGGAAATCAATTACATTTATTTGAGAGCTATCTCAGTAATCGCACTAAAATGGTAAAAATTGACAATTATTACAGTGATAAGTTATCTATAGCGTATGGTATTCCTCAGGGAAGTATTCTTGGTCCAACCTTGTTTCTCGTTTTTATTAATGACCTCTGTAATCTTAGAATCTCTAATGGTAAAATTGTTTCCTTTGCGGACGATACTGCAATCTCATTTTTCGGTAACTCGTGGATTGATCTTAAAAAACAAGGCTCAAAATGGTTTTAGTGTTGCATTTAACTGGTTTTCTTCCCACTTTCTGACCCTTAATGCTTCTAAAACTAATTTTATTACGTTCACCGCTAGTAGTGCCTCACAGCTGAAGATTCCAGTCACTCTTCTGGCCCATTCCTGTCGGAACCAACCAGGCTATTTCTGTTCCTGTCCCGTACTTCAACCTACTGACAAGACCAAATATTTGGGAAATATATTGGATTCTAATCTAAACTTTAAAGCTCACATAGAACAACTGACAGCGCAAACCAGAAAAATGATCTATATATTTAAAATATTACGACACGTTGTTAATCACCATATTCTACGATCAGTTTACTACGCATTGGTTCAGTCTATCATTTCTTATGGCATCACATGTTGGGGAGGATCAGCCAAAACCACTCTCAAACCTCTTGAAATCGCCCAACGTGCAGTTTTGAAAGTAGCTACTTTTAGACACCTGCTGTTTCCGACATCTGAACTGTATGCTGCCTGCAAGGTCCTAACTGTACGGCAAATTTTTGTTTTAAATGCTATTCTTAAGCAACATCGAAATGCTCCCCTTGTCAATATAAATAAGCGTCGGAAAGACAAAATCTGTGCTATACCACATCCTAAATTTACATCCACGAAAAGATTTTCCTATTATTTGGCTCCATTACTTTATAACAAAGTCATCGCTGAACTACATTTTAATAGTTTGTCGTATTTTGAGTGTAAGAATTCTGTTTTAAATTACTTGTTAAAAAAACGTATAAAGAAACCGAACAGTTTGTAATGCCCTATACATCAAAACATTAAGTCATACACAACACATCACATTACCTATTAAAAATTAAAATTGTTAAATTAAATTAAGAAAATATATGTAAGGGATTATTTAGAGATAAATGACTTAAGTGTTGTAAAACTATAAAATTGTAAAAACTAAAATTAGGTAAATGTACTTACTTACATCGTAAAACTATAAAATTGCAAGAAATAAAATAAAGTCTATTTAGACTTTATTTATTTATATTATTATATTTATAATAAGTGTGAAATTGTAAAGTTTAAATTACCATTGTATAAATTTGGAAGAAAAATTGGTGTAAATTGTGAAAGTATAGAACTGTAAAGAAGTAATTAACATTGTAACGTGAAATGTAACCACTCTAAAATCTTGCTAATGTCTCTCTCCTATTATTACTTTAATAATGTGTCAATTATTTAATGGGAATGGATGTCCTTCATACGGGTCATTTTTGACCCAGTAAGGGCAACATTACACAACATTTATATTTATGTCATAAGTTCATTAATTTAACTGCCATATTACTTGTAAGATTTTATGTACAACCTTGGCGATAATAAACTTTTTTATTATTTATTACATTATTATTATTACTCTGGTTCGTGAAAATGGGTTAATAGGGCATACTTTTAACAGGAAAGACAAACGTTGCTGTAGAATTGTCATTAATAACTTGCACCACTCAACACCATACTCCTCGATTAAAGAAGCACTTGAAAGCACTGGGAATATTGTACATGGCGAAATAATAAATGCTAGATATGGAGCTGAGAAACTGCCCACTTCAACATTCTTTGTCAATTTACAACCTGGGCCCAACAACAAAGCCGCAAAAGAGATCAAACACATATTCAACCAAGTGGTTCTAATAGAGGAACCGAAGAAACGAAAAACTGTTGTTCAATGCCAGAGATGCCAGCAATTCGGTCATTCTAAAAACTACTGCCTGAAACCATATCGCTGTGTAAAATGTGCTCAACCACATAAGACTTCCGATTGCCCCAAAAAAGACTGTAACACCCCTGCACTTTGTGCATTTTGTCTGGGTCCCACCCAGCTAACTACAAAGGCTGTCAGGTCTATAAAGAAATTTTGGCAAGAAAAACTACTAAATCCCAAACACGTCCGGACAGAAATGCGACACAAAAACAGATCGTTCCACCTAATCCACCCCAAAAACGAGTCCCTACTACAGGATGCATAGAACGTACAGATTACGAGAAGCGAACTTACGCCGAAGCTACAAAAACATCAATCAATAACTACGATCCTAGTACATTTTGTCTACCCTCAACAAGCACCCAAGTTCTGGAAGAAATGCTAACAAAACAATCAGAAAAGTTTGACCTTCTCTTACAACAGATGAGTTCTCTTATGAGCCTCTTAACAACCCTCGTCAATAAGTTGGTAAAGAGTTCCAATTAAAGTGGACTTGGAACATAAATGGGCTAGCCCAAACAAGGATGAAGCCGAAGCCTTAATCAACTTACATAGGCTGGATATACTACTTGTGTCAGAAACGCACTGCACAGCTAAATCTCTTATTAAAATAAAAAAATATATTACCTACTATACTAATCATCCAGATGGTACGGGTCATGCTGGAACTGCTATAATAATTAAAGCTTCCATAAAACACCATCTTCTGCAGCAGTTTGCAACATCCCATATACAAGCAACCAGCGTTTTAATAGAAGACAGAAATGGCGATTTCACTGTCTCATCCATCTACTGCCCGCCAAGACACAGAATTACAGAAGAACTCTTCACCGAATATTTCGTAACCCTTGGGGAGCGATTCATAGTTGGCGGAGACTGGAACACAAAGCACGTCCAATGGGCAGCAAGGTTGACTACCACTCGAGGAAGGGAGCTGAAAAAATCAATCGACAATCTTCATCTAAGATCCATAGCTACCTCAGAACCAACTTATTGGCCTGCAGATCGTGGAAGGCTCCCAGATGTATTGGATTTCTTCATTGCTAAGGGTTTGTCGCGGTTGAACTATTCCATAGAGACAAGTTTAGACGGATCTTCCGATCATACTCCTGTATTTCTGTCACTCAGCACTACGTTTCTAAGTAAAGAAGACAAAGCTATTCTCTATAACAAATATACAGACTGGGATTCATTCAGGATTCTAGTAAATGAAAAACTCAACCTTAAAATAAAAAAGCTCCTGGGTTTGATCTGATAGACAAAAAGGTACTCAAAGAACTGCCCAAAAAAGCTATTGTTTACCTCACAGCTCTGTTCAATGGCATACTCAGGACTGGTTTCTATCCTGCATTGTGGAAGGTCTCTCAAATTGTTATGGTGCCAAAACCGGGAAAACCAGTTCATGAACTCTCATCATACAGACCCATTAGCCTACTGCCCGTCACATCGAAGCTCTTTGAAAAGATACTGCTCCAAAGAATCCTTCATGAAATTACAGAAAATTCCATAATACCGGATCATCAGTTTAGATTTAGGAGAGAACATGCTGCTACAGAACAAATCCATAGAGTAATCCAAAAAATTAGAGAATCACTAGAAAAGAGGGAATACTGTTCTGCGGCATTTCTCGACATACAGCAAGCGTTCGATAAAGTGTGGCACAAGGGACTGCTATGCAAAATTAAAACGAGCCTGTCACATTCCTACTATAATATCCTCCAATCATATTTGTGTGGAAGAATATTTCAAGTCAAGGAGGGTTCCTAGTAGGAATGTGACAGGCTCGTTTTCACCCGAAAGCACATCATGTTTCCAAAACATTCAAGCAGGCGTACCACAGGGCTCTATTCTCGGACTAGTCCTGTACTCCGTATTCACAGCAGACTTACCACAGTGCTCAAATGTGATTGTAGGCTACCTACGCTGACGACACGGCAATACTAGCATCTAGCAACAATCCTGCTCAGGCTTCTGGAATCCTTCAACAAAACCTCTCGGACACTCACAGATGGCTGAAAAAATGGAGAATCAGAGCAAGCGCAACTAAATCTATACATGTTACATTTAGCCCAGAAAGGAGGACTGTCCGCCAGTAAAGCTAGGCGATCAGAGCCTTCCCCACTGTGATGTGGTAAAATATCTCCACCTAGACCGCAAGTTGACTTGGAGAAAGCATCTGCAAACAAAGCGAGATGAGCTCAATTTAAAGTACCGGCGCCTCCACTGGCTGCTGGGCAGGAACTCCAGACTGCCGCTGGACAACAAACTTCTGATATACAAGACCACACTTAAGCCTATTTGGACCTACGGCATACAATTATGGGGATCCGCATGCGACTCTAATATACAAATGATACAAAGAGCTGAAGATTGCATACTTAAACAAATAGCGAACACCCCCTGGTTCATTAGAAACCGGGAAATTCATGACAATCTGGAGATCAAATCCGTAAAGGAAGAGATAAGCTCGTTCTCCAAAAGATACAGAACCAGGATTATGCACCACCCTATTAAACTGGCGGTGGAATTAACAGCTCCTGATTCTGTAAAGCGCTTGAAACAGCGCTGGGACCTATACCTATAAACAAGTCCTAAGGGACAGTCCAAGAAAAGGGAAAAGTCCTAAAGGGGAAATTCCCTCCACTCCAAATTACTTCAGCTCATCTGCTTATAGTCAAACGACTGATCGCATGATAATATAATAAAATAATAATTTAAAAAAAAAAACATTAATCTTCGACAACACACAAATTTTAGAAATTATGACCAAACCGCCAAGAAGTACCCTATCAATTTGATTTAAGTCAGTGTTACCAGATACACGGTAATTACCGTAGAAACACGGTATTATTGGATAAAACACGCTCTACGGTAATGGTTCACTACCGAGTTAGTTTCTACGGTATTTTGCATTGTATATTACGGTGTATAATAAAAATATATATAAATGAAAAATGTATTGTTTATAAAAAATATAACAGCGTAAAACGAAACGCAACGCGCACGAAGTGCAAAACGCACATTCACATCCAACTTTCTTTGGCGTGGCAACCCTTTGTTTAATTATTAGAATAAAAGCTGTCCCTGAGAAACGGCGGCAATTTCAAAAAATCTCCTGCTGGTAATACTGGCTATACACTGAATAAACAAAGTTGATACTATTATTATTACATCTGAAATCAACTACATGTCTATTTAAAGGTTAAGACGCAAAAATAATTCAATAATTGTCGCATTAATAATGTTCGTTTTTCTATGTTCGTAATTTGTTAAGACACAGTTTGTTATGAAAAAATTGACGGGAAGATCAGAGATTGCGTCCGTGCGAAGCTGGGGCGAATCGCCGGTATACTATTATCACAGCCAGAGCACAGGTGCGGAAATGAGATTAAAACTACTTTTTTAAAATTATTATCATTTACTAATATTAGGATGATTCTAACGCCTGCTATCTTATGTGTTAGGAATTAAGCTTAGAGCTGAATGCCCTAAGGAATTAAGTAAGAATAGTTAAACAAAAAACAATATTCCATAATATATTTTTTCCAGTATCAAGTATTGAGTCTCACTACCTAAGAAATCAAGCACCACACGATAACAATCTTCTTTTTTTATTGGATAAAATGTTTACTAGAAAAAAATCAACCAGTCTCAGGAAGCTCGAGTGGGATTCGATTCGACACAGTGACGTTATACCGCTGGCTTGCAGCGTAATCAAAGTACTAGGAAAAATTCAGCGAGTCTTCTGGGGTCTCGGTAGCTCAGCGGTTAGAGCAGTGGACCGGCAATCCTGAGGTCGTGGGTTCGAATCCCACTCGAGCTTCCTGAGACTGGTTGATTTTTTTCTAGTAAACATTTTATCCGTTATCTATAAAGCATTGTGAATGCAAAATTTCAATAATAAAGATATTCTTTTTTATTGAATTCGTCTCCTGTTGTTTTTCTTGAAACTTTGAAATTATACAAATTATGCTTATGCACTCCGCTTTTAATAGTTTTATTCATTTTTACACCCGTAAATCGATAAAACAAGGAGGTCTACTACGAAACACATAAAACTACGGACGACCAACTGACAACGAGGGAAATTGATATTGACATTTGCCTATAGCATTACCATGTAAAAAGATTGCTAAAATATCCAGGGCTCGGACCAAAATATCACAATGGACAGAGTCTTTGGATTTTCAGCATGTCCGTATTTTGTTAGTGTGCAGCTTTCTATCTGTACATGTGTGCGTGACTAAAGATGTGACTAGTATGTCGATATAATCACTTTAATGTGGTGTGTACCTAGTTCGTTATTATAATTGGGGGTTAAAGTTACTCACGTCCGTAGGTTTACCGTTTAGACCCTACACGTGACCCTTGGGTGGTGTTAAATGAGTGACACTGACTGAGTGGTAGAGCCACGCTGCGTTGCATCATGCCGGGCACGCTAGGCCGGCTCGCCCGGCGTAAATACCAACCTCTCACTAAGGGTGTTACCCGACCAATCGATCGATCGTCGATCGACGGCATCGATCAACGTCGATCGAAGTTGATCGACTGGTCTGGTAGCTTTAATCGATCGACGGATACCTACCGTTTGACTAACCAATCGATCGACGACGGTCGATCGACGTTGATCGATAGGTGTGGTAGCTTTAATCAATCGACGGATACCGTTCGTCTAACCCATCGATCGACGGTCGGTCGACGTTGATCGATTAACCCTGGCTAAATTCCATCAGTTTCTTTCGAAACGTATTCAGAAAAGCACTCGTTGTTCTTGGCCAGTACGATGTTGCTCGTACTATTATTACGGAGACGCAAACGCAGAAGAATCTGGATGCGGCCGTTTTTTAAAGCCAACGATCGCTTATTTTATCCAAATGACATTTTAAGCAGCGGTTTTTGTTTTTGTTTTTTTTTTGCGTAGCGATTGTCATGAATTTCGAGGTTAGTAGTTTCGAGGGAGGTAGAGAGGAGGGGGATGGAGGGGGTACGGTAATGGTAACTTAGTAGAATATTTGTTTTTTTTTTCCAAAAATAACCTAAAATAACCTCAAAATAAAAATATCTTGAATACTATGCATTTTCGCACTTTGGCTCCCCTTCCCCCCTTTTTCGGTGTTGCTTAATCTAAAGTGCTTCCCAAGGTGTTTGGGGGAATATCATTTAGTATTTAAACGTTCATATTATCATCACTCATTATTATCAACATAAACATAATCTAATATTACGATTATTATCCATGGGCACGAAATAATTTTTTTTTTTTTATAAAAGAGGGAGGTAAACGAGCGAGATGGAGAGTAATCACCGCCGCCCATGGACACCCGCAAAACCAGAGCAATCGCAGACGCGTTGCCGGCCTTTAGGGGAGGAATAGGTTTAAGGAAGGAATAGGAATTGGGAGGGGGGGGGGGAAGGGGCCTCCGGAACCCTCACTAGTCGGACGAAACACAACAGCACCAAGTGCCATTATTTCACGCCGAATATTAGAGAGGGTGGTGTTACGCCGGGCGAGCCGGCCCAATGCGTGCTGCAACGCAGCGTGGCTCTACCACTCAGAAAAGTGAAGCGGCCGGTGCGTCTAATCAAACAGCTCGATTTAACACCCAATCCATTTTACCGGTCGATTGTCGATCGACGTCGACTAATCCATTCTACCATCGATCGATGCCGTCGATCGACGATCGATCGATTGGTCTGGTAACACCCCAATATCCGGCGTGAAATAATAGCCCTTGGTGCTGTTGTGTTTCGTTCGGGCAGTGAGGGTTCCGGAGGCCTCCCCCCCCCCCCGCTCACAATTCCTATTCCTTCCTTAAATGCCGGCAACGCATCTGCGATTCCTCTGGTGTTGCGGGTGTCTATGGGCGGCGGAGATTACTCTCCATCAGGTGACCCGCTTGCTCGTTTGCCTCCTTCTATTATAACAAACAAATAAAAAATAATAATTTGTGTAGTAAAGTGAAGAGCAATACTTTTTACTATTCATATTCCCGCCCATATTATTAAGATTCAATTTTGAACTAAGGCTAAAATTTTTACTGTAAAAAAAGATTTTTCAAAATGTTTTAAACAGAGCCTTGAATATTTTGTAGGCTCTCAGTTATCACGTCTAATAGCTTTAACCCATTCACGTCTTATTTCCGGGCATTTTGGAAACCTAAAAAAAGAATAATAAAAAGAATATTAGTAATATCGATAAAGCTTCGATACACAAATACGTACATCACTAATCATTATGCCAAAAACAAAGCCTTTAAATTACATTTAATTAAGGTTTAAAACCTGATTCTTATGAATAGTGTACGAAATAGTATGATTTAAAATTAGCAAAAATTAATGCTTTACCGTTTTAATTATTAAAAAATTCTTAATAAAGCATACATATTATGAGAAATCACTAACGTATGAAATGATAATTCCTGGTCTTTCACACCTCCTTTTGTTGTTCTTGACGAACAATAAACAGCTGAACAAGACATTATGTCAATTGTATATTACACAAATAACACAAACACTAAGATTTCTTAATATTTCACTATTATTTCGCACAATCCAGCAATGTTTTGACCTAGTAGTCGGTCATGAAATGACACGTCTCACACCGACAGTGCGTCGTTGCCAAACGTTACCTATCTCTTTTACTCATATCACACTACAGTCATACAGACAGAGAGATACAAATACTTTACTTTGATACACGTATGTAAAAGCGGCAACGTCGTAAGACTCTGTCCATGTAATATTTGGTCCGAGATCCAGGGACTACTTTTGATAGCCAGACTTCTATTAAATTATTCTGTGGTATAGTCTGGCCAACAAAAGCTGACCCTCGTAGTTATTTGATTGACAACACCATTAAGCTTTATAACTATAGAGAGAGCATAAGTTTGCTATCTCTTTCTGCCTTAATCCATTACTATTTTGGTTCCGTTTCGGCACATCATGTTTACCCTAAGTAAAACAAAGTCAACACATGGGATGAATGGACCATGTCGGTGAAACTGTGCAACGTTTTACATGAACGCCAGGATTGAGGAGCCACCCCTGATTTTTAAAGGAAAATCATACCATCAATTAGTAGTATAGAAAATAATTTTGTAGGACAAAGAAGATTTGTAGTATAATACTTTCTAAGATACATCAATATAAAGGTGGCTCCTCAATCCATACAGTATTAATTGAGGAGCCACCCTAGAACTTGGAAAGTAATAAAGTTACATTTTTAAAAATGTAGTATGTTTTAGTAGGTATTTTGTAGGTTATCTAATAAAATTTTTAGTGCAGTACTGCTGAAATTAAAGAAAATACAATAGTTTTGTTGTAGCTCCTCAGCCCGTATACAAAAGCGTGAATTCCTATGAAATTGATCCACATATTAATATATTCGAACTAATGGACAATTAGTAGTATGTATGCTTGAATTTGTAGTATAGAAATAAAATAGTAAGATTAAGTAAATTAGCTAAAAAAAAATAAATTTCATCTGGCTCCTCAATCCAGACACTTGCATTTAAATAATTGACTGTATCTAGCTAAATATAGAAGATAATCAAATGGTTTATATTCCAATATTTAGTAGAAATTTCTACTAAATATCTATGAAATAACATTGTACAATTTGGTCAAAGGAAGTTATAACGAATATTCGATATTCCATACAATTCACTATAGGGTGACCGTATCGATACTGGCAAAGAGAATAAAAAATATGATTTAGTACGCGTAATAAGGTAGCGTATTGTATGTTTTGCTTCGTATGTACAAAACGTTTCGCGTATATTAACTTAAAGCAAATAAGACACCAACCCGCATTGAGCCAGCGTGGGAAGGCCTGTCCCCAGCAGTGGGACGTGTAAAGGTTGATGATACTCATGGGGTATTTCCGACTGCTGATACAATTGATTATAAAAATGGATACAACTCTTCATACTCTAGCTGTTTTAGAACACGACCAGAAATGCAGTTTATCACAATAATTGCGGTTACATGGCATTTAAGTTTATACAAAACAAACAGTAATAAATTGTCATGATACTAACTTAGTTTTGGTAAATAATCATAGATGGCTCTTGAGGTTTATATATTCTATTATATTCTAAAAATTCTTAGTAAAAAAGCAATAAAAAAGTAACACTTTATCTAGCTTTCGATCACTACTAATAAACCATACATGTTTATACACCAAATTTGTGGTTTCGATTGAATCCTCAACCATGACCTTTTAATTAATTATAGTAAGTAGGTACTTACCTATATTAAATACTACTGTAGTAATATAAAACTAACTAATTAACAAATTAAATATAAAGGAACTAAGAAAACCTGAATTATTAGCATCATAGAATGTAAACAATTTTTTTTTTCCTGAGAACCTGACCCAGAATCTCAGAAGGGTGTAGGATAACTATGAAATCCTTTGTAGTTAGAAAAATAAAGGAGATGACCCATCCCACTTCCCCATTCATTGTCCGACCTACAATCTAAAATTCATGCATCATCGTGTTCAAAATTGAATATTACTGTATTAGTTTTTCAACCTTTTACAAGAATCAACAGTAGTTAGAAGTTATTGTTGTAGAGGAGTTTTAAAGGTTAAAAAAATACTAATTAAAAGTTACATGTGCTTGTGACAGGTAACATTCCCGCCGATGGCTTTTTATAAAAGCTTATTATAAAGTGTCAGATTACACAGAAGACAAAACGGCTTGGCTCTGAACTGAAATGCTCCAAGTACTCCAAAAGCTATTTCTAATTGTCTATAATTATTTTATAGTACCGTATATTTTACATTTACGAGAGGAGCTCGATGGCGCAGCGGCTAGCGCGTTCGGCTTGCGATCTTGCCCGCTAAGCAACTTTCGCAATGCCGGGTCGCTGGATGGGTGACCAAATTAAAAACATCTCGAGCTCCTCCGTGCTTCGGAAGGCACGTTAAGCCGTTGGTCTCGGTTGTTGTCGTAAGATGACAGTCGTTAAAACCCACCAACCCGCATTGGGCCAGCGTGGTGGGTTATGGCCCAATATCCCCACGTGCTATTGTTCACGTGGGACGCCTGTGCCCAGCAGTAGGACGTTTATAGTCTGATGATGATGATGATATTTTACATTTAAATTATTATTTTGTATTTTATGACCTGGTAACGACATATCTTTTTTTTTGTAAATGTCTTTGCATCTGTGCGCTATGGTTTCTTGCGCCCGTTCTTTGCCACAGTTAAAAAATGACGTCCTGAATGGGTAAAAATATTTGGACGTTTCAAAGTACTTAATAATTGAGTTTATTTTTTTTATTTTGACTATTGACTATTGACTAATATGATTTACGGAACTGAATAAGCCAAAATACTAAGTGTCCGTTTTGTTTGTTCGGACAGTGTCGTACGTAGGAATTTGTAAAACACTAACAATGAAAGTCGCAAGATCGTAGAAACCACATTCATAAAGTTGTAAGGGTTTCACCATAGCCGCGCGGTTGAAAAGTGGCTGCCACTTATTTCTCTCTCTCAAACGATGCATAACAGTAGTCCCATTCTTTTTGTTAATAACTGATACGAATTCTCATAATTTAAAATAGCTAGTATACGTTATTCTGGGATTACTTACCTTACCTCAGTTTGTTACTTAGTTTTGCAAATACTATAGGTGCAGTAGAGGAAGTTCCCGGTTGACCACTTTTCGGCGATTTTCGCTTGCATAATATCTACGCGTACGCTACTGTACGTACACGCTGTCGGAATGGAGCGCAAGCGAATATCACCGAAAAGTGGCCGGCGGGGATCTTCCTCGACTGTACATCTGTTCGTGTATGTATGTACGGTATATGGATTCACGACTATTATCCCAAGAGTGTTAGTTAGAGACTAGGCAATGTGTTGTGAAACTTTTCTTACCGGGAAGCGAATAACAACATAAAAGGTATTTGTATGAAATTATTTTGTTTTATTTAAGCGAGATTAACACCTTTTTAGTAATTATGAGAAATAATATATGAATATTTATGGGTATCGGTGTCGTTAACAGACTGGGCTATAATAGGCTACGCCCTGGGCCAATACAACCCCAGTGTGCTTAACGTGCCTTCCGAAGCACGGAGGTGCTCGAGACGTTTTTATTTGGTGACCCATCCTTTAACTTGGTAATGTGAAAGTTGCGTAACTGGCAAGATCATAAACCGGGGCGGCGCGGGCGGGAACTTTTTGCATAAGTTGAACCTATAGCATTACCTTTCAAGTAACAGTACATTGCTTCGCTAGTTTGATAGATAGATATATAGATAGATAGATAATACTTTTATTGTAACAGTTTACATTAAACACAAAACATAAAAAACAAGTACATTACACAGTTACAATTTGGCGGTCTTATCGCTATAAAGCGATTTCTTCCAGACAACCAGTCGGATGGAGAGAACTTAAACACTTTAAAATCGGAGGTGCAAACATGTCAAAGTTTTCATAACTTTTTAATTAACACAAAAAAAATATATATATTAAAATTTAAACAAACATACGTACATACATAGTGTGTAATATAATAATATTTACATATACAATACTTATACATAATAGTCTCAGGTAGGGAGTAGCGAAAAATAGCAGCCTTGCAGCGGGATAATGTTAGAAGGAGAGGTAGAAGTTTTTCACGAGCTCTTTAAAAGTGTTCATAGACTGCGCACGCCTGATCGCAACTGCAAGCGAGTTCCAGAGACGAACGGCCTGAACAGTATATGAACAGTCATAAAAGGTGGTGCTGTGCAGAGGGGTTTTAAGGCTCAGGTTTTCCGATGATCGCAATGAGCGCGAATTGGATGCGTGAAAGAAGTTAAAACGTTCTTTAAGGTAGCAAGGATAGGTGGTATTAAACAGTATGTTGTAAAGAAGGGCGAGGAAGTGAGTATTCCGGCGGAGACGAATAGGAAGCCACTTGAGTTTAGCGCGGTATTCAGAAACATGATTATACTTGCGCAAGCCAAATATGAATCGTATACAAAGATTTTGAAGGCGCTCAAGTTTGTTTAGCTGGTCCTCCGTGAGATCAAGATAGCAGGCGTCAGCATAGCTAGAACGGGAAGCAGCAGAGATTTTGCTAGCGTAATTTTAGTGGCAGTGGGTAAAATTTTGCATATTTTAAAATTAGTTTTAAGCTAACTAACAAAACAATGTACTTGAAATGTTTTTAATTTCATTTTATTTAGGACAATAATCAATTACACAAATAATGTGATAGGTGTTGTAGTTAGACAATTAAACCCGAACGCCTTAGCCGCTACGCCCGCCATAGTTACTTTAGGCGATGTACTCATACAAGATGCAAACGTTTTAATCACTGTACCTAGTGGGTACTCGCATCTTATATCAAACTGTTTAAATGTTCAGCGGTTTGTAACATTTAGTGTTATCACTTGTTTCATTACAGACGTCAAGTTGATAATATTTATGACAAATTCTTGGCATTAAGCGTTTGCTTGTTGTCTTCAGTCTTAATTTATTTATATTTGCTGAAAAATGGGTTTGGTCTCATAACAATGTCATATTATGGTAGGTCAGTCACTCACTCGTCATCAAATAAGTACTTATTTACAAACGTGCTTGCCTGGCAAACTTCCGGCGTAATAAGCGATTCCTTTTCAAATTTTCTCAAGGAGTCTACCCGAATTTCTTAGTAAAGTGACATTCTATTCACTAAAATTCAAAAGGTTTGGTGATCGGTGTGGTGTGGTTACTTCCCATTTATTAATCTTACTTATGCGTTAGATTATCATCAAACAAAAAATTACTAAGACAAGCCTGTATGTTCTATATCCCTTAGCTTATCGATATCGATATATCGTAGCGAATTTGATGAGCGATTTTAACGCTGTCACCGGTCGAGCGTTTGCCAGTTGACTAGGCCCTCTGGTGGGAAAGGCTTGTTTACAACAGTGTGGTAGCCCTATAAGGCCTTCTCCAAATCAGGCTTTATTTCTACCGAATCACGTGCAACTTCAACGCGGGCGAACCAATCAGAGGCGACCGACGACAGCTCGAGCTCGGGCGAACCAATCAGAGGCGAGCGTTAATACGCGATTGTGCTGTGCAGCAGCCACAGGCTGCAGCCAAGCCAGCCATTTTTTATTCTTTGTTATTGTCACACTTCACTTTGTTTTAGCGATTGTTTGTAACAAGTATTTTCGTAATTTGTGATAAAAAAAATGTATTCTGAGTTTAGTAACAGTTCGTCGCTTTATTGGTCTCTGTGAGGAACTTAGATGTGTTGGGCATGTGATGTGTTGCAAACAAATGTGTACTTAAACGTGTTGATGATTGGCATACGAAAGGCAGAGGTAAATAAATTCTTTAAACATCACACATGATTTATATATTTCGCAAACTATTAAAAGTCATTTAGGGCATTAATTATAATAGTTTTAGTAAAAAAAACTCTTTGGATTGTTGGTTGCTTCCATTCAAAATAATTAAGTAATAATTAATAAACTAAATGTAGAGGCCTACATATCGACTGTGATTCCCGCGGAAAATGCCCATTTTCGCATTTTGTAGTAACTTTCCAGTTGTATTTATCGTTTTTTATCGAAATAGGATAATAAATGCATGCATGCATGCTTAATATTACGAATCTCCACTCTGCGAGAATAAGCTAAGTTCGGACGGCCGGCAACATAAAATATCATTGGCCGGCGCATCGCATTTTGTAGTAATTTTGTACTTAGTTGTATTTATAGTTTTCACCGAAACAGGATAATAAATTCATTATAACATTTTTACTCCTCATGAAGTAACAATTATTCTGGTATAAATTTTATTCAATAATATTATCGTAGATAAGAGAAATTTACAGATAAGTTAACGCGATTTTCGAAGTTTTTTTTGGTTTTGAATAACATTTTTTTTCTATATAAAATTAATAATATTTAAAAATTCCGTGGCCGCCACGCATTATACGACGAGATAACATTCTCATTTTTTTATTTCATTTGTTTAGAACAGTAGTTCAATCCAGGAGCTCAAAAAAGTGCCCTCGCTCAATTTATGAAAATCTTTCTAAAATTTTGGGTTTAAATAAAAAGTTAAGCGATATTTACAATAAACGAGGCCGCTACGTACTATGCCAATAGCTATTCTACACTATTTAATAAGTAAATACTGTAAATGTATTTTTGTTTCTGAGATAAAGAACGCCAAAATTGGCCGCAGTAATTTTTTTTTTCAAAAACTTCTCAAAAAAATCACATTTAAGATGTAATTGAAAGTAATAGGCTGTTTTTTTACAAACGACAAGAACGTTTGGAATGCTACGGCCTATGACGATTTGAGTAAAAAATGTGGCTAGCGTCACAAATGGGCACCAACATTGTACCTAGGTAGCAAGATTAGGAACTTCAGGTTTCATGGCTTGCCCCCATCTGAAGCCCTAGGCACGCCACTGCCTATTAGTAATAGTTTAATGTCTTTGATATTTTCTGATACAAGCAGCCATACTCGCGCTCCAAATGGACTCGCCTTTTATTAAGCGCCATCTATCAAGTCATTAGGAACCAATTTCTTTTTTTTTATCTCGGAAAATCGCCCATTCTAGAGGATCTTTTAACTATCAAAATATGTAGGTAATATATTGTAGCAAAAACTTACAAATTCTTCTTCTTACTAATCAAATTATTCTTATAATCTAAGTAGGTATAACATCGTAAGGGCTATAATACTTTGTTTAGCAACAAATACCTACCTTAATAAATTAAATTAACAACAAATATTTTATATCAAAGTAAACAAGGTCATCATCATTAAAAAACACGAATTTAGTTATCTGTTCATTTATAGCTAACAAGTCACAAGTTTTTATAATCGTTGTAATTTTGTAATGTCTACAATATTAATGTCTTCTTTCTTTGGTTTGTTTCTTCTTTTTTTGACGCTGTCCCGAATAACCTCCAGGGATGTCCCAAATATCCCCGCCCAATAAATGGCTCCTGAATTCAAGAGAAACACTTAAATTGACAAGATTATAAGCTTAAATTGTAGCACAAAACATGCGTCATAGAATAAGAGTTTCACGAAATAGCTACCTTAACACAATTTAATATTACTATAGAAGTTTTACCAATCTTTATTTTGATATTTTCTCACGTTAAATTTCGTCGACATTTATTGTAACGAAGCATAGACACAAATGTCAATTAACAGGTTTTTATTAAAGGTTAGCTATTAAAGTTTTGCCATAACTTATAAAAATGTTGGGTAAAACTTTTGAATCGAGTCGCCTGAATCAGGGGTGGGGTTGGGGGGCAGAAGGTAGAGGGAGAGGGGAGAACTACCCCCCCCCACTTACCCCCGCTGCCCCTGCCGCCAACAAGTAGTTTTTAAGATATGTTAATTTTTGTATTTTGAATTAAATCGAGTCGCCAATTTAGGCTTGTTCTCACTCGGTCACTAAAAGGAACGCTCTGAACTAGTACAGTCCGTTAAATTAACTAGTTCAGTATTCTAGTACTATTAGTATGTTTTAGTTTACTGATTTTATTAGGACACATAAGACGAAATGTAATAAATATTTGACTTCCCTTCATACTTTGCAGGCTTAGGACTGTCATTTTGATAAATCAAACATTTTTCATTAAATTAAATTATGTAAAACTAAATGACTGATTAAAATCGCGTACCTATTTTAAAATCAAATAAGTATTTACACTGATCTGTGATTTGTTATAATACCTATACACTTAGATTAAAACAAAAAGGGAAGATACGGCATTAGCGTCTCGTAAGTGAGCCGCCAAAATTAGGCCTAAAGGCACAATTTCACTTCAGTCACAATTTACCGAGCGAACAGGCTACATCGCACTATTGCGGATATTCTACTGTGTGAAAAAGAGATAGACGCTACTCCGCAGTGGCGTCGGAATCGGTCGTACGTACTCTTCTGTTGCGAAGGGAACGAGACGTCAACGCGCTACTCGCTGACTCCCTCGCGCTGACGTTGAAACGTACCGCTTTGTCTCGCTCGCTCGATTTACACTTTATAGGTGTGCTTGTGTGAGTGTTTGCTTAAGTAGTTGAGTAGGACTATATTTTGAATGACTACAAGTAGGAGCATGCCGTATCTTCCCTTTTTGTTTTAATCTAAGCATAATAATACATTTTCATTAGCTTTATTTTTTTTATTTTTAGATTTTTGTATTAATTGTTGCTTTTTTTTGTAGGTACTTAATTTTCAAAACCAAAATAGGTACGATAACATAAAGATAAAGATTTGACTTCTTCAAAAGCAGTAATACCTTACTATGAATAAGTTTATTATCAAATTTACATAAACGTTGCCGTTTTAAAAAACAAATAAAAACATCAAAGTCAGTAATTATTACCAAATACCAATGAACATGTAATTAAGTAACATTAATAACAGTTTACGCAATCCAAGTTTTATAACTCAACATACTGTCAAACAGTATTCAAATTAAAACAAATCAAAGAGCCGCGCGGCCGATGATCATTTCGTCCCTGCATTGTAAGTGATTTTAGAAGCGTTCTAGTTCGTTTATCCTCCATCACGCTCACGCATACGCGTCTCTAATTAATATTCTCTCGCTCAGACACTCGTTCGTACATAATCGTTCGTCCTTACCTTACTCGGCTCTCGCTCGCGAGGAGCCCGATGTCGCCTAGAGATTAATGAACTAAAGTGAACTAAAAGACCGATTTGAACGACCAAAACAGAATAGTTCGTTCTAGTTCACTAAAAGTTCATGAACGAGAACGACACAAGCCTAGGCTGCGTTCCGTTGCTTCACTCGAGTGCACTCGAGCGCGCTCCGGCGCGCGCTCTAACCGTTCCGTGGCTTGGTGAAATTTTACTCTGATGGCTGTCAGAGCGTAGTTTCATCCGTTCTGTGGCTCAGAGCGCAGCAACCAAACGACCATCAAATCGGATGGTTAATTTTCACTCTGAGAGCTATTTGACGTTTAAATCATTGATAAAAAGTGTCAAAGTTTGCAATTTAAGTCTAAACATCTCGAAAAATTCCGCCTGTTGTTTCACTCTTTAATAATTTTGTTAAATAAGGTATAGAAGTGAAAAAAATGGAGACAGAAGAAGAATTTTCTCTTGTTTTGGACTGGAATACTTTAGAAGAGGCTATGAAAACAACTCGATCGTTCTGTGGTACAATGCAACTTAAACGGGTTAAACTTTAACTAAACAACTACACCCAAAACGACGGAACGCACTTCTAGTCGCCATAATGAGCGATTTTCTGACAGCCCAAATTAAAAAATAAAAATTAGTTCAAAAATACTCGATAGATGGCGTTTTATGAAAGCCGACCCGTCCCTACTTATGGGTTGTAATAAATTCTACACTTTTGCTTGTCTATCAAAAAAATAAAAAAATAGTACTTACAAATTTTTATTCAGGATCTCCAGGACCTATTTCTATTTTGGAATGGAATAAATATTACGTAGCCATACACGTGTTCTTCATGGACTCGCCTTTTACTAAGCGCCATACTAATCTATGCTAA
This sequence comes from Scoparia ambigualis, assembly GCA_963921215.1. Classification (NCBI taxonomy): domain Eukaryota; kingdom Metazoa; phylum Arthropoda; class Insecta; order Lepidoptera; family Crambidae; genus Scoparia; species Scoparia ambigualis. The sequence goes on from OY992507.1 coordinate 20,568,444, forward strand.
GCGCCATCTATGAAGTCATTTACGAACCAATTTCTTTTTTTTTTTGATATCGGAAAATCGCCCATTGCTGCGGGAAGGGGACGGGAGGAATGAGTTGCACTGTTTACACAGACTTAGTAGAGATGCCACTGTTTAGTTTTATTTGCCAACACTCATGCACGTTGACAAACACTTAACAGTTAATAATTCACCATTATTTCACTTAGATATTCGACAAAACACAAATTTTAGAAAATATGACAAAACTACAGACGACGCTTCACTTTCCCGCCAAGAAGACCTTTCTTATGCTGGACTTTCAGTGTTTGCCAATACCGGCCAAGGCTTTCTACCATATTTTGTTGAGCTCGTAGAAATTTTATGGCAACACTGGTTACAATATCTTGATTACATAGATGTTGGAATTGTTTGATTTTGTCCTGGATAAAGTAAAATAGAAATAGATCATAATGTTTCTGTGAGTATTTGACTATATATTATAACAGAGAACAATTAAGTCTTCTACCGATTGCAATCCTGTTATTCCACTGGGAGTGTCGTATAGATGCGCTGACCTTCGTTTGGATGCACAACGCACAACAAAGCATCAAATTGACGGCTGCCCCATTTCCATAACAAAATTCCTATTTGGTGTTATAAAAAAGAAGTGAATAAGTTAAAAGAATGACGGCCTTTATCAAAAATACTTACTTTTGATAATGATGTACATAGTGTTAGACACGTAGAAAGTTGCACGGCAATGGAGAGACGACGCAAGCTATTTCCAATGATGTGTTGTACTGTCCACCAGCAAAGACTTTCTTTTATTCTAGGAGAGTGTTAGCGGACTTGGAAAAATAAAAAGTTTTGGTTATCTAAAAAGTATTATTATCAAAATGAATGAGAGGGATATTCCCAGTGTCCCTATTACAACATTAGCAGGTGTAGCCAGCTTGACAGACCGTAAGTACCAAGTATTCAAAATAATTTATTATTTTTCGGTGATGGTGTTATTGAGTTTTAAGATTGATCAATTTTGAATAAGAAAATAGTAATTTTAAATCTTCCAAATATATTAAATAATATTAATGTCTAAATTCTATTATATATTATTTGACTTGAATTTTATTAATCTTTAAACTTTTAATTTGTAGTGCTGTATTTCCAGATGTAAAGTGTTAAAAGTTTCTGAGTGCAAATTGCACTCATAGAAACTACCTACCTACTCATGAAAATTACAACAGATCTTTTAGCTAACATGGTCTGAAATATTAAAACAAATAGTTGACATTATATCAGCTACAATACTATCCTACTTTAAATTTGTTTACCTTTTTAATGTTTTTTATATCTTTTAAATATTAAAAACAAAAAATAATTTAATCCCAGTAATCAGTGGATTACATTAAACTACCTTTCAGTTAAAAAATTAGTAGTAACGGAAATATCATAATGCTTCCATGCTATTATAAATAATGGTAATTCAAAATGGCAATGACTAACATAATATTGCCATAATTTGTTACAAAAGCTTGAATTTTCTTATTAAAATATCAAGAATAAAGTATCTGATAATATTAGGCTTATCATTATTAGCCTATGAAATCTATGAAACTCTTGGGCTTAGACAATGCAGAGAGAAAAGCAATAATCCTTAAAATAAAAAAGTCCGGTTTTTATAAGATAAAATGAAAACTACATAATTTCTACATTATCTTTTTTCATAAATTATACAAAACAATAAAGTCAACTACAGCCTGTATATTTGTCCCACTCCAGGGCAAGGGCCTTCATCATTGAAATCAAGTCATTGTTACAATTGATGGGTATTGATTCAATTACCACTTGCCTAATGCGGGTTGGTGATTACAAACCGGGGAGATGCATTGTAAAAATCCAACTGTCCACTGATGCATATTCACTATTCTAATTTTTTTTTTCTATATTACTATCTATAAAGTTTGTTTTTTTTATTACAAATACATAAATGAATAAGTGAGAAATAAAACTTTGAAAAGTTTAGAAATTACCTGAAAGACTGATTTACGTTTTATATTTAATTTGATTGCAAGGACATTTTACAATAACATAATATAAAATTAGATACACAATCCCATACAAAATTTACTAAAGTTTTTAACAATAACACTTGAAATCTCATCTTGAAGTTTGCCTTTCCATTTTTAGTCTCAGAGGAGTCTAATTTAATTTTTGAAAAACACCTAGTTAACCAAACTTAAAAAAATTATATAAAAGCAGAAAATAAATTTTATTTGTTATGATAGACCCTGAAGGATACAAACAACATGAAAGAACTGACACACATGTTAACTATTTCAAACATTTCAACAATATATATGTATATATTTACAGAATAATAACTAACTAACATGGGGAGTGCACAGTTGGGTCTATATGAACCGTTCTCTGTAGCTAGAGCTAAAAACCTCTCCTCCTCGTTCCTTACTGCTATTCGGTAGAATGCATCGGTAAATACACGTGGCAAAACAACAGAAAGGGTCAATATGACCCAACCATCTCGCAATATTGTAGTTTTGTTCCGAATTTTCCATACATTTTAATTTCATTTTTATATAAAAATGAATGAACATGTAAGAGAAGAGGAATCACTGTGTTACTTATATGCTATAAGACGGAAATAGTCAACTTACTTAAATAAAATTTTAAACACTGAAAAAAGACGACAACTTCAGGCGGGAATCGAACCACGCACCTTCCGCATTCCGGGCGGCTGCCTTAACCACTTGGCTTGGCCTCGGTAGCCAAGTGGTTAAGGCAGTTACACTTAGAAGACAAAGTCTAATTATTGTTTACATTTACAGTTTTACCAGTGTTACCACTACCAACACCATTACCTTCTACATTGAATAATAAATCACAGTTGTTTCATCCAAGAGTTGCTGAAGAGGCAGCCATTTTGCTTGCAACTCGTGATGATAATTTAGTTTCATTGTTGATACAATCTCTTATGCAGACTTCTGTTCAGCATATGTAAGTATATTCTTCTTTATTAATAATGAAACTTGTAATCAATTTCAACCTGTATATTATGTTGTGTAAACACTGACTACTACTACCAACCAAACAAATAAGAAACCCATATAAATATGTAAAAAAAACCTTTGCGTGACTTATGTCTAATGAGAAAAATGTCCAAAAATACGAATGTCCAAAGGCATGTCCATGTGATAAAATTATCCAACCATACAAATGTCCAATAATAATATTGTCCAAATATAAAAATTACCAGAATAATATAGTCCAACTATAAAAATGTTCTATAATAAAATTGCCCAAACTTAAAAATGACCAGTAATAATATTGCCCTACCCAAGAAATGTTGAATGATAAAATTGCCCAAATAGACAGATGTACCAACGCATGTCAAAATGATGAAATTGACCAATCATAAAAATGTCCAATGACAAGAGCAAGGTTGCCCTAACTAAAAAAATACTGATATTCATAATATTCAATAAAACCAATCAATACTTCATACAAGTGGCTGAATCTAGCTATCACTATCAGAGTCATACTAAAGAGTTTTGATATTTAACCAAAGTAGATTCAAGTCTGTAGAAATAGTACTAGTACAATTGGACATTTTTATGGCTGTATGATATTATAGTTTGTCATGTTTAAAGTTGGTTGTTTCTATAGTTGGACATTTTTATGGCTGGACGTTATTAAAGCTGGTCATGTATCTGGTCGGTTGTTTCTATAGTTGGACATTTTTTTGGCTGGACGTTATTATAGCTGGTCATATATCTGGTTAGTCGTTTCTAGAGTTGGACATTTTTATGGTTGGTTATGGTTGGCAAATAACTGATTGGGCTATTTTGAAACGATGGACATTTTTATTTTTAGACATAAGTCGTGCAAAGGAAAAAAAATTATAAATTAGTTACCTTATTGAGGCGTTGTTGCTCACACAAATTCACAATATAGGTATTTCACGAATGATGCCGAATTAATATTTCTTTTTACATTACAGAGATTTAAAAGATGAAACTATACCCAATGCAGTCAGTCCTGCTCCTCAACAGTCTACACCTGAATTGCTTAAAGCCATTCTAAGCGTTAACCCAAATGTTTTTGACCAACAACAAAGAAATCACTGGAACAACCATTTACACTCAGCCAAGTATAATGGCATGTCACCTAATGATTCATTTAATTACTCGGCTCATAATACCATTAATTCAAGTCCGTCAACAATGCATTCAACAATCATTCCAAACCAGCAACTTTTAGCAACACCATGTCAATCTTCACCAAACGTCAATATGGGCTCTCCACCCTCGCAGTCCAGGCCAGGAAGTCAAGTGAATATCACTGCTCAGAATAACGTGTCGCCCTTGTGGAACAATGCTAACTCTTCCAATGCCTACACAAGCCCTATATCGAACACGTTAGGCTCCAATCCACAGAATGGTGGTTTCTACAATAGCTTAACACCTGACAACAGAAATTTAACCAATTTGACTGAAGACAAAGATCCACTCTCTATGTCGCCTAGTGATATGTCTGACCAACAAAGGACCATTTTACAGTCACAGGAAAAAGTTTTTGAACAAGGTATGCTGAATTTTAAAAAAAAATCGTTACAGTTTGGTTTTTTTATGTATACAGTAATTTTAGATTATGTACATTTTTAGATGGAAATGTAGTGACGGGCCAGTCGCCCGCGCAAGCTAGCGTGGCACCGTCACCGTTGCGTCAGGAGCCCCATGTGCCTCAGCCCTCGATGGGAGCGCCTTACGCGCCACCGCCAGACAAGCAAGAACCCAGCAAAAGTACTAAGACTGCAAACAATAGATACCCTGTTGTGAAAATTGGACGCCTATCGGTAACCAAATTTAATTATCTACCAAATGGAAACTTTTTTACATTCTTTACTATCTTCTATTTCCTGGCATTATATATGCCAAGCTTAGGTTTGGCTAAATAAGAGAAAGATTCTAAATCTATAGAATGTAGGCTAGTCTTAAACGGTTGTATTTCTTAACATTACTAGTCTGTTTCTGTAATTGTTATTGGTTGTAGGAGGGTATATTAAAGAAACATGATCAAACTGGTGATGAAAGGACAAGAAAAAATAGCACACTTGAATCAGACTCTGACGATAATACGCCGCTCAAAGCTAAATCCAGTAATTCTACTGCAACAGTAGATAAAGAGAGAGAAGCAATAGACATAGCTAGAGAAAAAAACTGGGAAGCAGTAAAGAGAAAACATGAGGAAGCCAGCAAGAAAGAAGAAGCTGAAGCTGCAATTGGTGAGTAAAGATTCAATGTGTTTTTTATTATTTTGCATGAACATGGTACAGACAGTTGTTGCAGTTTAATAATAACCTTGTTCGTTATGTTCAGCCGTTCTTTATAGGCATTCATCAAAAAAACTTTTAAATCTTTTTTTATATTTTTAATCAATTCAGTTTAGATTTTATTTGCAAATAAGTGATCGGTTTTCGTTTACAGTTCGTCCTAAGTTAAGGAAAGTTGAAAGGAGATTAGTACCTGTACTGGAAATGCTATCAGTTGATGAATTAATGGAAACCAATACGTATCAACGTTTCAACAAATTAATTGAAAGCGTATTTGAAACTATTGATGACGATGTCATAATAACTGAAGAAATGGGTAAATAATTATTCGTAATTTTTTATTATTTGCGTTAAAAAACGCTCAATTAAACTCAAAGATTAAGAAAATTAAAAAAAAAATTTAACCTCTGGCGGGACTCTAACACGCGTCCTCCGCAATCCGGGTGGCTGCGTTGACCACTCCGTCACCGAGGTATTGGTTAGACCTGACTAAACTTTTCAACGCTTTTGACTTTATGTTTTTATAGCAACAGTGTTTTAACAAACCTCTTAGAATTTACATTCTTAGAGATCGGAGCGAAAATATTTTACAAAATTTAAACATTCAGTTAAGGTAACGAATCTATAAAGCAGTCTTAACTTAACTGAATGTTCGATTCGGAATATTCAGTTAAGATAAGACCGGGTTCGATTCCCGCCTGAGGCAGAATTTTTTTTTAACATTTTGTTACCTTTGAAATAATTATTCTTCTTCAATATAATGTTATGTGATGTGAATGGAACAACACTAAAATGCATGTTTTTACAGAGGGAACAGATATACCAGAAGAATTAATAATACAACGCTATCAACTTCAAGAGCTGTGTTCTGAGGCAGCTAAACTTAAGAATCTTGGTGCTATGGAAGCCATTCCTTCTGACAGATTAGTTCGTTTACTTAATATATTGGAGAAAAATATAAGGGCTGCCGAAAAGATGTCATTAGCTGGAGATCCCGTATGTATAGTATCAATTGTAAATGATATTATAACTGACTGGCAGGAATTAATGTTATTCTTTTTAATTTTTAGGAAGACAGTGAGGAGATGCGTCAAATATGGATGGAGTCTGCGTTAGATAGAGTAATGTGTGCGTCAGACGCGTGCTTGACTTCTTTGTACATAATGACCTCACCCAATATGCCTAAACGCGTTTTTCTAGAAGATGTAATAGATAGAGTAATAATGTTCATAAAATTCCAACTTAACAATACGATATATTGCGTTTACGATCCTGTGTACAGTATTCAAACCACTTCCAAAAAGAAAGGTAAGTTATATCTAAAATTGTTAACTTGATTCTTTGTCTAAAATCAAATTGTTTTGATTTTTGCTTCTTCTAAATCATATCAAAGCACACGGTAGGCGGTTTTTTTGAAATAAAAAGGTTATGCGATCTTGCTCTGACTATCTCTTGGTCATGCAATCTTAATTATATCTTTATATATATAACTAAAAGAGCAAAAAAGTGCGCTTTTATCGATCATATCGACACTTATCATCATGTGCGAGCCTAACAATGTTTTTAAACATTTGACAAAAAACTGTTTTATTTTTCCTACAATCTTTTATTAAAATAGACAAGTTACCAACCTATTCTCTTCAATAACTGATTGCCTAAATACTAAAACGGTACTTATCACATTTTTACCTTCGTATCTATCGCTTGGCAACACCTATTTACATCAATTTGTACTGACTTCTTGGCGGGAAAGTGAAGCGTCATGTCTGCAGTTTTGTTTTATTTTCTTTAATTTGTGTCAAATATAAATGTGAAATAATAGTGAATTATTTACGGTTAAGTGTTCGTGAACGTGCATGTGTGTTGGCAAATAAAACAAAACAGTGCAACATCACTTTTTAAATTCTCTCAAGAAGTCCTTGCGAGATCTCAGTAAAGTCCCACATCTTTACTGGAACTCAAGGGGTTTGGGGGAAATTTTATTTAGCATTAAACATTCATATTATCACGACTCATTACATTAAATTTATTTTGTGACCATGGATACTAGTCATTCAGTCGTAATATTAGAGTTCATTGTTTATGCTTAAACTGATGATAATATGAACGTATAATGCTAAATAGGTGTTGCCAAGCGATAGAGACGAAAAAGTATTTCGGGTAAAAATGTGTCAAGTGCACTTTTAGTATTTAGGCATTCAACTACAAATCACTATAAACATACACAGTCGACGGACGGAAAAGACGCGGCGGGGGAGCGGGCAACACAACCCGCCGGGGCGGCAGCGGCGGCGGCGGCGGCTCCACGCGAGCCGTGCGCGAGCTGTACACGCACGCGCACGAGTGCGTCACGCTGCTGGCGGAGCTGCTGGCGGCGCACCACCTCACCGACACCACGGTGCTGCACGCCTCCACCGTGGGCGTGTCGCCGTTCTTCGTAGAGAATGTTAGCGAGCTGCAGCTGTCCGCGCTGAAGCTCGTCACCACGGTGAGTGCTAAGAACTGTATTACAGCTAAACGCCCGTCGTAGGCGTTCTTCGTCGAGAATGTTAGCCGTTATAATTATTAGCGTTTTAATTGTTAGCGAGCTGCAGCTGTCCGCGCTGAAGCTCGTCACTACGGTGAGTGGAAGCGGACCGTAACCCTTATGTTGTCAATTCCAACCAATACCAAGTAGTTATAGAGCTGTACACGCACGCACACAAGTGCGTCCCGCTGCTGGCGGCGCACCACCTCACCGACACCACGGTGCTGCACGCCTCCACCGTAGGCGTGTCGCCGTTCTTCGTAGAGAATGTTAGCGAGCTGCAGCTCTCCGCGCTGAAGCTCGTCACCACGGTGAGTGATTAACCTCACACGGCACAGAACTGTATCACCCAGCAATAACCAATACCAAGTACGTATAGTGAACTGAGGCTGTCCACCTCACCGACACCACGGTGCTGCAGGCCCCCACCGTTGGTGTGCCGCCGTTCTTCGTAGAGAACGTGAGCGGGCTGCAGCTGACCGCGTTGAAGCTCGTCACCACGGTGAGTGCGGAGGACTGTAAGGACTGACATCTTGGGCGTTCTTCGTCGAGAACGTTAGCAAGCTGCAGCTGTCCGCGCTGAAGCTCGTCACCACGGTGAGTGCTAAGGACTGTAATGACCGTAAGGATCTGTTTTCGTGGGCGTTATTCGCCGGAAACGTTAGAGCGCTGCAGCTGTCCGCACTGAAGTTCGTCACCACGATGAGTGACTGTAACCTCACACGGCACGGAACTGTACCACCCAGCGATAACCAATACCAATTAGGTATAGTGAACTGAGGCTATCCACCTAACCCAAGCCACGGTACTGCACGCCTCCACCGTGGGCGTGTCGCCGTTCTTCGTGGAGAACGTTAGCGAGCTGCAGCTGCCCGCGTATAGTGAGCTGAGGCTATCCACCTGACCGATACCATCGAATCAGGGTTTTCAATGCGCATTCGCAACGAAAACGCTGATTAGGTATCAGCGTACCGTACTTGCGTAAATCTGTAATAATATATATTATTTTCACAAGAGTTTATTCGTAGATAGGTTTTGGAGCCGCAATTGTAGTATATTATATTATCTATTATTATAACTATTGATAGCATACTAATATTTCTTTTCAGATATTTACGAAGTACGAGCAACACAGGCGGCTACTGTTAGAAGACATTCTGGCTTCCATAGCGCGCATACCGAGCTCGAAGCACAACCTACGTTCATTCCAGTTGAGTTCCGACCAACACATACAGATGCTCACGGCACTCGTGCTTCAGCTGGTGCAGTGCGTGGTCACCTTGCCCAAATCTATGTGCAAATCTCAAGATAAAGATAAGGACCACCCGGAATTGGATAGTAAGAAAGTAAGTGTAATAAATTGATCAACTTTTTACAACATAGGCTTTCGATCATATAAGCTATAGATACGCGATTGCTGCTTGAAAAACGGCACCACGAAACAAGACATAAATCAGAAATGTGTCTAGTTTTGCTTTCAAAATTTCGAATTTATAACCTATGCTCAAACTTGCTTCTAGCGAGTAGTTAAGGTGATGTACCTAACTCCAACATATATTTTTTAAATTTGTACTTTAGTGCCTATAGTTTAAGGTTTACTTTGCAATAAATGTTTATATATAAATCTTGTGGATATGTGTGTATTTACGAGGGGACATTATTTGAGTTTGATTTTGTATGAGACCGATGATCGAAGACATAGGCACTTAAATTTGAACTTTTATTACCATGTTTATTGGGTTTTTTTTTGTATAGTAATAGTATGAGACCGGATAGGCGACCAAATTTAATAATAATAATTGTAATCTTTTCATGTTTTCGACGGCACGTTAAACCGTCATTCTCGATTGTTGATGGAAGATGGCAATTGTTAACATAACACCCACCAAACCTCATTGAACCAGAATGCGATACCTCTAATCAATATTAATATTTATTCCGTTGGTATATTATTATACAACAGATGATAAAGTACAAAATTGATTGAAGAAATTGACATTTTGTAGCAGGGTGACCCCTGTACTCAGTGAAGACTGTATACTAATAATAATTATTGTATTATCTTTCCCAGCAGGTGGACAAAGATCTGATGATTATATCGAAGTACGAGGCAGCTATCAGCGTGGGCGGCACATTCCTCACGTCGTTCTTGAACAAGTGCCGCAGCCGCTCGGAGGAGGTGGACTTCCGACCCTTGTTCGAAAACTTCGTGCACGACCTACTTACCACCGTCAACAAGCCGGAGTGGCCGGCTACAGAGCTGCTGCTCAGCCTGCTTGGGACGATGCTGGTATGATAATCGTCTTTTCTTCTTCTTAGTCTGCCTCTCCAACTAGTGAAAATTGCCAGTCAGCTCTGCATATTTGGACTGGTTTCTGGCAAGGCAATCATCTTTTATTTTATCTTAACTAGCAACCGACCGCTACTTCGTCCTTTCTCTACCCGTATCCGTTAAGGGGGCTTATGCCCCCTCTTCACATAGGCAGACGCATCTGCAGACGTGTAGGGGGGTGATTTGCGCGTCTGTGGTAGGTATACAGAGTCTGCAGAGTCTGCAGATGTTAAATCACCGCGCAAATCACCCCCCTACACGTCGGCAGACGCATCCGCAGCATGACGTCTGCAGATGCGTCTGCCTATGTGAAGAGGGGGCATTAGACGGTGAAAACGGATAAATTGACAGCTTTCTATTAGCTGTTATTTAAATATTTTAGATATTTCGCATTTAAATTTTCAATGTGTATTACAGAACGTATGTGTAAGGGGATGACTGTCTCAAAACACGATTGGAAACATTTTCCTGAAAAAAATCCTGAAGTTACCTCTAAAATTTCATATAAATGCACATTACGACCGTGTTTTACGGTAATAATTCCTATAAAATCATAAACACACATCTTTTCGATTTATTGACTGATTTGGATTTCCAAAAAACTTAACGTTTATATTAACTTTTTGATAAAAATGTTAATGGCGCTTACGAATTACCGCGGACCCCGCACCGCGCAACACCCGCGAGGCCCCGCGCAACATCCAAATTTTCGCTGACCGCCTAACCCCCCTTAAGAATTACGAAAAATGTATCTATATTTGTCTTCATTTTAAAGGGAACCTCTGTGCAAAACTTAACATTTCTAGATGTGCCTGTTTGAAGGGCATAGAGATTGGGAATAAGAACAAAGCTATTGAATTCGCAACGTGTGTATGGACACCTTAATACGTACCAAGCGTCCTCAATCAGTGGTGATCTCTTCCCATCTCATGTGTCTTATCTTACCACAGTTCAACGTTAAAAAAAAACTGTCACGTTTGTCGCCAGGTTAAGTACATGTCGGATAAATCAATGGAGATGCCCGTGCGCGTGGCTTCGTTGGAGTACTTAGGGCTGGTGGCGGCGCGGCTGCGACGAGATAGCGTGCAATCGCGCGCGAAACTCGCAACAATGGACGCCGTCGTACGCGACATACGCGCCGAGGAAGAGAAGGACGGCAACCAGGGGCAGGTGCGTACTACTCACTTCCAGGGCTCGCACAATGGACGCCGTCGTACGCGGTATACGCGCTAAAGTAAAAAAGGACGGCAACCAGGATCAGGTGCGTGCTACTCACTCCCAGGGCTCGCACTTTGGACGCCGTCGTACGCGGCATACGCGCCGAGGAAGAAAAGGACTTCAACCAGGGGCAGGTGCGTACTACTCCATTGCAGGGCTCACACTATGGACGCCGTCGTACGCGATATACGCGCCGAGGAAGTACAGGACGGCAGCCAGGGGCAGGTGTGTACTACTCACTCCTAGGGCTCGCACCATGGATGCCGTCGTATGAGGAAGAAACGGATGGCAACCAGCGGTAGGTGCGTACTACTCACTTCCAGGGCTTGCACTATGGACGCCGTCGTACGCGACATACGCGCCGAGGAAGAGAAGGACGGCAACCAGGGGCAGGTGCGTACTACTCACTTCCAGGGCTCGCACAATGGACGTCGTCGTACGCGAAATACGCTCCGAGGAAGAAAAGGACGGCAACCAGGGGCAGGTGCGTACTACTCACTTCCAGGGCTCGCACTATGGACGCTGTCGTACGCGATTAAGAAAAGGACGGCAACCAGGGTTAGGTGCGTACTACTCACTTCCAGGGCTCACACTATGGATGCCGTCGTACGCGAAATACGCTCCGAGGAAGATAAGAACGGCAACCAGGGGCAGGTGCGTACTACTCACTTCCAGGGCTCGCACTATGGACGCCGTCGTACGAGACATACGCGCCGAGGAAGAAAAGGACGGCAACCAGGGACAGGTGCGTACTACTCACTTCCAATCCGATCCATCCGATAATCGATGCGATAGAATTGCTCCAAGTCCAAAAGGAGAAGCGTCTGTAGCGAGAACCAAGGGTTTCTCTTGGTCAAAATGCATTAAAACTCTGTCACTGAGGATTTCCTGTTTAATTTTATTGAAACTCTCGTTACATTTGTGCGTCCATTTAGGCCTAGCATGCGCAACACGAGATACGTCGCGGACGAGAGGCGACAAATCATTTTAAGTTGTCATGTTAAGGTTTGTAGAAAAAAATACCATAGTTTATGCAAAAACTCTATTAAGTCTATTTTTGACATATTATGTAGAGTTCTAAGCGCATCCATGTGTCTTGAGTGTCAATAGACTTTAGAGATAAATGAATAAAACACGAGAAAAGGGGTCGAGAGGAGTTCTCGTGTTGCGCATGCTAGGCCGGCAGGGCTTGCACTATCAACGCCGTAGTACGCGACATCTCAGTGGCCGAGTGGCTAAGCGCTCGCTCCGACATCTCCGACGTCGGGCAAAGTGTGTTTCGGATTATTCGGCAAGCGTGATTGAGTCAATACCCATCAATTGTAGCGAAGACTTGATTTCAATGAGGCCTTTGACCAGCAGTCAAGTGGGACAATACGTCGGCTATACTTTATTTTTTTATACCTAGTCGTGCCATTTATTCTGTCCCTCATATAAACATGTCTAGTGTAAAGAAAAAAAAAGAAGTGAAATTTTAAAAGCATGTTTTTTATTTACGCCTTCGTAGGACACACCCCACCAAACCATCATAGATGCAGGGTTGTGGTAGCCTCTTTCGACCTTCGGAATTTTCTCAGTAGCTTCTTAGGAGCTGTGTGCATACACCCTATCGTTTTTTTTGACGGTTAAACTTCTCTTCAACACCAAATTTTTTTTGTTTAAAAGCCATTAGCTTTAGTAAGTTGAAAATCTCGACTGGTGTTTTCTTACATTTGTGTTATACTATTACTGCGATTCGATTCTCTGTGGTACCCCACTCTATGTTTACACAGCTATGTGTTAGATCGAAATCAATAGTTTACAACCTACTTAATATAATGATAGTACTACCTAGTATATATCTAATAATAGTACTACCGTCATATTCTTTATTTTTATTTATTTATTTATATTACAATTCAGATCTATCATAACAGGCATGCCCAAGGCAATAGATTGAGAACATTATACAGAATATCAATATCAAAAATTATTACCGATTAAACATTACATTACAATTTACATTAAATAATAAATTGAGGACATACCAAAAAATAACAATAATAATTAGTATAGATTTAAATCATTACGTACATAAAAACAATTTGATTCAATTAATACAATTAGCAATAATAATTTTTTTAAATATAATTATAAAATACAATTTTCATTAAATTAAAAACACTTAAATATCATTCACAATAACAAATAACTTACAATGCAATCCTTGTAAATTCACACAGAGAACACGAGAACAAATCAATAGTGCCAGCAATGCGATTAAGGGGGTGGAGCGAGCGTGCCAGCGGGGCTTTACTAACCAGGTCGGTCCTGCCGCGAGGCACCGCCAGCAGCCGCGGCTGGCGGCGGCGTTCCACATACCGATCCGGAACACAAAAACTTATCAAGCTCAAAAACACGGGATTATAAATTTTACCTCTTAGTAATTAAAAAATATAACTTACTAATGCCATATTTCGTAGAACTCGTTGTTCGACGTATTTTAAAATACCCTCATTTAAGTTGGGACAGAACTTATGGCAAGACTAGGTACTTATGTAACTGATAAATTAGGCAATTCATTCATATTCTGCTATCATTTGCAGTATATTACTTCCGGTCTCGATGAAGACGAAGAGAGAACAGAGTTTTTACAGCGAGTACTGCTCGATTATCTAGCAATCAACGGACAGAAAGATCAAGCGTGGAATTGCGCGCGACATTTCTACATTACTCAGTGGTACAGAGATATGGTAGGGCAACCTAAGAGCACGTCTCCAACCAAGAAGACGAAGATCAAATCTAAGAAACGCTTCAAAGACGAGAGCAGCGAGGAGGAATCCGACGCCGACGACGACAGCGACGGCGTGGTGAAAGAGTCCAAACACGACAGGAAAATCGCCACCACCGCCATAATGTCCGCAGAGAAGTTCAAAACTATAGAAAGGCGGAAGGCGTTCTTCTTGGAGAAGATCCGACCGTTCAGGTACCAGGGCGGCACGCAGGTGCAGGTGATGCAATCGTACATCGACTACAGCGGGGCGGAGCTGATATCGCAGTATCTCGCGTCGAAGAGGTCTTTCTCGCAGAGTTTCGATAGGTACCTGAGGAAGATATTGGTGATACTGTGTGAGAACACTATAGCGATAAGGACGAAGGCCATGAAGTGTCTGGCGATGATAGTGGAGGCGGATCCGGCGGTGTTGGCGCGCCCGGATATGCAGATTGGGGTGAACCGCTCGTTCCTGGACCAGAGCACGGCGGTGCGCGAGGCCGCGGTCGATCTAGTCGGCAAGTTCGTGCTCAGCCGGCCCGATCTCATCGACAAGTATTATGGGATGCTCTCCAATAGAATACTCGTAAGTGTTGTTGTTTATTTCACTTATATCATCGTCTTTCTGTTTGACCAAGGTCTCCCATAAATATTTCTGTGTTTCGATTTTCCGTGATTTGTTACACCTTTTATAAGCGTTGAGATTGTCCCTCCAACTCTTTAACCTTATTTTAAACTTTATGCAATTTGGATAAGATTGAAAATCAATAAAATATTTAAATATGTTCTGCTTTTAAAGGGTAAATATAAACCCTAAAAAATTACAAGGTAATATCTCTTTGTCCTTATAATACTGGCGGTATTTAGCATTGTTTACGTCCGCCCTTTGATTAGCCGTAACAAAATTCCTGAGGTCAATGGCATAAATCATAATATGCATTAGGAGAATCCACAACAATAATTATGTTACTCTTCTTACAGGCGCAGCATATTATTTGCGGCCTTATGTCAATTGAATAAAGTTCAATATAACACTAGAGCCTTTTGAAGGGTTACACGAAACATGTTTCTCTTTGTAATAAGGCCAAGCGCTTACCCGTTACAGAATAAAAAAAATATAATAAGTTTGTGAATTGACGTTGCATCTCTCCTTATTGCAGGACACTGGAGTCTCCGTAAGGAAACGAGTGATAAAGATTCTCAAAGACATATGTATAGAGTGTCCCGAGTTCCCAAAAATCCCTGAGATATGCGTGAAAATGATCAGGCGGGTAAACGACGAGGAGGGGATAAGGAAACTGGTGATGGAAGTGTTCCAGAACATGTGGTTCAGCCCGTGCCCCAATTCAGCGCGGCCCGGAGCTCTCGACATGACGGCAGCCACCGCCGACCCGCTCACCAGGAAAGTGCTCAACATCACGGATGTGGTCATATCCTCGAGGGACATGGGCCTTGAGTGGTTCCAGCAGTTGCTCATGAGTGTGAGTGTACTTTGTAACGGCCTTATTTGGTCACATTTACACGAAAATAAATTTAAATTCTTCTTACCTTTTTTGTCATTACTGTACTAACTTTTATTAATTCAACTTTTGTAAACTATACTTTGTTACTATAACTACACTTGTTATTTGAGACAACAGCCACCACTGAAAGTGAAATGAGTTGGTAGCAAATCTTAGGGTATCTATTTGATTGTATACTTTTCGGCGTATTCGCTTGCACTCTATTCGACCGCTCGTACTATTAACAAAATCTGCCGTATATCACCTTAAGGGCTATTTTAATTTGCATTTGTCCTGTCCCAACATCCTTTTTAAACTTTTGCTACAACATCCCTCTATTAACTCAAAAATCATAAAATTGTGAAGACAGTCAAGATGTTAAAAGGGGACGTTTTGTTTGTCGCTAATAAATGAAAACGAAAGGCGGAACGGGGTATGGCCACCACATGCCAACAATGTCTTTCTTTCAAATAAACGGTTCGTCGTCATTGGTCAATGTTAAACAAAGGGTGGTCATCTTGTGCAAGCAAAATTTTTTGAATATGGTACTGCATCGGTTTTGTTGATTTGCACACTATGTACTATATATAGTGGCAACCCTTCGAAGCATAATGTACAATACGCAAAATGTGCACTACACGCAAAATATACAAATCGCAAAATGTACAATACTCAGAATGTGCAAAACGTAAAATGTGGCCTACCCGCAAAATGTACAAATTGCCAAGAACATGTAAGCCTATGGCTTTATTCACGGCGACGCCCCTGCGAATGCCTTTTTATCTACGTATGTTTAATATGCAGTGATACTAAGTCACGTCCTAAATAATATCTAACTAAGAAGTGAGATAAGTTTCTGTTTTTGCCTATGAACGTGCGTTCATTTGTTCATTTTGCGTTTTGTACATTATGCTCTGAAGGGGTGCAATCGAATATCACCGAAAAGTGGTCGACCGTGAACTTCCTCAACTGTACGTGCTGCTAATTCTATGTTACCATCTTGCAGTTATTCAAACCAAAGGAAGATAAGGATGATTCCACCAAAATTATATATCAACCGCCCAAGTCGCTTCTGGTAGCTTGCCAACAGATTGTAGACTGCCTTATAGAGAATCTACTGCAGCTGGAGGAAACCACTACAGAAGGTAAGGCATTCGCTCTCGTCTCATAATAAAACTCTCATGTACCAATGTAGGTAGTAAATATCGCCTCTTTTGCAGGATCTGCGTCGTCTCAACGCATTTTAGCGTGCCTTTCAACATTGCATTTATTTGCGAAAATTAGGCCTCAATTGCTAGTTAATCACGCGTTAACAATGCAACCGTACCTGAGTTTAAAATGTCAAGTGAGTAAAATAAGATTATTATTCTGTTATAAAACAAAATTACTACAATACCCAATGGATGGCAATAACCGTGCCTTCTTTTGTAGTCAAATTAAAATATTAATTTTCATTCTTGTACGAAATAGCTTGATTTATTTTGTTTCAGAACCAATACGAGCAGCAAATTATGTCGACAGTTGCGTCTACATTAGAGCTGGTAGTGCCACTGATGGAGCATCCCAGTGAGGTGTTTTTAGCGCAGCTGGAGGAGGACGCGGTAAAGTTGATCCTGCAGAGGGGGCAGCTCGTCATCGCGTCGTGTATAGCCTGTCTAGCTGCGATTGTAAACAATTTAACGCACAATTATAAACTTATTAGGGATGTCTTCAATAAATATCACGGTAAGCTTAGCTCATAATAATATACGATGATTTTGTATGTTTGATCATATAAATAATAGATGCAGGACTCATACAAAATCACACTCCGCGTAAATACGTACAAATCCATAGATCAACATCAGTAGCTAAATATTTTTAGTCCTATAATAATTAAAGATTTATTAAAACATATTTGGATACAGATAGTGTTTTAAGTAATTTTGTGTATGCTTTTTACTTATTACGTTATGATTCCGACTGTAAAATGAAAAAGTAAAATAAAAATTACCTAGAATTTAAACGAGATAAATAGATAAACATTTATTGTAAAATAAACCTTACACTTAAGGCACTAAAGTACAAATTATTAAAAATGTTGGATAATAATATTAACCCGTCGAGCGTCATATGTACGTATGGGTGTACAAAATAGTTGAGAGTCATGCGTGTCTCTTGTACTTACCGGTGTACAACAGACTTGGCTCAGATTGGTCGTTTTATTTTAACCGGTCCGAGTTGTAGTATACAAGTTTTGGCTATCAGTGAATTTTCTATGGTCCTTATAGATTAAATTAACATATCTAGTGGGATTCGGACCAAACGAAATATTTTCGAGAAAAAAAGAAAACCAAATGTTACTGCAGTTATGAGCGGACGTCAGCCATATTGGTGAAAAGTTGTGTTGTTGTGATTTGTTTTTATGATGTTATCTCGTCGTAAAATATGAGTTTTTGTATGATTCTTATCTATATTTACTGGAAACTTAATACAGATTTTGTGCAATGCAATAGTTGTGTGATATAGTGGCAATTTAGATTAAACGAAGAGCTAGAAGTATAATTATGATATTTTGATTTTGCTAACAACTATGGCTAACATTGTGTGTTATAAAGTTCTGTAATTTCCTTCATGATTTGATTTTTTTGATAAAAGTGATTATAAACATTAATCAGTTTGTAGATTATTTCATCAGCAACCTTTTTTATTTACAGTTAGGCATATGTACTTTTAGGTCACATGTACACGGGCCGGCCACTTTTAATGGCGGCGGTTGTTTATTTTGGTTCCTTAGTTAAAAATCGTTTTGTGAGTGAAGTTCAGTGCCAAAGTGTTTATGATTCATGTGACCGGTGCATAGTAATGTAAACTTAAAAGTTATTATGTCAATTGTGTTGTGTGTCGTTTGATAATTATTATAACAAACAGTAAAACCAAAGGTTACCTTTATGAAATATTGAAAACAAAAGAAAATCGTTCCAGTGCCACTACAAGTAAGTCTTTATTGTTCATTCTAAGTAGTTAACTACGTACAAAAACTCATACAGAAAAGAATGACACCTCATTCACGCGATAATCTCGTATAGTTATTACGCAATAAATATTTTTCCCTAATCAAACAATAAAAAAGTGATGTATCGCAAAATGCCTGACACGTAAAGCATTTAATGATTTAGGGTGGCTGGCGCGCCACGGGTTAAACATTATTGGATAATAATTTGGAACAAAGTTCTAATTCCAAATTTTGAAGGCAAAACAGTGCATATTTTTTATTTATGCATGGTTTTCGTGGTGCCATTTTTTTAAGCAGCAATCGTGTATCTATAGTTTATATTATATGATTTATTTATTATATATTATATGATTGAAGGTTACGGCAGTTAAAGGCAAAAGAACTAATTGAACCATGCGTGTCACCCAAATCAGGTTATCATAGTTTTATAGTGAGAGTTTTATTCACCATTTGATTACGTTAACGAAAACGTATGGCAAAATTGCAACTCGCCTCGCATGACACCAGGACGCGCTGCTTCAATGCCATACAAATTCTAGTTCTTGTTAATTAAAATACTCTGTACTATAGCCTGACCGCAACCGCTGTACCGCGCCTTAGGTATGCGCGGGGAGGTGGGGAGTGGGAAGTAAAGAGCATGAACTCACATGAGATTCGTAGTGTCAGACAGATCTTACGATATCGAAGCACAGTTTATTGAAGCTTTATATTTACGAGTATATTTACATCCAATCCGATTTTGTCCAATATGATTTTTAGATAAGTACAATCAATTAAAGAACCAATATAAATGAAATAAATCTTTAATTCTTAGAAATATATAATATAAACTTTCTTTGTTTGCTTTTCTTTTCTTGAAATATTCGGCCACTTTGAAAATGAATATTTTATCTCATCTGACACACTAGTTGCCGCCGTGAGCGATGACGGCAGAATGACAAAATGGAGCAACTGTTTCGACCCCCGCCTTGCCGCTCGCATACCCAAGGCGCGGTACAGCGGTAGCAGTCAGACTATAGTACCCAGTGTACAAAATATTAGCCATAACAAAATGAACCTTATCTCCTTGTAATAAGATAAATATTTTCAAAAACTATGTTTGAAAATTGTAATGGTTGTACTTTCTTAGGCGTACTCCTTCAGTGGAAGACCAGTTGGCAGCGAAATCCAGACATGACGAAAGCCCTTCACGCAAGGCCGCACTTTCGGCGCGCGCTGTTTATTGTGGGCCTGCTCCTGCGGTACTTCGACTTCACTGACGCTAAAGTCATCGAGGGACTACCGGTCAGAATCTTATTATATAATTTTCTAAAGTTTACGCGAAAACTACACATTGAAATTAAACACTTTTTACCGATCTACTATTAGTTTACAAATAATTTTATTTAGACGTTTCAAACCTCTTGCAGGGTCCGTGGTAATTGACTCAGGTGTTGGTAGTCTCATAATTATTTTGTAACACTCAGTTCATAAATATGTAAAATAAACGCAGAAAAACTATACAATTTAAATTTATTTGCTTTTTGGTTTGATTTGTCTGTTTCACTGGCTCACCTTTTTTTACATGTACAGTGTGATATAAAGGAACAAGTTTACGGCACCATGATGTTTTTCGTGGGTCTGGAGGACGAAGATTTCGTGTCGAACACGCTAAAAGCGCTCGGCTCGATATGCGTGAGGCATTACGAGTTCATGCTGCAGCCGGAGCTTAAAGAGTTCTATCACCAACTACTTACCTCCGACCTCGCACCCATAGAGATGAAGGCTGACGTACTAAGAAATATAGAAATGTACTTACAAGAGGAGGAGCAAAGGATGATCCGGCAGGATAAAGAATGTGAGTTACCAATCTGAATTAACATTATTATGTTGGTAATAGTTGGTATCATACTGGTCATCTCCTTTAAATCTTCGATCAACAATACAACTAGGCAGGTCGGCCCTAAAAATATGTCTCGGTAAATAACAGCCCACTTGAGAAGTGAGCTTTTATTTTCTCGCGAGGCAATAACAGGAAAAAGTACTTTATTTGTTGCCAGTTAAGGTTGATTTCACTACTAAATGTTATTGACGTCTTTTAATTTTTACGTGACAGGAGTAATCATTGCTTTGCTCGTTGTTTGCGACGAATGATCGTAAGTATAAGATAGTACTTAGAAGATTTATGACTTTATAACTGGGTGCCATGGTTGTAATTAGGTTAAACTTAAAACTGTTTTATAACTTTTGTCTCAGTTCGTTAGTAAAGAAAAAGTATTTATTCACGTGGACAGAATTTAGCTTTGATTTTGTACGTGACGCGTTATCTTGTTGGTATTGTTGATCGAAGTATTTAATGCAGAAAGGGAATTTTTGTTTTAACAAACTTGATTTTTCAAGTCGGTTGGCCTAATTTAGTAGACAGTATAACAAAAACATACCTACAAATTCTCTTCCCCCTCTTCCATAGGGTCGAAGCGATCGAAGCACGAGAACCTCAAAGAGATGGGCGACGTATCCTCCGGCATGGCGTCGACGGTTATCCAGCTGTACCTGAAAGAGATCCTGGGCTCGTTTCTGCACCCCAGCACAGTGGTGCGATCTAGCGCCATGAAGGTGGTGCAGCTCGTTCTGGCCCAGGGGCTGGTGCATCCGGTGCAGGTAATAAATCCTACTCGATTGAGTTCGTTGATAGATTGTTATGTCTACGTCATACGTCGCGTCGCTTAAGATATTATAATATAATTCCGGTGGTTCTACTAGCATTATTACTTGAATATGTACCGTGGTGCTCTCCAGCGCCATGAAGGTGGTGCAGCTTGTCCTGGCGCAGGGGATAGTGCATCCGGTGCTGGTAATTTATCCGACTCGAAGGACCATACAATGTGCGCAGTAATGCTGGGTGATGTTAAAGCGATTAAGTTTATTGATAGATAGATAGCTGCGACTACATCGTACGTCGCGTATGATATATAATATGATACTGCAGGTTAGACTATACTACGTTCGCGATAATAATGCAGTGACGACGTAATCAGTGAACTGCAGTGTAAAGGTGTATTCACCGTGGTGTTCATAATACAAAAAAAATATATTTAAAAAAAATAATTTTAATTGATTTATACAAAACACAACTGCCTTAAATCAAAATAAAGTCATTAATACCTATTTAAATACCTATACAATGTAGTTTTTTTTTATATTATAGTCTGTTCACTCGGACACCCCATGCAGTTACTGTATTTTGTGCTATAATGTCCAGTCTGTTTAAATCACACTGTTGAAAGTACTTAAAATCGTTATAAATTACTTTTCTTTTTTCGCTATGAATTACCGGAGCACTTTTATTTTTAAGAATAGGTGAGGTAAAAGAATAATTTGGCTTCGGCTAATAATGGACAACACGCAAAATGCTACCTGCACGCATAATGTGCAAACAGTCAAAATGTACATACGCAAAATCTACATCATCATGATAAATGTACAGTACGCAAAATGTACTTACGCTTTCAGAGTGCTTTCGCACATAACGCAAAATGTGTAAAAAGAAATTTACACATTTCGCGAATTGTTTAGCCGACACTTAAACAAATTTGCGATATTTTTGTATGGAGTTTGGACTTGTAAAATTGTTCGCTTGGTTCCACGTTGTGTCGCAAAACTCGAAAAATCTCAAGATGTCTTTTTATAAAAACGCGCAAAATATCTCGAAAACGGTGTGTCGGCGTCGTAGCTAAAATCTAACGAAATGTTGGCCCCCGTGTAGCTCCGCTCCGCTTCGCGAACACTTTGGCACTCTGCGCACGCTGCGCGCCCCTTTGTGTTCGGCGAAAAAATCGACAAGCGCCAGTGTGGACGGGTTCTGTGTGTCTGTACTGCGGAACCCTCGTGAACAATGGAGAAAGAAAACAGCAGACTGAGCTATGCTCGCCGCGCGCATGCCGGAAACAGATGCGAGTAGGTACATGCTCGGTTTGTGCGCGCGTTGCGTCCAAACTTGTGATATGCTCCTTTCATGTTACATTGCCTGTTACGTAACAGCAGTCTGTACCCGCCTTTACATTTCTAACGTTAGGTAGAGTAGATTAGTTAGTTGTTAAGTCTTAACTACAGGTTAGTTAACTGTTTTTTTTATTAGAATTGACGTCAATAATCGCCTGTAAAGGTTTATATTGAAAAAAAAAATTGGTTGCCTGTAAAGTCGGTATACGGGCGAAAGTTTTACGTGACAACGACTTTGAGTGGTAAAATAATTTTAATGTGAATATTCATTCGTATAGTAGGAAGAAGGATGAAATAATAGTAACAATTTAAAACATTTATTTAAACAAAGAATTATATTTAAAACATAGTTGAGTGGGAGAGAGACGCAAGGCATTCGGCGGGCCTCTCTCTCGTTCGGTGACTCATCGTAACGTTACCGAGCGTTACACTTTTTCATAAGTGACTCCCAGCCGCAACCTAATTTAAGACGTTGTCACGTCAATAATTTGACTTTGACTTTGTAACCTCAACAAAAATATCGCAATTGTTTAAAGTGTCGGCTAAACAATTCGCGAAATGAGTGAATTTCTTTTTAAACATTTTGCGTTATGTGCTTTCAGCGTAAGTACATTTTGCGTACTGTACTTTTCGCGTACTGTACATTTGTCATGATGTAGATTTTGCGTATGTAAATTTTGACTGCACATTTATGCGTGCAGTTAGCATTTTGCGTGTTGTACATTATCAGCCGAAGCTAATAATTTGGGTAACGTCGCTTGACTTATTCATTTTCTAAATTTAATTAAGTTACACACAAAGCACGGGACACAACCGTTGCGTTCGAAAGTATGCGTTCAACTGGTCACTGTGAACTTAACTTTTTTTTTCTCTCTTAAATAATGGCTTCGTGCGATCATTACATTTAGCCAGTGTCAATTAAGTTATTATAATAGTAATTATTTTCTTTGCATTAAGTCTTAGGGCATGGTTTAATGTTCTAAGCAATAAGTAGATGATAATGAGTGACAATGAACGTATAATGGTAAATGATATTCCCCCAAACCCCTCGAGACTCAATAAATCTGTGGCACTTTATTGAGATCTCACACGGACTTCTTGAGAGAATTTGAAAAGTGATGTTGCACTGTTTTGTTTTATTTGTCAACACTCACGCACGTTCACGAACACTTAACAGTAAATAATTCACCATTATTTAACATTAATATTCGACGAAATAAATTATAGAAAATATAACAAAACTCCAGACATGACGCTTAATTTTCCCGCCAAGAAGTCCCTGAACTTGAATTTCTAATAAGGAACGATTTGATTGGTTAGGGGGCGTGGCTAGACCGGCGGGCAAGTATGACGTCACTATATTCTTTACGCGAATGAACTTTATCATAATTACTTAAATATGACACTTGACATATTGTTATTTTAGGTTTGAGGACATGAAAAAATTACATTTAGTTTGGTTTTACAGTTTACAACGTGTGCTAATGGTGCTGCCTCTCTGCCATCTATGCAACGCTTTTGCGTTTTATCTCCAATTCATTATCGCTTATTTATCAACACTGTACATTAGCCGTTTATCGCCGCATCTTTATTAATAGGGCACGCACCCGCCCGTACTTACTTTGACTTTGACAACTTGACGTATTCTGAGCTTTTTTGCATCAGGGTTTTCTAAAGACTAAAATCATATTTTTTTTGTGGTTCAAAAGATGAATTCAAATGCCAATCACATTTCCAACGGTCAGGGATATGTCGCGCACGTCACTCATGTTATAGCTTTGGCAGAAAGCCGAAGTCTATCGTCTGCCTGGCCGAATTATATTGTTATTTACGATTTGCTTCCGGACTTTAGAATTCATTTGGAACTAAGCCAGTTTCTTGTTCTAATGCCCCAAAATTCTGTTTTCATTAAGACACATATCTTGTCCAAGATGTAATATCGTTGCAGATAATATTTTATTACTAGTCATGTATGTGTACTGGTGGCTACTGCAATAAAATCTGAACAATAGGTAATCGAATGATACTTGCGCGTAGCAATGCCGTGGGTCTCGTGAGTTAGCGGGTGCGGCAAAATTATCGTGAATCAATAAGATTTAACTCTTGAATGTGTAAGAGGCCATTCGTAAAGTTTATTTATAATATTATGTAAATAGGTTAATGTCAGCGATTTTTTTTTACATTTTGTTTTCAGCCCGTTTTGTCCCACTGCTGAGCAAAGGCCTTCCCACCAATTGTTTACATATTCATTAAATTTTGTATAAATAATAGATAAAACCTTGGTAGCCGAGGTCAAACGCTCGGCTTGGTATCCGGAGGTCCTAGGTTCAATTCCCAGGTCGGGCAAAGTGTGTTTTCGGATATTTCGATGTATATGAGATAAGATGGGTTTTGGATTACCAAAATTCTTGATTACAATACTATAAAGGGTTTGAGGGGGTTTGTTATTAATAACAACATCCTTTTCTTTGGGAACATATACATCGTTTATTTACAAAGCTATTTTACAACATAATAGATAAAAAACTCTTGGCAAGTCTATCCATGTTGGCAGTTCAGATCGATCTCCTTAACTTCAGACAACCCGTTTGACATTCTAATGTCTTACTTGAATCACATTTAAAATTTTATATATAAATTTTCACAACGTAGAACCTGCCAGTGCTAATATAGCACAATAGACTCCACAATACCAACCCGCATTTGGCAAGCGTGGTGCCAATTGGCTATTTGACAGTGGTAACAATAAAATATGAAATATGTCGGAAATGGTAGTTTATGATTTAACGTTAATTATCCAATAGTTTTTTTTATTAAATAATTTGTAAATATTTTATTTTTAGATAATAAATTTGCGATTTTTTATCTGTGGATTACAAGACCCGAAACACGGTCGGCAAGGGGCGGCCATGATTGAGCTTCATGTGACGTCACATTTCACAAAATTATCATAAACTATCTGTCAGGTTTCAAGATAAGTTTCTATATATATTGAAATGTGACGTCACAGAGCAAAATGTCACGTGACCAACCGTTTTCGCACGAAATTTGAAATCAATAAAGAAAAATATGTTTTTTTTCTAGTAAAGATTTTTTCGAGAAAGAAAATATTGTACGGGGTATAAAATAAGCGTTTGTAAACTGTCAAGTAGCCAATTGTAGCGATGACTTGATTTTAATGATTTTTTTTCTCTTTAATTTTTTTCTTAAATGATGGAGGCTGAGATTGCCCAGCAGTGGGACAGTACTTCTTACTTACTAATAGATATTGGGTCATTGAATATGTCATTAGATATTCTTTCATTATTTCTAGTACCTTATATTTGATCTACATGTTGTTTTGTTGCAGATTGTTCCATATTTAATATGTATGAGCACAGACACGGAGGTCACAGTGTCACATACAGCAGACAAAAATCTTCAAGATATAGATAAAAAGTACCCTGGATTTATTCATATGAAGGCGCAGTTGGGCATCAAACTTTCATATCAATTGCAAAAAATATTACAAGAGTGCCAGAAGGGTGACATTATTCGAGGTTTTAGGTAAATATGACAAATATTTTAATCCTTCTATTTCTTCCGTGTCGCGTAGCGGTGAAAGAATACTACCACCCCCTCTCTTCCTTTGGGTGTCTTAAAAGGCAACTAACGGACTAAAGACTGCACATACATCCAACAGCATAGAGCCGCGATGGGTTCACCACCTGTTACGCTGAGCACTTGTGCCGTCGCTATTTGGTGAAAAGTTGACTATGGCAAAGAACTGTTTTTACGGGCAAAGAAAGACATACATACATAGAATCACGACTATTATCCCCGAAGGGTTAGTCAGAGACTACTCATTGCCTAGTCTCAGACTAACCCTTCGGGGATAATGATTATATGTATTATATGAGGAGTAGGCGATCAAAACGTCCGTTGAACATTTTTTACTTTTGTTTTTTATATTTTTTTCAACCTCGCAACACTAAACTACGTCAATAGATGTCGTTAAATCTCATCGAAACGTAATATTTCCCCATGAAAATAATTATTAAAAGTTGCCTATTCCTTCAAAACGTCACTTATTTGTGAATTTTAATTTTTATTAACAAAAATGCTACTTTTCACATACAATCCTAACGCTTTGCTGACAAAATGCGACTTTTCCAGTTTTAATGTGGTAACACGGTAAAAAAAACTAAACCGCCGCTGTGGTCTAGTGGCTAAGCCATCGGTTTCAGACCCAGAGGTCTCGGGTTCGATTCCAAGCAGGGGGTACATCTTTGTGTGCTTGGTTTGGTTGGTAGTAGGGCTGTTAAGTCCGCCTGGCTAGCTACCACCATCTTATCTAAGTATGTCGCCATAACAACGATGTTTATAGCATTGTTGTGTTCCGACAGTTTGAGATAAGATAGCCAGTTCCTCAGTGGTTGAGGATTCCGGGTGAAGCGCGTTTCCACCTTCGGCCTTAACGTCCCTTACCATCGGGTGAGACTGAAGGTCAAGCTATTAAAATTAAAAAAACTTTGTGTCTTTGGTTGATTGTTTACTCTGTTGATCTTCTGTCTGTCTGTTAACGCGTCGGTTACAATTTCTTGTGATCTGAAAATATACATACTTCCAAAAATGGCTGAAATTGAGGTGCAAGTAAAAGAACCATGACTGAGGAACCATGTCTTTATGTTTGATGTCTTCACACACAGTTCCTCAGTCTCCCAGATGATCTTATAATTATTTTTTTGTAATAATTAAAACTTAATTATCATAAAAAATTATACTTAGAATAATAATATTAATATTGAGAGAATATTAAAGTGGAAAATTTTATTACATACCTACCTTTGTTTTAAAATGTAGGTATTATAATATATCCATAGTTTCCTTACCAAAATGCAACATTTCCAAACTTGATTCTATGTAAACGTCACTTTTCCATTTTCGCACAGAAAGTCACTTATCCAAATCTTTTTTTTTTATATCTTGATTTATTTTAAAGGTAAAATTAATATGAAAACGTTACATTTCGTATAGGATCGATCGCTTTTTACAATATTTTTTCTCAAGTAAATTCATATGGGTTCATAAGATATTAAGTTTTGGTTGTTTTCTGAAAAATTTGTTCAACTGTAGAAGTGTCGTTTTGATCGCCTACTCCTCATATGTATGTATGTATTTCTTTCGTATTTGTATTTTGTATGTTTAATATTTATTTCTTACAGGAAAAAGGACCAAGACGATTTGCCTACCGCTTTAAATGGGTTTCTGTATTCGTTGCTACGTAACACGCGACCACAGAGGCGAGCCTTAGTCTTGTCGTTACTAAAACAGTTTGACGATGTGTCTGTAAGTATTTTCTTTACAATGTAAGTCTAAATGTGTTAACGATATGGGGCCTATTTCTCGATAGGTACAAGTTCACAAGTTTCGATATATAACGAGGACTTGTAAATACTGTTTCACGAAGTAAATAACAAGTGTTTTTTTACGGTAACAAAATAGATTATAATTGCAATAATGACATTTAAATGCACTGGCTGATAAATATTTTATCTTAATGTCAATGTCACTGACATTACACTCGTTGTTTTATGTTTTTAAAATTTCCGATGGTCTCTCAGAGGCAGCAATTGACAACTATTAAAGCACTAAAATGGCCGCAAACTTGTGATTCTGATGTTCTACATTAGTAAAATACAAGTGCTTGTAAAATATGTTTCACAAAAATATTACAATCCTTCTAAATAACTTTAATAATATGCCATTTTACAAGTTCGATTGGACGATCTCTCTGGAAAACTGACGACGATAACTTTTCGCAGATATGATTGAAATCGTTGAAAGTTTCCAATTACTATAAATGTCTTTGAAAGTCTCAACAAAATTTGACATAAAAAATCACCAGTGTGATACAGGCACCATTTTATTATTTTTCTTTTTATATTAATTAATGGACAATCATTCAATTTCAGGATGAACCATGTTTGACAAACGAAGGTATAAAGATTTTGACCCGTTAGTTTCGTTTCAGTATTATAATATAATTAGAGATACATAAAAATTACGAGTCTCTCGACATTGCTAGAATAATTTCTGAAAGTCACTAGTTACAAGTGTTAACGCCAATTTGTGAGAAACAATTAGTTTTACACGTGTAAATATTTACTTGTGAGGTTGATCATTTGATTGAGATTTTATTCTACATATACATATTAAGTACAGTTTCGTGAAACGCTACACTTGTAAATTTGGTATTTTACAAGTGTTACTATGGTAACACACTTGTATTACAAAACTTGTACCTTTCGAGAAACGGGGCCATGGTGTAACTGAAAATGAACATCTTTTATTATTTTTGCAGACTGCGCCTTTGGATCAGATGTTGTACCTGGCAGATAATCTAAGCTATTTTCCATTTCAAGTACAAGACGAACCATTATTCATCATACATCACATAGATATTATCATCTCAACATCAGGGTCCAACTTATTGCAGCTTTTTCGTGAGGTATGTATTTATGCAACATTTATTTATAATTATTAAAGTCAAGTGTAAAGCTTATCCATGACTATAGTTCTTTTTGCTCTAAAAGACTGACTATTCACAAAACAAAGCATAATTTGTACACTGCCACCGTCCACGTTTCACTAAATAACAATTGCACATGTGCTCAGCGTGACAGGTGGTGAGCCCATCGCCGCTCTGCGCTTTGTCCTTTGGTCGCCTTTCTTACGACACCTAAGGAAAGAAATGAGTTGGTAGTATTCTTTTGAGCACACACCTCAGCAAATGCTTTATACACAAACATGACGTCCTCCGTGGTAGAGTAGAGTGGTTAGTACGCCGGGTCTGGCGTCGCGCCATCTCTGAGGTCCCAGGTCCAATTCCCGGTGGGGTCAATTTAGAGAAAAACTGTTGATTTTGTTTTTTTATGTTTATGTATCGGTTATCTTACCACATTAACGAGTTTCAAAAGAATACTCATCTTGGTCTAGATAATTGGTGTGAGCGTAAAACAAATTTAATTAAATTTTATATTAACATTGTTGCCAGGGTCTCATCAAAGTGAACGCCGAAGAGAAGGAAGTATTGGAAGAGGAAGAAGACGACGAGGAAGCGGAGACGCTGATGGCCCGCCTGCCGGCGTGCACGCGGCCGCTGCGCGACGCCATGCAGCAGGCGCGCGGCTGCCTGCTTCTGCTCGTGCTCAAGCAACACCTCAAGCAGCTGTACGGGTTCACCGACGCGTGAGTGCACACATGCAATTATTTATTTCAGTTTTTACGAGAAACAACTGTTTTTATACAGTAACATTAAATAAATAAATAATAAACTTTCCCACACTCACAGCAATTATCTAGCCCAAGAGAAGCTTTGTTATGAAACTCGTTAAATGGTTAATAGACAACGTATAACATACTTAAAATACTTATATACATGCTTATTATATATAGAAAACACCCAGACCCGAGACAATTTAGAAAAACAATAATTTCTAAATTGACCCGACCGGGGATCGAACCCGGGACCTCAGAGATGGCGGCACCATGAAAACCGGTGTACAAACCACTCGACCAAGGAGGTCGTCATAACATTGTATTGTATACATTAAATGAATGAAAAATACTTTATTGCACTAAAAACATAAAACAATACATAATAAACGGATCAGTTTACACAAGCCGGCCTTATTGCTGGGGTAGCACTTTCTGCCAGGCAACTTTTGAGCAAGACAAAGTAAATAAAACATTGATAGCCAATAAGAGGTTTTCGATTATAAATAACTTAGGTGCGAACGAGGCGTACGTTTCTACATTCATTTCTTTTTTCAATTACAATAACAATTTTCGAATGCAACGCTAAACGGAAAAATTGGCTGTTTTCTATTAGCTGTTATTCAAAATATTTTTGATATTTCGCATTTTCAATATGTATCACAGAACGTGATGGGAGGACTGTTTCCAAAACACGATTGGAAACATTTGGCTCGATAAATCCTGAAGTTACCTCTAAAATTTCAAATAAATGCACACACGACCGTGTTTTACAATAATAATTCCTATAAAATCATAAACACATAGGTATTTATTTAGGTGATTATTTTGGATTTCCAAAAAACTAAACATTTTTATTAACTTGTTGGTAGAAATGTGAATGGCGCTTATGAATTAACACCCGCGGGGGCCCGGAATATTCGCTGACCGCCTAACCCTCCTTATTAGTTTAGCTGCCGTAAAACCAGACTCAATAGAACTTAAATTGTTAGGAACCTCTACAAGTCTTCGTGACGACAAGGGGTTACTATAGCAATATCTCATGATTGAAATAGTCGTTTGTCTTTCTCGGTCCAACATTAAAACAAAAAAAGAGTTCCCGACGAATTGAGAATCTACTTCTTTTTTTGTAGTCGGTTAATTAAGTCAGTTTTCATTAGCGACACCGCTCTCGGCGTAATGTAATCCAATATTGTCTCCAATAACAAAAGCAAAAACGCTCGTATACTGTAAGGCTGCTTTCAATTTAAGCGTTTAGAGCAGGGTCAACATGGTTCAAGTTACACTTGTGACAGACTATTTATTAGTAACGACCAGGGTATTCTGGCCTACGTACGACAAACGGACCGCAGCCGTGCGTGTGTCTCAATAGTGTAGACTCTATATGTGAATCAAGGGACAGCAAATATAACATGATCTATCCCGGTGCCCCAACGTCCTGCTAAATTGAAAGCGCCCTAATGGGCCGTTTACACGTATTAAGTTGTCAAGTAGGTAACTAAATTTTAAGTTAATTTTAACCTAATTTTAAGTTGTCGATCGTTTACACGTGTCCAACTTATTCACTCTTTAGTGGACGATATTCTTAATCATGTAAGTATGTATATATAGCATAACTTATCTACTTCACTAAATTGCAACAATTTAGTGAAGTCCACAAGTCAACTAAATGACAATTTAGTAGAAGCCACGCCTACCGGGGAATGCAAGCGGTGCGGGAGGGGCGGTTACTTACTCAAAAAATAGACTCGATTCTATTCTACTTGTTCACTTGGCAACTAAATCGTTTACTTACCACTTATTACTAAAGAGCTTATAAGTGACTGTTTACACGCAAGAATTTAGTTAAAATTAACTTAAAATTTAGTGACCTACTTGACAACTTAATACGTGTAAACGGCTCTTAAGTTCAAAGCTCAAAATTCCAATGGCACGTTTTGTCCACAGCAAAATAAATCAGTATTCGCCGTCGGAGAGCGTGAAGGTGTACGAGAAGGCGGTGTCGCGGCGGCTGGCGCCCGTGTTCGAGCCCAAGGCCACCATGGCGCAGCTGCGGGACGCCGGCGATGCCGACGAGCTGGACGAGCGCGGCCGGCGGCGGCTCGTCGACGACTACTTAGAGGTGAGTCTCCATCGACCAACCACGGTACCATCATCAGCCTATTAACGTCCCACTGCTGGGCAATGGCCTCCCACGTGGACAATAGCACGTGAAGATATTGGGCCATAACCCACCACGCTGGCCCAATGCGGGTGGGTGGGTTTTAAGGACTGCCATCTTATGACAACAACCAGGACCAACGGCTTAACGTGCTTTCCAAAGCACGGAGGAGCTCGAGATGTTTTTAATTTGGTCACCCATACAGCGACCCGGCATTGCGAAAGTGGCTTAGCGAGCAAGATCGCTAGCCGGCCGTTATACTCTAACCACGTTATACTCATATTTAAACGGGATTAACGCAAAACTACTTACGGCGCATTTTCATTGGTCGATAAGTTGGTCGTGAAGGTTTTATGGTTTACAACTGCCGATGAATTTTTAGGAGGATTCAGAAATGAAGAGAAGACCTTTTCGAATGTAAGTTTAAACTTTAGGCCTTGTAGCATGCGTTTTAAAAATTTTCCCGCACCCCGCATGCGGGTGCTAACGACCAATGAAAATGCGCCCTTAGGGGCGATTCAACTAAAGCTTTTGGTTGGTGGTAGGACTAGTTAAGTCTGCCTAGCTATAGCTACCACTATCTTATCTAAAGTCTGGCGCCGTAACAACAAACCACTAGCATTGTTATGTTGCGACCGTTTAGAGATAAGATAGCCAGTTCCTCAGTGGTTTAGGAATCCGAGTAAAGCGCTTTTACTTTTGGCCTTTTCGTTACTTACCATCAGGTGAGATGAAGGTAAAGTGCTAACCCGTAGTATATAAAATAAACTAACGAGGTAAATGTCTAAAAAGACTAATGTCCAGCTATTCAAGTTCTGTTTGCCCGTTGCAGGTTTTTCTATAATTTATACAAATAAGGTTTTAGTTTTTGTATAGTCTCCTCAACGCAAGGCGAAACTTGAAGTTGGCATGACGAGCTGAAGGCATACCAACCTGATTGGATTGACGTAATGCACAGACACTGTTTGTGGAATCAAATGCTCATCATCAGCCTAAACGTCCCTACGCCGAGTTAAGCTTTCCCAGATAAACAATGGGGAGAATGAATTGCTCATAGTTGCTACTCACCGCAAGAGCAACTTTATTAATTGTCGGTGCGTTAGGCGCCTCTATATCCGCCACGCGGTGTTTGATCAGCATTGATGCCTAATTTTAAACCTGTTAAGGCCAGTTTACTATGACAGTTTTGCTTACTTACGACCCAACGTGGATCTTGGCCTCCGACAAAAGACAACACCACGCGTTGCGGTTCTGAACGACTTCTTGAAATGCAATCAGTACCGACGCACTACAGGTCCTTTTGTAGATATCTAGAATGTCCGACCAGTCTACATCCCCTGGG
Source organism: Scoparia ambigualis (assembly GCA_963921215.1). Classification (NCBI taxonomy): domain Eukaryota; kingdom Metazoa; phylum Arthropoda; class Insecta; order Lepidoptera; family Crambidae; genus Scoparia; species Scoparia ambigualis. The sequence goes on from OY992507.1 coordinate 20,601,837, forward strand.
TCGTCTTAGTTACACTCTTTTCACGGCTTGACCCTCCCCCGTTCTCCCTACGTAGCCAAGCCAGCGAATAACGCTTTGATCTCTTCGATGATGTGGGGATCGGACACTAGGTTTTCGATCACTTGGTTTTTTTTATATTTTATAGTGTTATAGTCTTGCATTTGGCCACTATCTCATCTGATGGTAAGTGATGATGTGGCCTATGGTGGAACATGCTTGCCTAGAAGAAACCTGTTCACTCGTGATTTGAAGACCCCAATATTGTACTTGATAGGAAACACCTACTCTGGCAGGGAGTTCCACAGCTTTGCATAGTTTCTTAATCCAGTGATCCAATAGCAGTTTTAAAGGTATTTATTATAATGTTGTCGTTATTTTATTATTTCCATAGTTCAAGCAGCTGATGCTTAAATTCGACCCCGAGGAGGAGGAGGACGAAGAGTTCACACCGGGCGCGAGCGGCAGCGCGGGGGCGGCGGCGGCGGCGGGGGCGGCGGGCGCGGGGGCGGGGGCGGCGGCGGGCGCACCCGCGGGCGGCGGCGCGCCCGCCGGCACGTAGCCCGCACTACCCCCCGCGCCGCCCCCTGTACATTACCCCCCCACCTCGCAGCGCCCGCGACGATCTTAAACTCTATTACTAAGTTATACAAAAAAATTATTTGAGGAACTCGATTTTTGTTTTTATATTAAAGTCTTGTGTGTAGATAATTTTTATGAAGAATATAAAGTATATGTACCTACTATTGACTTGGATTTTTCGTTCGTCCGCGTGCGGTTCGGCTGCGGCTGCGGCGGGCGCGTCCATTCCGCCGAACCGCTTTTGCACTGTACATACTGGGATCTATGTAATAATGATTTAATATTTATGTTGACGTTAGAGGGTACTGCAATAAACTGCATTTCTTATGATAAGGAGAAATTAAAGTTTAAAGGCTAGATTTTTACAAAATTTATTTTTTTGTCTTGACCCTATTTTACATAAACTTTTAGTTATATTTCAACGTTCTCAATGTTAGTTCATACAATTTTATATACATACATACTTAATTAGACTCATTACACGTTTATCCTATTTGTCTTGCCGATCGTCTGATACCGAAAACTTGTTGCACAGGAAAAATATTAGCGTCTCCGAAGAGGGCTTAACCTTGCCATCTGCTATTAATCGCCGCAAGTTCCGTATGCGCTGCTTATGCGGGTATTCGTGCGATCCGTGAGTGAACTGTAAAATAATTATGGACATTAAAAAATGTAATCGGCTAGCCAGGTATTGATTAATAGCTCTAATAGTCTTTCTAAATTAAAACTATACATTGTAGGTAGTAGTTATGTAATGGATATTTTTCTTTAGATAAAATCGATATCTGTCAGATGTTGCACCACAAATCGTCTGGCTTTTCGTCATCATTGGCCGTTGGTGTGGTATAATTAAAAGCTATACGCTTTATAAACCAGACCAAAGACCTGTGATGATGATGATGATTTTTATTTACTGTGTTTTATCGTATTTGATATTTGTTCACTTTACTTATGACGAAATCGAATTTAGTAATATTTTCCTATTTCTTAAGCAGGGTACTCACCTAGCCGTGTAGCATGTAACGTATCTGATACTGTATCAACCTACAAGTGGGTACGGCTCGTCCACAGTCATAGCGTATCCAGCTACTAGCACCCGGATCTGCAGTGCTCGGCACGATATCACACCGACAACATATCTCAAATGGTAGCTAGTGCAGCGTTCATATTGATTTATAATATCCTTGAAAATTATAAAAGCCCACGTCGATTTTGGCATTCCTTTTAAGATTTTGTTTATAATAATTACTATTCTTAGGGTCCCATAAAATCGGTGCATTTTGGTAAAGCTCGTTTAAATTTAAAACTTTACATCTGTCCACTCCATGATGAGTACCTTCGAGAAACTCGCGCCTACGTACTCGCTACACAAGCAGCCGTGTCGCCGTCCACGCGCATACTGTACTGCGAGCCGCCTTTGTGTTCGCAGTGATGCCGCCACTCAGCGGGTCGCTGCGAGCTCTCTGCGCTCCAAACGCGTATGGCTCGCAGCAGGCTCGCGCTAACTTACTACTCACTTGTAGTATCAGATACGTTACATGCTACACTGTTAGGTGAGTACCCTGCTTTACGCGTAAAAGTTTTCTTTGTTTTAATGATATCCATATACGAATTTATTTCCTTCTCCAGTCTACTTGAAAAATTCTACTATTTTTCATAGATCACTGCTAGTAAAAGCTATTCAGTGATGGTAAAGAAAAGTAACATTAGGGCTCTGACACACGAGCGGCACGATAGCGACCGACGGCAGAGTATTTATTTTATTAGGTCTACCAACAGTTGTTTACATTGATAATTTAAGATTCTTACAAAATTACTTAAGCTAAATGTAACAACTAATAACAGGTAAATACAGCATGCTTATAAATAAAGACAGTTAAACACTTATAACTAATCATTTACAATAAAAACTTGTACAAATTAATTATGGGGAAAAAAAGAACCGTAAATCAGAGATTCAGGGCCAGAAAGATGCTTCCAAATGGATTTGCGGTATGCATTTAAGGCGTCATTTTGCAAATCAATTATATGGCTGACGCTATTTATCAATTTGCACTCCTGGGTACAGGAAAGCTGCTGTGCTACCCAGTACAGTTCTCCTTAACGGTGGACACAAAGGAGTAATTGGGATTCTCGGAATTCGGGAAGGAACGCGAAGATTAAATAAACTAATTAAATGCGGACAATCAATTTTGTTGTTAAAAATTTTGTAAACGAACATTGTATCAAATAAATCCCTAAGTTTTTGTAAAGATAGTAAATAAAAATGTTGAAGTCTATTTCTGTAGGAGACTAGTTTTTTAGTTTTGCCTTCCGCAAATGTAAGATGCCACATAAAACGTTTTTGTATGCGCTCCAACCGTAGCGAATGCACGGAGCCGAAGTAATGCGGTCGCCATACTACACTACAATATTCTAGTATACTACGGACCAAATTATTGAACAACAGTATGTTGGTCTTGCTACTTTTTAGACATTTACTGTACCTAAGAACAATACCTAACATTCTGGAAGCTTTATTACTGATGTTCTCTATTTGTGGCATAAAAGTTAGTTTTTTATCGAATACAACACCAAGATCCCTCATCATGTCCACCGCTTGAATAATATCATTTTGAATAGTATAATCGTGATGTAAGTCTTTGCACTTTCTTGAGAATTTCATGTAAAAACATTTTTATGGGTGAGTTGCATTTTATTTGTACTACACCACTTTATGAGCGAATTGATATCTCTTTGCAGTAGTTCAACATCATCCTTCGAGCCAACCACTTTTGCAAGCTTTAGGTCACCGCATACAAATAAGGACCAGAAAACTGTAAACAATTTGGCATGTTCGTTAATAAATATTATATTAAAAAGGATAGTACCCAGGTGAGATCCCTGCGGCACTCCTGATGTTATACCGCGAGTGTCAGATCGAAAGCCGTTTAGAACTGCATAAAATCTTCTCTCAGAGAGATAAGATGCAAGCCAATTCAGAAAAGATCCTGTGATTCCATAACTGCAGTTGTCGTGAGTTGCCGTCACTTGTAGGCCGCTAGCCGCACACTACTGTTGAGACGCCACAAGTACAAGCGATCGCCATATGCCGACAGCAGCCACCAACACTTCGACGGCTAGGTGCCTCTTCAAGACTGCGCGGCGCGGCGGCAGCATTTACTTGAGGGGTTACGCATTTTAGTTTCCCATACAAACTTTTAAGTTCAATTTTTTATAATTCAATGAGCCAATTTCAACGAAACTGCATGCTGATGTAAAATATGAGATCTAAATAGTTTGTAGAAAACATTTGAAAAAAAAAACGTTTATTTAGTTGATTTATTGCGATTTTAAACTTTCTATAGTGCACTTTAATTCGTAATAACTCTGATAAATAAACGTTTTTTTTCAGCGTGCAAAGTTTGATCACAAATCGCTCATTGGCTCGCAAAAATCTAAACTTGGAAGTTTGTATAGGAAATCGAAAGTGTATCTACGCCTGGCGTACTCACCATGGAATTCTGTTATTTCAAGAATGCCAAAAATCTGTGCCCAAATAGTACCAAATAGTGCCCAAAGGAAATAAATAGTACCCTTATGGTTCAAAAGTTATAGACATAGTTTGGTGAGTACGCTAGGCGTAGGTTACGCCCAGCGTACTCACCTCAGTTTGGGAAATCTGTGTAAGCTACAACTTTAATTAGTATGTCAAAAAACTGTACCCAAATAGTACCAAATAGTGCCCAAAGGAAATAAATAGTACCTTTATAGTTTAAAAGTTATAGACATAGTTTGGTGAGTACGCTAGGCGTAGGTTCTACGCCTAGCGTACTCACCTCGTTTCGCGAAAACAGAACCAGCAATGGCTCTAATTTCTATCTCAATAAATAGTACCGGAAATAGTACCCTCTAAGAGTGTAATTGTTATTTGACTTTTACACTAGAAAGTCATTAAATTTGATAGCAAACTTCTACATACAAAAATTACGTGTGGTACAGTCGAGCACAGTGAATGGTAAAATATTATTTTGATTACCAAAGGAATTAAGATTGGAATAACTATGGATTTCATTAATAGACGACGACCTAAAATAAAATAGGTACATATTTAATAACAGTAAACCAAGGGTGGCCAAAAAAGAGGGGTCTTGAGGTGGGTGTGTCTGTCTTTGGCACCGTAGCTCCTAAATATCGTAGATTTGGATGCGGATTTTTTTATATGAAGGCTGGTTTTTAGCGGTGATTCTTACTTCGACTATAAATCTAGTGATAACTGTTATAAATCACAAAATTTGTAGTCGAGGGTGAATGTGACCCACTCCAACTTATATCTATGTATCAAGCATTGCTTATTTATGATTTGTTGATCGTGAATGACAGCCCGCCCGCAACTTTGTCCGCGTGAACCCCTTACTCCGTGACGAATTTCCAAAAATGTTCATTTTTATACAAACCTTGTCCCGACAATTACAAATACAACAAAAAAGAATTAGCCAAATTGGTGCAGCTGTTCTGAAGTGATGCGCGTACAAACATTTTGGCAATTGATTATATGAGATAGAAATGAGAGCCATTGCTGGTTCTGTTCTCGCGCAACGAGGTGAGTACGCTAGGTGTAGTACCTACGCCTAGCGTACTCACCAAACTATGTCTATAACTTTTTAACTATAGAGGTACTATTTATTTCCTTTGGGCACTATTTGGTACTATTTGGGTACAGTTTTTTGACATACTAATTAAAGTTGTAGCTTGCTCAGATTTCCCAAACGTAGTTTAAAACGTTTGGTGAGTACGCTAGGCGTAGGTTACGCCTAGCGTACTCACCAAACTATGTCTATAACTTTTGAACCATAAGGGTACTATTTATTTCCTTTGGGCACTATTTGGTACTATTTGGGCACAGTTTTTTGGCATTCTTGAAATAACAGAATTCCATGGTGAGTACGCCAGGCGTAGGTACACAATCGAAATGCGTAAACCCTCCTGTCGTCGGCAAACTGCAGTTCATGAGAGCGCTTGTAGGGGAGATCGTAAGAGAGGAGTTCGTGAGTAAGAGCGCTTAACAAGGAGTTGCCTACCTCTTCCGATTCCTTCGGTTCCGGCGGTGGGATGCCGATGATCGAGCTGTCCCACATGACGGGGTGCCAGGGGCGGCGCATCGGCTTCTCGGCCGGCACCAGCGGCTGCGGCGGCCGCAGCGGCAGCGACCGCACGTCCACGTACTCGTCCTCCTCTAACTCCGCTCGCGGCGGGGAACTCATTATTACAGACCTATAAAAGTTCATTTTATACTTAATCCTTGTACTTTATTTTATATTTTTCAGTAAATAACAAATATTACAGATAACTGCTACTAACACCCGTATTCACTAACATTACTTGTCTAAGGGTGGATTCGACCAAACTGGAATAAGGTCTTATACCTAGATTAAGCGCCGAATTTGTATAGACTAATCTCGGAGTAAGTCTTATTCCAGTTTGGTGGAATCCACCCTAAGCAAAGTAGAAATGCTATGCGAAGTAAGACATTTCTCAGACCTTAGCTATGCGTTCATTTTAAGGGACGCATAGCGCCGGTGGCCACTCAAGTACTGTTTATGAATAGGTTTTTGAGACCCTGTGCGTCCGAGCGCACTGTGAGTAATGTTTGTATAGTATCATTAGGGCTCTGAGACACGAGCGATATTATACTCCTTGATTATGTTGCTTTTTATGATGGTAATGTCTTTTTCCATGGCAGATCCATTAGGTAAATTGTTAGTTAGATACCTATTTTATGGATGATGAAAAATAAGTGATTATACCTAACTAGGGTTTCAGTTAACATGTGGGACTTTAGTTTTAACACAAATTCAAAGCAGCAAACTGGACTTATCTTTCCCACCAAGAGCTTTCCTTTACTTTTGCGAAGGCTCCTTGTGCCAGCAGATTGTAATTTTGTTATAAACTTTAATCAAATGGTTACCTCTCAGAATAATAACTTTAGTTATTATTCTATGGGTTACCTTTATATTAGTAGAACAACAATAGCACTATGAAAACAAAACAAACATCTGAAGCTTACCAAATGTCTAAAAAAAACTACTGCGCAATGAGGCGATTTTTATTCGATTGGTTAGTTGGCAACGAGACAAGAAATCATTTTTTCGGCGTCTGGTTGCGACTTACGATATTGATTAGTACCTAATTATAATTTGCTTGGTTGCGAAAAATGAGTTGAAGTTGTAATGGTCAAATGTTTTCGTAAAATGTCTATTTATTAGATGCACCTTAGGTCCATAATTATAGATACTTTCTTCATTATAAAACCCAACTGTTTTAATATCAATTTGCCACCTAGGCTTGAGGACCGATCAATGCTCTCTGGTTCATAAACATTAGTAAGTGATGTTTACCTGTGCCGTGAATACAGACAATATAATTTTAATTGTTCCAAACAACATAATTATGATGCGCGCGGTAAATTATGGGTTAGGTTATCCTTAGCAAAAACCTTACATTGCTATATTATATATGTTTATCATTTCGACCCTAATTATTTGGTTTTATGCATTTGTTCAGTCAAATTCTGTGAAAGCAATTTGATATGGCATGAACATCATTGCTTTCAAAATACTTATATATGAGACAACTGCTAGATTGATTACATAGTAGTGATTTACATACTTTTTTGTACTTAAAAAACCTTATTTAAGTATAGGAATTCACTTACGGCTTATATACAGACAATCCAAGATTTTTCTCACTATTCAATTAGTAAATGATCTCGCGTCTTCACAAAGCACACTGGTACTCTGTACTGAAATCTCTATTCAATCAATTTATTATTCGCTTATCTCATAAAGCTTTATTTATAATCTCACGTGAACTGTTGCATGGATCGAATTAGACTGACATGAATTGCTTTCTCTAAAGTCTGGTGTGGACTACAATTCGAACGATACTGTTCCTTCGTGACGTACCTATGTTGGACAATTACCAGCAAAAATAGGAACATTAAAGACTGATCCAATTGACATCTAGGACACCGCCCGACCGGCCGGCCAAATCTCTGCCAACTATTGTTTGATACAATGACGTCCAAATTGCGGTATTTAAGTAAACAAAGCGGTAAGACGTCGCATGGCAGCAGACCATTTTATATCTATACTAATATTATAAAGCTGAAGAGTTTGTTTGCTTGAACGCGCTATTCTCAGGAACTACTGGTCCGATTTAAAAAATTCTTGCAGTGTAGATAGCTCATTTATCGAGGAAGGTTATAGGCAATAATTTGTTAGGTACGGGTACGGGTAGTAACCCTTGCGAAGCCGGGGCGGGTCGCTAGTTATAATACTTATTATCCATGGTTCATCATTGATAGTTACTACTTTGCTTATATATTTTTGTATTAGTACTCGTAAGTATACATGTAAAACCCATTGTTAATATTAATAACGTCTTATTTTTTATCGGACGACGACGAGCTCCCAAGTCCCGGGTTCAATTCCCGGTCGAGTCTATCATATTACCGATAGACTCCGGGCAGTTTTGGCCAGCCAGCCAGTTGATGAAGCTGTTTTAAAGGTAATTTGTGTGCGTGCCACAAAGGTAAAACATGAATTGTCGACATGAATTTGCATAATTCATGGCGACAAACCATTTCATATTACGGTATACTTACTATTTATATGATTTTACTACATGTTTTATTGCTTTTAAGCTTCAGAGTCCAAAATCAAACACAGTGTAACAAACTATCAATTTATTTCAAATAATTCTATAACTAGTTAACAACAAACAGACAGTCCTTGTAAAAAGTTCAATAACATTTAATTGCAGCTATATCACTTCATAACAAAATCTAAACAAAAAAAAGACACTCCTACAAAAAGTCTTAACTTTTTTCGTAAAAAAAACTCAGCTCAACTGACTTATTTTGAAACTGTTCATGCCGATTTAGTAGTAAGTCTGTGAAATCTTATTTCGTTACGCAACAATATCTATTACCCGTAACAATTTGCTGGGCTATGTTTAAAAGTATTGTAAAATGGATACGCTCTACTAACATTGCTTGTGTTGGCTAACAATACCAGTCTTATGCGCCCGCGACGGTTTCATCGAATGAAGCTTCGTGCTCCGACCTTGATAACATAAACTCTGGTAGAGTGACACCTAAAGCTGCGCTGTATCGAGGCTGTGTCTCCGCCCAGAAGGCGCCTTGAGAGTTATCCCCTGCGAACTCTTCTGGTGCTGCTATGTTAGTTTCATCTACAATTTGAGCTTTTCCTTCAGCTTCAGTTTCAACACTCCTTTTAGATTTGTGAGCTACTGGTTTCAAAAGAGGTGCGGGAACAACGGAAATTGCACTCGTAATCGGATTGGTGGCAGCTGCGACGACAGCGTGTGCGGCCTTTTTACGTTTTAACTTTTTCCCATAACCGCTGTTAGCAACTACGTATGCTGCTGATTTTTGAGCTACAGGAGGTGTGCTGGTCGTCACAGTTTTGCTTTCGGCTCCTTCGTTTCCATCAGCAAGTGTTGCGGGCTTAGAGGTGAATTCTTTGAGCTCTTGGTAAGCTAAATGACTACGTTTTGGTGCAGATTCCGAAACAAACATGCATTCTTCATGTTTCAAGCCGTTTTTATCAAGACATTGAAAACAGGTCATACCATTCTTATGAACCTTTTTACATGATGACCTATCCTTTTTCTTAAATTCGGCCAACACGTGTTCTACGTCTTTTTTCGGTTCATTATCACTGTAAAAACCGGGCAGGGCTTGCTTGTAATTATAGGGTTTAGCTAACGAATCTGACTTTTCTTCAGAACTTTCGTTTTCCTCGGCGGCTCGCAAAGCTTCGCTTGGTTTTGGTTTTGATGTATGTACGTAATAGGCTTTATATTTTTCTCCGGAATCATCTTCGGGTTTTTCTTCTTTTTTGTAACTGCTATAAGGTTTTTCCTCTTCAGACGAAGACTGCCTCGAGAACTGTTGAGCATCCTCTTTTGGTTTCTCATACTTAGCAGAACTCTTAGACTGTTTAGGACTATCTTTGCTTTCAGGTTCGTCTGGTTCATCGTTGCTGTCAAACTTCTTTTCCTTCGAATATGCATATTTATTATTTTTAGGTTCGGCTACGTATGAACAGGATTCATAATTTCCACCTGTTTTCGGATCCTTGCACACCATGCAGGTCATGTCATCTTTTTTAACTTCCTTACAGTTTCCAGGGTTTTGTTTTATTTCTGCTGCTTGTTTTTCGGACAACTCTTTAATTCTTTCATATTCTTTATGATCGTATCCAGAATCGTAGCCATATGGATATTCGTAGTCCTTGTTGGGATCTCTTTCTTTTTCTTCTTTATAAGCGCTACTGTACGGTCCACTATCGAAAGCTTTGGGCTTGGAAACATAGTCAGATTTGTAGGCGTAAGGATCGTCTTCATCTTCTGCACTACTTTTTCTCAGATTCTCTCGTTTTCTTCCACTTGTGTATCGTCGAATACGGCTCGGTCCTGCAATATAAGCGTTTTGCTTGTAGTTTTGTTCAATTTCGGGATTTTCTATTAATTCCTCTTTGCGATAATTTAAAGGGTGGGCGACTTCAACATTTGTAACAGCGGGTTGGAAATAAGCGGCTACGGAAGGATTTTTTTTCAAAGTAGCTAGAATGTCCTCGCTCTCTTCGTCTTCTTCTGGTTTATAAACCTTATAATCAGCATCGTGTACAGTTCTTATATCGTATCGTAATGGTTGACCAATAACAATTTGTCGATGCTGTTGTTGTTGTTGTTGCTTGGGCTTCGCAACCAATTGAGCGGACTTCACGAGCGGTAGAAAGCTTTGACTGGCAATTGGATTAAAACCAAAATTTTCAGGGGAAAAGGCGCTCTCTCTAGGTGCTACGCGCGCTTGCAAGGAATCAATCGAACTACTGACAATAGTGTCAAACAGTTGTGGATATTGGCTCTTATCTACTTTTAGTACTGCTGCAGATATGGGATTTGAAGCCAGGGAAGTAATGCCTGAAAATACAATAACTTGTTTAAAGCATTTGTTTGATAACAGTCTTGTTTATTTATGATAGCGTGCACGCAAAAGCTTGTGGTCTATAATTTAGTAAGTATAGTTACTCACCAGAATCTCCAAAGTTAAAAATAGGCGCGAAATCCAGTGGTTGAACAAATCCGTCTCCTTGTTCCTCCTTGGAAAGAACTCCTTCGCTTATTACCAAAACTAACAACTGTAACACAAACGATAAACAAATAAATATAAAAACAGATAAGTAGATTTAACAAGTACATTTTTTACATTCAAAATCAATTGCATACCAGACAACAGAGTCTAGACATTTTGAATAAAATGGGTGAAACCCCAAATAAGACCCGTTGACTTAACTACTCCTCACTGTGTCGAGTTGTATTTCTTGTCTGTGTTTGGATGAAAGTAACGTCACAATATTGCAAAGACAACGTTTTATAGGTGTCAATATTGCGAAGGTGAAAGATCGGCGCAACCGAGCGCGCGCGCCACTGGAGCGTGTCTTGGACAATGTCCGCTTACTCCATCCGGCGGTAGACTGCATGGGGTCACCACACCGTCGTTGGCGATAACAACTGTTAGGAGATGCAAAACTGCAACGCTGGTCTAATTAAAAAACAAGTTGTTAAGCTAACAAATCGTCTACATAGGCGTAATCGTGGGCAGTTGGGCCCGGACCCACCCACGTGAACAATATCACAAACCAAGTTAAAAAGTAAAGGTCGAGATTGGGACTGTCATGTAAGTACACCACCGCATATTAAACTTTTAAATGCCTTTTTTGTTACTAAGGGTGGATTCGACAAAACTGGAAATAGGTCTTATACCTAGATTATACGCCGAATTTATATACACTAATCTCGGTGTAACTCTTAATTCAGTTTGGTTGAATCCACCCTTAGTAGCAGTAGAGCTAATCGTCGGAACTGTTTTTCCGGATGTAATTGTTTTTTATTACCTTCTGATTAATCATTTTATTTATGCCATTTTATTCATTATATATATATAAATGAAAATTAAATTTGATATACAGTAATTGTAAATTGAAAAAGACAGTGTTGAAAAATATTCTACCAGCAGGATTCGAACCCGCACCCTTCTGGCAATCCGGGTCAGGTGCTCTTTCCAGTTGAGCTACCGTGGATCTTATCCAGCCCGCCAAAGGCGCCCATTCAATTTCAACAAACTACGACATCAACATCCGATCTTAATATTTTTTACAAACATTGGGGGATGAATTATATTAGACCGGGCCGTGCATGGGGCGTGCCGGTGTGCGTGGCCCGGACAGGGCACTGATTTGAGACGTTGCATACATTTTGTATGGTGAAGCAGTTCATTTTACACAGTGCATGATCCGCGTCCCGTCCGGGCGGCCCGTCTAATATAAATAGAAAATGTATGTAACGTTTCAAATCTGTGCCCCGTCCGGGCCACGTGCACGGCACGCCCCGTGCCACGGCCCGGTCTAATATAATTCATCCCTAAAGATCAGTTAAGAAATAGGTAAGCTATATTATATGTATTGTTCCCATCTATGGGACGGCTCCGCTAAATACCTCCTCGATGCACTTGATAGACTGCACAGGCGAGCGGTACACATTATTGGTGATGCCGAGGTTACAGCCTCTTTTGAGGACCTCCAGCTGCGTAGAGACATTGCTTCTCTCAGTGTCTTCTACCGGAACTACTACGGAGTGTTCTGAAGAACATTTTGATCTTATCCCGCCCTCTCCTTTCCTCTCCCGGACTACACGTGCTGGTCTTAGGAAACACCAACGTACTGTACAGACTATCAGTACTCGAACCAAAAAATTTGTCATGTCGTTCCTCTGTAAGACCATTCGGCTTTGGAATTCTTTGCCGGCGCATGTGTTTCCCAGCTCCTACAGTCCCGGGTCTTTTAAGCGGGGCGTGAAACGGCATTTATGCAGGCAGTCATGAATGGGTGCGCTCGTTATCGTGCTTATTCCACGGTGGGGAGCGCTCTCATTATTTTGGACTGCATCGGCTGCTTACCATCAGGCAGGATGCAGTACTATGACGAGTCGATATAAAAAATAAAAAAAATAAAAAAGTAATGTTATTGTTTATATACCTACTTAATTTTAACGCAAATTTTGTTGCGAACAATTTACAAATTGAAAAAGATAGTGTCGAAAAAAATTGTTCGCAAGAAAATTTGCGTTAAAATTATATAATTAAACAATAACATTACAGTAATTGTAGTTAAAATTTTCCACATAACGCTGAATTTTTTCACTTACTTAGATATTCCATTTTATTTATCTATAGGATTTTTTTCGACATAATTACGCTAAAACACGCGCGTTGTTCTTAGTTTTTAATTGCTATGTTACGAAAACCTCACACAAACTTGCATCCCATATTTTTATTTTTAATTTATGGGCGATATTTTCTAAAATTCGAAAACATTTTTTTTAGTACAAATAAGTAGATATTATTCTCCAATGTTCACGCAATTGGCTTTAGCGCATTTAACTATGTGTTGCTGAATCCGTCCCTCGGTTGTTTTATGTATAAAATAAGTAAGAATAGTCGCATTGCGGCAAATATTTTTTCTAGGGCGGCAATAAATGAGTACCTACAGAATTTTACAATGTTGATTTTCTATTTTAACGTGAATCCAGTGACGCAGATCAGCGCAGCAGAGCGTGGGTAATGTTGCAGATAGCAGAACGAAAGATTGCGTGTGATAGGCTCGATCACGCAATCTAAGGGATTTTTATTTTGTTAGCAACGACTAGGCAAAACAACAAAAAGATTGATCATTAATCAATTAATTACGAACGATACGAAACGACCGTATAGAAAAACACCTATAATATTTATTTGATGATAGGTATACACTTTTTGGTCTCTTTTTGTACTCATAAACAGGGCTAACGTTATTCCAGTTTATTTAAAGTAAACAACTTTGAACTTAACGCCAAAAGTGACTACACAACAAAAAGTAGTGTACAATTATTAAATAAATATTAAAGGTGTTTCCGTAGGTCCGGTAGGTCGCCAATTTATGAAAATCGATTCAATTTAGTACCTAGTTATAAAGAAGATCAATTGGCGGCAGAGATGTAAAGATTAAGCCGAAGGTGGCACGTAAATCCTAAACCGGAATCCTCAACTATTATGGAACCTACTATCCTTATAACTTTAAGAACACGAAAATGCTTCTTACATTGATGTTATGGCGAAATATTTAGATTAGACGAGTGTGGCGATGACTCGGAAAATCGAATTTTACTGCAAGCGATTTTTCCATTCGCATAATTTTGCAACTTTTAATTTCTTTTTCCCGGAGGGATTTAAAACCATTTCTACCTACTACCACCAAACACGCCTACATACAAGTAGGGGTAACCCGGGGCCAATGGGTCTGAGACCGATGGTCTAACCACTAGACCACAGAAGCTTGTAGGAAAGTTATCCAAAGTTGTAATTTTTTTCAGGCTCATATTTCATTTGTGATAGACATGATGATTTGATCTTTCCACGATATCTCGCCATTTTCTGTTGCATTTTTTTCTTTTGGGTCGATCGTCATATAATGATAATTATAGTTCTGTTGTCTGATCTGATTGTAAGTGACTTAGTGACTTATCATTATCACTGCAGACTTTTGACGCTTGCTACACCAAGGGCTTCAAGCCCCAGAAGTGGGACAGGATATGGGCGATTACAGCTAACTACTAACACCATAAGCATGACATGCATGTTGTCGATATTGTTATTTTACATAATTATGTCCAGTTTAATATAACTTATAGTTGGTAATAATTTTGAAGTAATGTGGATTTTTTTTATCTCGTTAGACGATAATTAGATTTTTCACCGTGCACACACGTACCTACAGATTGTTTAAAAAGTTTTTAAATGCCGAAATACATTTACAAACAAGTATGTATACCTAAATATGATTATTAAGCTTTTGAGTATTTACGTTCTGCAGAATTTCATTAAAAAAGTGGTGAATTTCATAAAATAAAACACGATGTAATTATGATACTCGACTTTTAATACAGGTTATAAAAATGCATGATATACTTAGCACAATAGTCACGATATTTAATAATTAACGATACATCAATTAATATTATTTATTATAATCTTCTGCGAAACGGCTTACGTGGATTCCTCTAGTTTTCTTAATAATACTTGACTAGCTGGGTCATTCTTCAACGCTGAGAGCATTGATTTCTGTAAGTAACAAAAACTAAGATAATTAAAAATAATAATAAACTTTTTATACCTAAACTTGACTTTAGTTAGAGAGTGAACCTTCTGTACGGTATACTTCTGTAGATAGTACTATTAATTATTCTGTGGTAGAGGTTTGGAGTTTGCGGCAAGTGCCAAGCGTGCGGACGCGGCATTACATTTGCCAACATGATAGCTGATTATAGTTTATGGTAACACACAGCGACAAAAGGGTAAAAATGATCCAAGCAACGCAAATAGATAATAACTTTAATAAAGCAAAATATGCTCAAATTTAACAGAATATTTAACTTTTAAGTAAAAAAATAGTTTATAAAATGATATATTTACGTGCAACAAATTTGAGTATATCTATACGACCTAATTAGGTATTTATTATACTTACAGCAATTTTGTTATTGGAATCTTGCAATTTCTGTGACAGCATCCATAAATTGGCAGCCAAACTCATCATAGGAGGCTTGGTGAGATCGCCACGCCTGATGACGCGCCAGAATAGTTCTAGGGCCAAATTATATTGTTTCTTGGTCTCTTTAGCATCACCCAGCATCTTGAGAACTACCAATAACTCCTGACAAATATTTGTGGCATGTTTGTCTAAAACTTCTAGGAATTCATCCTCAGATCCGTATAATTTGTCATTAGAAAGGACTGTTGGACAAAAATAATTGTTGTGTGTCCATTATATTATCAATTTATCAGTGATTGAAAAAGGTAGAGAATAAATAGGCTTTACTTAGTAAGAAGGTGCTAAAACTAAGAAATACCTATATTCATTTATTTTTGTCTTAAAATTATTGGAGAAAAGGTGCAAGCAACTGTTATAGACATTGTTTAACTTAGACATATTATTTTACAGTTTTATTTACACTCTATACTCTACCTAATTCGATTACTGCTGATCATTAAAACAACTACTTAATAATGAGAAGTTTACCAACCGCCTTCTATATGGTACGAGTAGCTCTCTCGAGTCATTTCACAGAGTAGATCTATGATGTGCAAAAGACTATTATAATATAAGGGATCCGTTTTCTTCCAATGTATTCTCTCAATCATTTTTATGAAGCCACTCAGTACGTATGCCTTACAGTTGGTATCCACATTGTCCTAGAAAACAGTACATAATGTCAAAAATTATAAAACATACTATTATTTGATAAATAAATAAACAATTAAATTACGTTTTGTATGTTTATGGTTATGATATAGAATAATTAATAAAGTTCAATGGCGATAAAAAAGTGCTATCCATAATAGCAAACCTCTTAACTTTAGGTGAATATGCATCCGAATATCCGATCTCTAGTCATTATCATTAATATTAGCAGACCAATCAATAAATATAATAAAGTGTTTATCTATCTATCTATCTATCTATCTAAATAATTGGAAGAGTTATGATGTGAATGTGCTTATTTAGAAAGCTACTTATCAAATGTTCGCCGCAAAGCTTATAAAAGACTATCTAAATACATCGTTAATATTTTATTATGTTACTGGATTATTTTGTTAGTCCTCACTTTGTTTCATTTTAATTTTGAATGTAATGTAACGCATGATAATAATTGCAGTCATACTAACGGGTAACATAAGCAAAGTCGAGAGGAAGTCGCTTATGAGTCCACTGACTTTGACTTGTGTAGGCTTCTTTTGGTTATCTTCTAGAATGAAATCAGGAATGTCCGGTAATAAGCCAACGAAAGCTTTAAAATTAGCTTCAGCTGAAAAGGAAATTCTATAGTTAATTCAAAAATAACGAATGAATTGTTTACAAAAAGCATAAATTATTTATTTATTTGCATGTCACATGGTATTTATTACAAGGTGGTCTAAAAATATGAACTACAGTAAACATGTGACAACTATGCGCGGCAACCCAAACTGAGCAAATAGGCGACGTAATATTTTGATTACCTACTTCTGAAGCGTTC
The DNA here is from genome assembly GCA_963921215.1 of Scoparia ambigualis. Classification (NCBI taxonomy): domain Eukaryota; kingdom Metazoa; phylum Arthropoda; class Insecta; order Lepidoptera; family Crambidae; genus Scoparia; species Scoparia ambigualis. Next base: position 20,618,595 of record OY992507.1, read on the forward strand.
GTACTAGTCATTTTAAATATCTCGATCCATTTCGACGTCGGTCGCATCGACTGCTACCAAAAACTTACAGTTATTAATAGGACCTAAAAGTCAATATGTAGCCGGCGCCAGGGCTGCGGGCACCAGGGCGGGGCGGGGCGCGTGCGCGGCGCAGGTGGCGCAAGCGCAGCACACCGCCTCGATCTGCTCGTCTAGCCCTGCCCACCATACGTAGCTAGCTAGGTGCTAAACTTTTCATCTTGAATATACCTAAGTGTATCTCATGTAGTTCTCTAAGTATAGCATCTCGACAAGCTTCCGGAATGATTACCCCTTTGTCGCCACTTTAGACATCCTATAAAAATAAATTTAATTCGAAATATATTTTGTTTCTATGATTAAAATAAGGTTGTATTTGTCTGATTTCAACATCTGTTGGTCAATCATCCTGAACATAACTAAATACTCTGCTTAATATTAGATCTTTCTTTGTTCTTGGATCTTTCTTCTAACGTGTGGAGCAGGACTGCTTCCTATTATAAACTAGCGGCCCGCACATGAACAACCCGTATCAAACCGTTACGAGTTTAAAAACATGTTTGCCCAGTGAATGCAACCTTGAGCATACATACCACACCCCACGAAGGGGGCGTGGTCATGTGGGGCTCTCCTCGTCCATCATCACTTCCATACCGATACGGCTAAGAAAATACCAAGTCGAGGAAGAGGAAGAGGGCATTCTACTAAACACTGGATAACAGCAATTCGAGTAACGTGGAGGCCACGGGACATAGATCTAACATTCAAGTAAAACTAATAATAATGAAGCAATACACCACGAAACAGTACTTACGAACTGGACGTAACTTTTTACCTGTGGAGAAGAATGAGCACAAAAAACTGCACTGTTTGTTTTGATTTTAACATCGATCGATATACCTATAGTTTACCTTTCTCTTTAATATTGTAAATACTTTGAAACGCTTTTGGTGATCGTATTAGAATAAATTATTAAAAATATAATATACCGATACCGTGTCTAATGCAGCCGTTGAACAGCGCCACCTGCCCCCCGAGCAGGCCGACTGCAGCGACGGCACCGCCCCGAAGCAGTACGCCACGCGCGTTGTACTTTGTTTATTATACTTAAAATATTGAACTTACCGACAAGTGGGTTCATGCAAACTGAATCCATGGTTCCAGTACTTGTAAGAAATGGAAGGTAGATTTCATGGCACATGGCTATCTTCCACCGAGTTTGGATCAACGCTTCAGATGACGGTGCCAACTGACGGTGGTTTTAAGATTTACACAAAAATTCTACAAGGGATGTTAATATTTCCAAGATTTCTTACCGTGTCCAAAGCAGCTGTTGAGCAGCGCCACCTGCGCGCCGAGTAGGTATAGATGCGCACTGCAGCGATGGCACCGTCACGAAGCGGTACATCGTGCACGATGTACTTTGCTTATTATACTTAAAATAATTAATTTACTGACAACTGCAAACTGCATCCATGGTTCAAGTTCTTATAAGAAAAGAAAGGTACTGGCTATCTTCCATCAAGTCTGGATCAACGCAGGTGTCAACTGACGGTGGTTTTCAGACTTACACATAATGCTCTGCGAGGGATGTTAATATTTCATTTATTAGAACTACAAAAAGTACAAAAGATAAAAAAGATTTCATATCGTCTCCAATGCAGCCATTGAGTAGCGCCACCTGCGCGCCGAGTAGGTATAGATGCGCGCGCACAAGCACGCACTGCAGCGACGGCACCGTCACGAAGCAGTACGTCGCGCAAGTTGTAGGTACTTTGTTTATTACTGGCGGCCGCTCGCGGTTTCACCCGCGTGGTTCCTGTTCCCGTGGGAATATCGGGATAAAAAGTATCCTATGTGTTAATCCAGGTTATAAACTATCTGTATGCCGAATTTCATCCAAATCCATTCAGTAGTTTTTACGTGAAAGAGTAACAAACATACACACTCACAAAGTTTCGCCTTTATAATAGTGATGTGATTAGTGTGATACTTAAAATAATTAATTTGCCGACAAGTGGGTGCATGCAAACTGCATCCATGGTTCCAGTTCTTTTAAGAAATGGAAGATGCTGGCTATGTTCCACTTAGTTTGGATGAACGCTTCAGATGACGGTGCCAACTAACGGTGGTTTTTAGATTTACACAAATACTCTACAAGGGATGTTAATATTTCATTTATTAGAACTATAAAAATTGAAAAAGATTTCATACCGTATCCAATGCAGCTGTTGAGCAGCGCCACCTGCGCGCCGAGTAGGTTTAGATGCGCGCGCACAAGCACGCACTGCAGCGACGGCACCGTCACGAAGCGGTAAGTCGTGCACGTTGTACTTTGCTTATTATACTTACTTAAAATAATTAACTTACTGACAAGGGGGTGCATGCAAACTGCATCCACGGTTCCAGTTCTTAGAAATGGAAAGTATATCTACTGGCTATCTTTCATCAAGTCTGGATCAACGCAGGTGTCAACTGATGGTGGTTTTCAGAGTTACACAAATGCTCTGTGAGGTATGTTAATATTTCATTTATTAGAACAAAAAAAAGTACAAAAGATTTCTTACCGTGTCCAATACAGCTATTGAGCAGCGCCATCTGCCCGCCGAGTAGGTATAGATGCGCGCGCACAAGCACGCACTGCAGCGACGGCACCGTCACGAAGCAGTACGTCGCGCACGCGATGTGCAGCCAGCGCCGCCCGCTTGAGGACGTCGACAGACGGTTCACCGCCTAAGTGCGGGACCGACAAAACTTTGTGGTAGGACTGTTATGTCCGCCTGGCTAGCTACCACCATCTTATCTAAGTATGTCGCCATAACAACGATGTTTATAGCATTGTTGTGTTCCGACAGTTTAGAGATAAGATAGCCAGTTCCGCAGTTTTATTACTTTTTTAGCATCGGTTAAAGAAAGAGATTTTCTACGTCTGTGTTTGATTTTTTCATTTAATTTTATTCATTTATAGTGTCATTTATTTAAAAACCAGGAGCTTTCAAAATTTTGCTAAATCACTCCGTTTTAAGGCGTCTTCAGAAACATTAAGTGGCTGGTTTAAAAAAAAAATCATACATACAGACATGGAAAATCTCTTTCTTTAACCGATGCTGTCGATGCCGATAATATAAATTGGTTCAGTTCTGAAGGAGGAAACAGGGGGACCACGAAACGTCGTTTTTCTGTGTTTTGTATGAGAATTTTGCATGCCACTTCGGCGTAGTGTTTCCTCTTAATGAAGAAAAATATGTTTTTTTTTCTATCAAATAAAGCTTTTGTGAGAAAAAAAAATTGTAAGAGGCCTAAAATAAGCGTTTGTAATTTTTCAAATAGGTAGTTTTCCGAAAACTGTCAAAGAGCCAATTAATGGCTTGGTGCGGTTTGCACATTGAGCCAGCAAAGAATATAACTGAATATTTTCTTAATGTACCTATCAGTAAATGATATTGAGTGGTGATAGAAATCAATAATGGTAAATGATATACCCTCAAACTCTTTGAGTTTCAGTAAAAAGTTTCTTGAGTTTTAAAAGTTATGTTGCACTGTTAGGTATGTTCCCTTTTTTGATAGAAAGCCCGTCAAACGCCGAAATGACCGCGCTTGGCTCGATATCCGGTGGTCCCGGATTCAATTCACAACATGACGAATTGGAGACGACGATAACTAAGTAGCTTGCGTTAAACCTCATACAATTTTATTTAAATTAGGCTATTGTAGAGCGACGATATACATAAGGTGGTTAGCGATAATTGGATAAAAAGAGCCGAAGATCGGGGTCAGTTGCATGCATTGGTAAAAGCCTATGTCCCGCAGTACTGACACAGGCTTGTGATGTTGATAATAAAGCTACAGTATCGTCGAATATGCTTACATGAACCAGCGCCACAAGAACGGCGTCGAGTTTGATAAATGAGGACCTGCACTCCACGTAAAAGTTAAGCTGCTGTTCCAAGTCCTCCTCGTATGTGACGGCTTGGACAAACTTGATAATCAACTCGGCGCACACTTTGCTCTCATCTTCCACGGTCACAGCACTTGAAATTAAATTGATGAGTAAAATTTAAGTTATATTATACACTAACGCTTAAATTTATGAGAATAATAAAGACACAAGATTTACAAACTTTTAAAAACTTTTTTTTTACAATTTTACACAGGTTATTTTTTGCGTTTCTGACCCGGCCAACAACCCTGATGGAAAGCGACCATCGCAGCCTTCGAACATATAAATACGAAACAAGGCAAAAATCAGAAACATGCCTTGTTTTTCTATCCAACATATCGAATTTAGAACTTTGTTGCAACTATAGCCTGACCGCAACCGCTGTACCGCGCCCTAGGTATGCGCGGGGAGGAGGGGCGTGGGAAGTAAAGAGCATGAACTCACATGAGATTCGTAGTGTCAGACAGATCTTAAGATATCGAAGCACAGTTTATTGAAGCTTTATATTTACGAGTATAATTACATCCAATCCGTTTTTGTCCAATATGATTTTTAGATAAGTACAAATTAAAGAACCAATATAAATGAAATAAATCTTTAACTCTTGGAAATATAAACTTTCTTTGTTTGCTTTTCTTTTCTTAAAATATTCGGCCACTTTGAAAATGACAGTCTTGATATCTCGAGATAATGCACGACCCATTTTTAGATATTTTATCTTATGTGCGTCTGACACACTAGTTGCCGCCGTGAGCGATGACCCCCCCCCCCCCCCCCCCCCCGCCGCTCGCATACCCAAGGCGCGGTACAGCGGTAGCGGTCAGACTATAGCGAGCCTAGCTCCAATAAATATATTTATAAATTTGTACTTTAGTGCCTAAAGTTTAAGGTTTACTTTACAATAAATGTTTATCTATATATCTAGTTTAATTTCTGATGTTGATCTAAGGATATGTATGTATTTACGCGGGGACATTATTTGAGTTTGATTTTGTATGAGACCGTGCATTTATTGTTTATAATATGATCGAAGACCGCAACCCACGGACAGAGGGCCTATTCTCTTTCTTTCGAACGAAATTTCGTGTGCTATTTACAGCGCTTTCCATCATTTTTGAAATTTTAAACAATTTGCTAAACATTTATAATTTAAATGCCAAGCCTATTTTGTTTGAACGAAATTTCGGAAGGAATGAAAACCGCTGTAAACAGCAAACGAAAACCTGCCAAAATTTCGTTTCGGAGAAAGAGAGTAGGCCCAGGCCCTCTGTTCTTGTGCCTCTATTTTTCTGGATCTAGTACACATGCCAACAGGTCAACCTACCCCCAAAACTGTAAAATTTCTCTAAGTAATCGATATTGATCCTTATATCCAAACAAATTTGACGTTTGAAAAATTCACTTTATTAAGTCATAATAGAATCGCTATCCAAAAAAATTATAACAATGAAAAATCAATCATTGTTATGCGTCACATATTATGATTCATGTCATGGGACATGGAAAGAGATAATACAATTTGGTAAAACTCACTTGATGGAATCATGTAGTATGCAGCAGAGCCTCATAAGACTGATGATTAAAATGTGGTCGTCTATATGCAAAGAGTTAAACCTCGAAAAGAAAATGGATAGCACTGTCTTGGCCATCATAGTCCGAGCGTTAGGCGTCTGGGCCAACTCAACCAGCGGCATGAAGGCATTCTGTATAATTAAGGGTAAAGTTTATTTTATAAGCACCGTTGATCACGACTATTTTTGCATTGTTACAGCACAATGTTGTATCAATAATACTTAAACATAAACTCGAACTCACCATAAAGAAAAGCTCTTCAACATCAGGAATGTATTTGAGCATTCTTTTGATAACAAATTGAAAGTTGCCGGAAAATTCGTCAGCGGGCTTGCCACACTTAATCATATAGCGTATTGTGCCTCTCAATATAATATTGACGTGCTGTGTCTGAAAATTTTTTAACTTTCTAAAAAATGAAAATGAATTTCATAGCTTTTTAATAAAAATCAATTGCCAAAATGTTTGTACGCGCATTACTTCAGAACGGCTGCACCTATTAGACTAATTCTTTATTTTTGTGTTTGTAATAATAATTGTCAAGACAAGGTTTGTATGGAAGGGATACGAGTGCGGGGTGTCCACGCGGACGTAGTCGCGGGCGGGTCGCTAGTGTATAATAAAAATTAATATGGTTATTTTTTTATTATACACTAGCGACCCGCTATTTCATTTTCATTTTCATAACAGAACAGTTTTGTAGTTTGTTTATTATACGTACTTAACATAATGTACTTACTGACAAGTGAGTGCATGCAAACTGAATCCATGGCTCCAGTACTTGTAAGAAATGGAAAGTAGATTTCATGGTACTGGCTATCTTCCACCAAGTTTGGATCAACGCTTCAGGTGCTAACTGTCGGTGGTTTTCAGCTTTACACAAATGCTCTCCAAGGGATGTTAATATTTCATTTATTAGAACTACAAAAAGTACAAAAGAAACATTTCAAAAAGTTTAACAACTTATATGATGTTTTTTTATTTCTTTTTATATAAATAGAATTCTAGATTTACCTTGTAAATTTTTAGTAATACATACCCATTTTATCAGCCGATTTTTGTACTAATTCCAAAATTTTTAAAGAGTTTTTATTAACACTTTCTGAATCAAATGCATGTACAAGGCAGGATAGAAGCAATTCACTGGAATAGCAAATTATTATTTTACTTTTCATAACAAAGTAATTTTTGTATTTTTTTTGTAAGTAGGTACTGTTTTTCCGTGGCAGAACGAATTGCGCTTAGTTCTTAGTGTTGAGACACGTTGACTCGCGGTTGCGGGCGCGGTGGCGGGCGCGCTCACGAAATATCAAACATATAACGTTATATCCAAGTGTTCACGTTACGAAACGCACGTGCGGTGTAAGTAGCGGGCAAACTAGCGATGCCGCGCACGGCGTGCTTGCGGCATTATCAAACGCATGACACGTTTGTGTGTGTTCACGTGGAACTAGCGGCGGAGCGCGCGATTTACTCGCGACGTCAGGTAAGAAATAGTAAGAATACGTCACAAACGCGCAAACGCCTGGTAGTTCAATCAACGGGGCTTTTATAACCCGAAAAATACCTCTGCCTCTAAAATTTAGCATGTGATGGAGTTAGGTAATACAGATTACAGATGTACAATAATCCAACAAAATTTGTTACGAGAAGTTAGGTATTTTTACCAAAACATGAAAATCGCTTATAACTCTCTGTGAATTTTCCTCAGGCTGAAATTCTTTCTGTATACGTATGTATGTACTAGTTAGAATAAGTATGTACAATAATCCAACATTTTTTCCATTTCAGAGAACCTTAAATTTTAACTTTTAACATTTTTCACTTTAACTTCTACTGAAAAATTGCTCCGTCCATTTTTATTTTTTAATATGTTTTTATATCAATAGTCAATAGTCAAAATATATTTATTCAATAAACTCAATCAATAAGTACTTTGAAACGTCCAAATATTTTTTAACCTACCACCCATTCAGGACATGATTTTTTAACTGTGGCAAAGAACGGGCGCAAGAAACCACAGCGCACAGAAGCAAAAAATATATATATTATTTGTCGTTACCAGGTCACAAAATACAAAATATGAATTTGAATGTAAATAGTTTAATTAAATATGGTGCTCTATATAAATTAATTATAGGCAATTAGAAATAGCTGTTGGAGTAGGTACTTGAGCATTTCAGACCCAAGCTGTTTTGTCTTCTGTATAATCCGACACTTTATAATAAGATTTTTTTTATAAAGCTTTTCTTTGATTTTGATTTTAAATTTATCAAGATCTAATTTCTGAATATCATTTGGTACTTTGTTGTATAATCGTACACACAGACCCTTAAAAGAATTCTTTATTTTATGGAGCCTAGTATGAGGCACTGCTAATTTGTTCTTACTTCTAGTATTTAATTTGTGAATATCACTGTTTTTTGAAAACATTTCAATATTTTTATGAACATACACAAGATTTTCATAAATATATTGTGATGCAACTGTCATTATACTTATATCCTTAAATCTATCTCTGAGAGAGTCACCAGCCTGTAGGTTATATATTGCTCGAATAGCCCTCTTCTGCAGCACAAAGATAGTTTGAATGTCGGCAGCATTTCCCCACAGTAAAATGGCGTACGACATTACACTATGAAAGTAACTGAAATAAACTAATCTAGCTGTATCAACGTCAGTTAACTGACGGATCTTCATTACTGCATAAGCCGCAGAGCTAAGTCTATTCGACAATTTAGCTATATGGTGGTGTGTTTAGTGGGCCCCACTGAAGCTTGGCATCCAACGTGATGTCTAGAAACACAGTGGTGTTCACAGGATTCACATTCTTATCTTTAATTTGTACACTAGTTATTACCTGCTTAACATTAGGCAATACAAATCTTACACATTTGGTTTTTCCCTCGTTTAATAGCAAGTTATTAACACTAAACCAGTGAACAATCTTTGAGACCGCATTATTCACATCGTCATAATTTGGGTGTCGTCGTTTCACTTTGAATAAAAGTGAAGTATCATCAGCAAACAATACTATCTCATGACTGTCTTTTACAAAATAAGGTAAGTCATTAATATAAACCAAAAACAAGAATGGACCAAGTATTGAACCCTGCGGAACTCCCATTTTAACCACTGATCCCGGAGATCTTTTACCGTTAATGTCGACCTTTTGAATCCTGTTACTCAAGTATGAGATTAGAAGGCTCAAAGAAGCATCCCTAATTCCATAGTGGTTAAGCTTCCTGACCAAAGTTTCATGTAAAACACAATCAAAAGCCTTGGATAAATCACAAAATACCCCTAGGGCATCCTGTGATTCCTCCCAGGTATCAAATATTTGGATTAAAAGCTCAACACCGGCGTCAGTTGTAGAGCGACCCCTAGTAAAACCATATTGTTTACAATGTAAAAGTTTATTTTTATAAAAATGAATTTGCATTTTGTCTAGCATTAACTTTTCAAAAATTTTACTAAATGTGGGTAGCACAGAAATAGGTCTAAAATTAGAGGGGTCAGAAGTGCTACCTGATTTAAATAATGGAATTATTTTACTATATTTCATGAGGTCAGGAAAAACACCACAGTCAATGCATTCATTAAATATGCAAGCTAAAAATGGAGCTATTGTCATAATTACTGATTTAGCGACGTCCACGGAATTACCCCACAGATCAGCAGTTTTCTTTTTATTGAGAGTGTTAAATGTTTTTATTATATCTATAACACAATTTTTTTGAAAACTGAAATTACTTTCACAATCTTTAACATTCTCCTTCAAAACAGATTCAGCTACAGTGGGGGAGGAAATCAAGGCTTTTGTAGTTGAAACTGGAATGTCAGTAAAAAACCTCTCAAATGCTGCAGCAATATCAGCATCAGAAGTCAAGGTTTTATTATCACAATTTAAATTGTACTAATTATTACGACTTTTGACCTTTCCTGTTTCACTATTTATAATATTCCATGTCATTTTTATTTTGTCATTACTATTCTTAATCTTAGAACTCAAATAGTTTGCCTTGGCTAATCGACATACTCTTTTGAATAACTTTGAATAATTTTTAACATATAATTTGAAGTCATCGCTGGTGTTATAGTTGCGTTCACCATAAAGTTCATAAAGGCGTTTCCTACTTCTGTGAATACCAATTGTAGCCCATTCATTAAAAGTTACAGTACCACTAACCGAGATCTTTTTTGGAACAAATGATTTGTTAAATTTGTATATATGTTATAAATACAGGTGGCCGAAGTGGCAGTTATTCTTGTCGGCTCCAAAAATAAATGATTTAAGTTGTGTGATAGAACCATTAAATAGGTACACAGCTTTGTTTAGTAATCCAATAAATTTTCCATTTTAAACATATTCTTTTGATTTTTGCTTAATTACGTATTGCGAAAAATTGCTCCGTCCATTTTTATACCTTTAATAGTAAAATTATTTTAAATTTAAACAGATTTATCAATAATCCAACTTTTCGAACGTTTATTGTTTTTTACGAAATTATTTTTTTCGCTGATTTATCTTGACCGCTTCTTGACCGCTCGGAGCTGCTTTGCCCGCATTTGCCACGCAATTTTTTGTCTTATACGCACAGCACAGAGAATACACAATGTTGTACAACGGGGCGCTAATAAATTAGCTTTAAAAGGAATATTTATTATATATATATATATTACAGTTCGATTCAATAAGGATGGCGGTTGTGACTTTAGCTGCGAGTGCCGGTGCGTGCAGGTACATCGCGTGACCGAGCGGCGGGAGGTCCACCGCGGGTTGCGGTCTGCTAGCGGGTGGCAATGCATGCATCGTCCTACCCGCGCTGTAACGCCCCGCTGACACCTAAAATTCGCTACTGCGACGCGACTTGTGACTAACTTCACGGCCGCCATTGTATTTGAATCGGACTGTACCTAATGCGTTTCAAATAAACCTTTGAAACTTGTACAATATGCAAAAAAGGTCAACAAGTAGGTACCTATAACAATGTTTAGAAAGACACCTAATAAAGAGATTAAAGGGTTGACCTTCACTTGACTGCTCGGAGCTGCTTTGCCACGCACTTTTGTTTGGTGGCCGGCCACCGTTATTATGCCGCGTCCACACGCTTGGCAAACCTCAACAAGCCGTCACAAATTTAAACGTGTGGATTTGTTTGGTTAGGAGCGATTGGCTTGGTGAGGAACACGGTATCGAATAGAAAGTACTGTACTCATGAGTAGTATCGAACAAAAAGTATCGTAGGGGAGATGGGAATGAGAGTCAGTGGGTAATGCGGGTCAGTTCAAAATAAGCAAAACAGAACGCGCAACAGAGTATGGCTACGTCGCACGTAGGCCCTATTCGCACCTCCACCGCGCCGGCGAACACGGCGAACGCTAGTTGCGCTCGCGTCTTCGGCAGCGAGGCACTTGTCACAAGAGGGAATTTGATGTAATATTTTCGATATTTTGATCTAAAAATTGAGTATTTACTACAGTAAGTTTTAAGGTTAAAGCTATTTTAAGTTGTTGTATCATGGTTGAACTTAGAGATAGTGGTTCGTATGATTTGAAATTTTGAATCAGAATCGAAAACCGTCATTGGGGTAATCAGGGTGTGGTGACTCCTATTACCCGCACTGTCTTGTAGTAGTATCAGTAATAGTCTATGTGTATGATATGTCTTGAAGAAGGATAGTCAAGAGAGGTTTGGTACCGTTACCGTCTCTGTGGTGGATGGGCCCATGAAGCATGCTCCGGATGTGATGATTCACGTCGGTATTATTGTGATTATTGCCAAAAATAAGCTATTATATTAATGTTATATATACATATATATATATTGGGAGGGTGGAGTCACAATAGGTGGCACCAGAATAACAAACCGCCTTTACGCTGATGACACAACACTTCTGGCTACAAATGAGACCGAGATGGCGAATTTCCTGGCCCGAATAGAGATTATCAGTCTGCAATTAGGCCTCAAAATCAACCACACCTAAACCAAATTAATGGTAGTAGACCGTGCCGGCAAACTGGAGTTTTCAGGTGCTCTCGACCTGGACAGAAACATCTCACGCAAAACAAAAATCAAACTTGTCAACTCCCTGGTGTTTTCCATTTTCAGTTACGGCTCCGAGACATGGACTTTGAAGAAGGCCGATAGAAGCCGCATCGACGCCTTTGAGATGTGGTGTTGGAGGAAGATGTTGCAAATCCCTTGGACTGCCTTCCGCACCAATGCGTCTATTCTGCGGGAGCTAAATGTAAAAGCCAGGCTGTCCACCATCTGTCTTCGCAGAATATTAGAATTCTTCGGGCACATCGCTCGAAAGGATGGTCACAACCTCGAACAGCTGATGGTGACAGGCAAGGTGGATGGCAAACGACCAAGAGGGCGCAGCCCCACGAGATGGGCTGACCAAGTCCGATCTTGTCTAGGCGCCAGCCTTCACAAAGCCCTTCACGGGGCCAAAGACCGAAGCCGCTGGAGGGCACTAATCAGAGAGAGGGTGATTCTGCGGGGGAGTCACGGCCCTCAGTAATGAGGAGCACGACGCGAGGAGGAGGATATTAATGTTATAAACCTTATTGATTGTTAGAAGTCATTAAAAACTTTATAATTTGCTGATTTTTTGATCAGAAGTTTTGATTCTGATTACCCCAAGGATCGACTCCCATTACCCGCATATGTCGGTAATTGGAGTAAAAATTAGTTTTTTGTTTTTTTTTTAATTTTTGTAGTGCGTCTGATGACGATAGCCAAAAAATACCTAGTTCCTCGATACCTCATTAGTTATAGTTTTATAAAAAAAATGTTATATAAAAATTAAATAATAATAAAATTAAGTACTTTTATGAGACTGATTATTAGTGACTTCTACAATAAGTTTTTCGTGACTCCCATTCCCCGATCTCCCCTACTTGTAAAAGTATCGAAACAAAAGTATCGATACTTCTCAATATATCGAGTACCTTTTTAGGGCCTACCTATGCCTAATGCGCACACAACTACATGTCATGACGCACGCATGGACTATATAAATGTGCATTATGCGCACACGAATTGTTCAGTAAATGGTACTTATTACAATAATAAAAAATATAAATTGACAAATCAACGTTGCTTATTTTTTTTTCTTTTTTTTTTTTATCATTATTAAATGCCCCACTCTTGCATTTGCCAACACTCACGCACGTTCACAAACACTTAACGGTTAATAATCCACTATTACTTGACATTAATGTTCGACAAAACACAAATTTTAGAAAATAATACAAAACTGCAGACATGACGCTTCACTTTCCCGCCAAGAAGTCCCGTATTATTTCTATTTAGTTTTATTTTGACGTTTTGAGAATAACTGTATGACAGAGTAATTGATCTGAGGACAGAATGACTGAATGAATGATTAGAATTTTAATAAAAATTAAATTAAATTTTACTCGTGGTGCACCCTGGGGTAAGGCCTCTCGGCCCACGTTCAGCGTGGGACAAGGGGCCTTATGCAAATCCCTGGCGCCCCTTCTGGGCGTCGAATAATGTAGGCGGTGTCCCTTCTGGGCATTGCACCCCCTTCAAAGCGCGTCCCTTCTGGACCGCACAGCGGGTCACTCGGACCTGCGGGGGGGATCTCCACGTGCGGCCCACTCTGGGCCGCACGCTCGCCGCTCACTCTCGAGCGGCTTTGAGGGGAGTTTTGACGGCGCCCCTTCTGGGCGTCGTTACACGGGGGGGAATGGGGTAGTCCGGCGCCCCTTCTGGGCGTCGTTTTCGCAAAGGCTTCGTCGTTGGGACACGTGGCGACGGGCGCCCGTCTTCGGATGGGTTGGTGGGCGGCGATACAGCCCACCCGCTAGCGACCATGGGGGGGAATGGGGAGCACCCCGAAAGGGGTGTACCAGGGGCCTCACGCCAGCCCCTGAGCATCGTAATCCCCGAACTGACAGCGATGAGCCCACTCGAGGCGTCTGTGGGGGAGCTGTTAGGGAGGGGACCGAGGGCTTGCCTTCACCGGCCGGCTGCGTCAGGCAAGACTATAAAACCCGGGAGAAAACCTGTCACAAACCTTCAGATACCACCCGACCTCTGTCGTACCTAGGGTAGCCCGCGTACAGGGGCCTCTGCGCGGGTGGTCCGGTTTTGCCCCACACTCGTGGGATCAGTCATGGAAACTACAAAAACAAAATCTTCTGACGCCACGGCAGAGCCTTGTACAAGGTATGCCGTGGGTGGTGGGGCTGGCGACGGCCGGAAGGAGTCGCGGAGGGGGGTCAACGAGGTTGACAATCAGTCGGGCAGGGAACGGGCTTCGGAGCCGAATTTGTCCGTTTCTCCATCGGATGTGGAGGTGTCCGCAGCGGGGACTGTTCGAGACATGGATGGCATCATCGAGGGATCCCGCAAAAGACCCATGCAAACAAACCCGTCTGACGAGGAGCTGGAAGAGACAGCAAAGCCGATGAGGCCCAAAACTAACACAAAGGGCAGGGCCAAGAGGGTGGCAGCTGAGAGGAGTGCAGGTTGCAAGCGCTTTGAGAGGCCTGGCACCTCGATCGGGCTTGCCAAGGCGAAAAGGGCGGCAAGAGACCCTTCGCCGGGGGAGGAGTCTTGGGAGGAAGTGGAGGAGGCTATCCCCCCCTCCAATACTCAAACTGCGAAGAAGGGGGCTGCTAAAGCCTTCCTCAAAGACCAGCAGGAGGTGGAAAAGTGGCTGCAGGAAAATAGCCCAGAGGGCAGATGGCAGAAAAGCAAGGAGGTGGAGCAAGTCATGTTGGGGATGACGGAGAAGTCCAAGCAGGAACTCCTGAGCACAGCGGCATTGGGGCTGGGTGCGGTGATCCGTGCCACGAACTGCTCGAAAAATCTCAAGGGGACGGTCCGCCGCGATATAAATCAGGGGCTAAATTATGCCATTGCCGCCTTGGAGACGCTCCGAGGGATGGCCCCGTCCGAGGAGGCAAAACGTATCCAGCAGGATAACGAGAGACTCGGTCGCGAGGTGGAAAATCTGCGGAGGGAAGTGAAGGCCATAAAGGAGGCACAACAGCAGCAGCCCAGACAGCCCCGTAGGAAGGGCACGGATGTGCAGAGAGAGGTGGCCCTCTCCCTGGAGGATATGAGGGATGGCCTGAAAAGGGACGTGCTAGAGGTCCTCAAAAAGGACATGCTCAAGTCCCTGGGGGGCATGATGAACTCCAGAATGGAGGAAATGGAGAAGCGCCTCTCCTATGAGCCACCCATGAGGCCGCCACTGGCGCATGACAGAAGGAGGGCTGACGGCAGCTATGAGCCACCCATGAGGCCGCCGCTGGCGCATGACAGAAGGAGGACTGATGGCAGCTATGCCGGGGTGGCTGCTGGATCTCCCCGCGTTCCTCGCGCTCCCCGCGCCCCCATAGTGGAGACACCCCCGGAGCCGGTGCCCATACGGGAGAACTCGCCACTGCCCCAAAGGGCACCCGTTAGAGCCACGCCGGATGTGCGATTGAGCTTCCCTGCTTTAGCAGCGGTCCCCAGCACACCAGCAGCGGAATGGACGACCTTCCTCTCCAAGAGCGTGAAACAGAGGGCGAAGAAAGCCGCGGCTGCGGCTGCCCGGGCCGCTAACGGGGGTGCGAAGGTGAACGCACAAAAGAAGAAGGCCACCGCAGGCCCCGACCGCGCGGCAAAGTTGGTCCCGCCCCGTTCATCGGTGGTCACCATCACGCTCAGGCCCGAAGCCGCGGCAAAAGGCGTGACCTACGCCACGGTAATGACCAAGGCGATAGAGGCCATTAAATTGGAGGACCTGGGCTTGGAGGCGGTCCGCATGCGCAATACAGCGGCGGGTGGCCGCAAATTGGAAATCCCTGGTGTGGCCAGCGGGCCAACGGCTGATGCGTTCGCAGAGAAGCTCCGCGGGGTTATTGCGGAGGATGCGGAGGTGGGCAGGCCCTACCGCAAGGCCGAGATCCGGCTCGTGGGCCTAAGCGATGGAATCGAGCAGGAGATGGTGGCTGGGGTCATCGCGGCAAAGACGGGCTGCGCGCGGAGCCTCATCGCGATGGGAGAAGTTCGAACCGGGCTATGGGGGGTGAATACCATGCTGGTTCGGCTCCCGGTGGCACAGGCAAAGGTACTGGTGGATGTGAAAGGCTCCCTGTGCGCTGCTATAGGTGCTACGGGGCGGGTCATACGAAATATACGTGTGACGCAAAGACCGACCGTAGTGCCCTGTGCTTCCGCTGCGGTGCCCCAGGACACCGGGCAGCGGAGTGCAAATCGGAGAAGGTAAACTGCGTGGTGTGTAGGGAGGCGAAGCTCCCACATGACCATCCAATGGGAGGGAGGACCTGCAGGCCCCCCATAACCAAGCCGAAGATGGCCCCGTGGACAAGGGCCCCTCCATCGGCGCGCAGTGCGCCGATGGACATTGTAGAAACATCCACGGGACCAAATGCCAGTACGGCCTAGGAAGTTCCTGCAAGCGAACCTCAACAACGCCGCCAACGCCCAGGACCTCCTGGTCCACGAGATGGCGGCGTTAGGTGTGGATGTAGCGATCGCGGCGGAGCCCTACGCTGTCCTCGCGCGGTCGAATTGGCTAGGGTCCTCGGATGGGAAGGTGGCCATCGCGACCCCACCTACCTCTGGCACGGCTCCCCTGTCCCTGCGAGAGCGTGGTGAGGGGTTTGTGGCAGTTGATTGGGGCGGCATCGCGCTGGTTGGCCTCTACTTCTCGCCAAATCGCACCCGCAGTGACTTCGAGACATATGTGGGAAGAGTGCAGGGCGTCGTCCGTAGACTGGCTCCGTTGCAGACCATCGTCGCAGAGGACCTAAATGCCAAGTCCAGGTCCTGGGGCTGCCCTGCGACTACCATCAGAGGCGAGATCGTGGAGGACTTCCTCGTGGAGACGGGTCTGGTCGTCCTCAATAGGGGCACCACCAGTACATGCGTGAGATGGCAGGGGGAGTCCATCGTAGACGTCACGTTTGCGACCCCCGCCATAGCCTCACGCATTACTGACTGGAGGGTACTGGACCAAGAAACACTAAGTGACCACCTGTACGTGTCCTTTAGGTTGTCCGGTCCCCCAACAGCTGGCTTTACCCCACAACAGGGCGTCCGTACGGCGCGATTCAGAAAGTGGGCACTGACGCGCCTTAACAAGGACGCTGCGAACGAGGCAGCAATGATAGAGGGCTGGTTGCCGCCCTCTCCCGCTAACCTGGACGTTGACAGGCGGGCTGCTGACTTCCGCGAGTCCATGGTGCGGATTTGCGACGCCGCCATGCCCCGCGTCGTCGGGGATCGGCCGCAGCAGCGCGCAGTCTATTGGTGGTCGGTGGACATCGCCAACCTCCGCACTGCCTGCATCCATGCGAGGCGGCTGTACCAGCGGTGCCGAAGAAGAAGGGGACACACGCCGGAGGAGGAGGCGGAGTCCTACAGCCACCTTAAGTTGGCCAGGTGGAGTCTCAAGGTGGAGATTATGAGGGCCAAGGAGGCTGCATGGGGGGAGTTCCTGGCCGATCTGGATAGGGACCCCTGGGGGCGCCCATACCGCTGGGTCCGAAACAGAATGCGGAGCTCGGCGCCCCCCACGGAGTCCTTCCAGCCGGAACTCCTGACCCGGGTTGTGGATGCCCTTTTCCCAAACCGGGTATTTGAAGTGGCGCCTTATGTTGCCCTGGAGCATGACGGGGAGGTGGACCCGCAGACGATCCCGCGGGTCACGGACGGAGAAATGGAGATGGCCGTCGTCCGCCTCCACCTGAAGAAAAAAACCCCGGGCCCGGATGGAGTGCACGGGAGAGTGCTGGCCCTTGCCCTCGACCATATCGGACCCAGGCTAAGGGGGCTCCTGGACGCCTGCCTGCAACAAGGCAAATTCCCCAGGGCATGGAAGGAGGGGAGACTGTGTCTCCTCCAAAAGGAGGGACGCCCGTCAGACTCGCCATCGGCCTATAGGCCTATCGTATTACTCGACGAGGCGGGCAAAATGCTGGAGAGAATCCTGGCGGAGCGCATTACTGAACACCTGAGTAATGAGGGTCCTGACTTGGAGGAGACACAGTTTGGTTTCCGAAGAGGGAGATCCACAATCGACGCCATTTTGTCCCTCAAGAGGCTGTCAGAGGAGGCCATTGGGAGGGGGGAGAGGGTGTTGGCGGTATCCCTGGATATCGCTAATGCGTTTAACACCCTCCCCTTCAGCGCGATTGTGGAAGCGCTGAGGTACCACAGGGTACCATGGTACCTCAGAAGGATTGTCCTCGATTACCTGCAGGATAGATCAGTCCTCTTTCTGGAGCCGGGGGGGGCGCGGATCAGGTCCCACAGCATGGTGTGTGGTGTGCCGCATGGTTCCGTCCTTGGGCCACTGCTGTGGAATTTGAGCTATAACTGGGTCCTCAGGGGGGACCGGGTCCCTGGGACGAGTGTCATCTGCTATGCAGATGACACTCTAGTCACGGCAAGGGGCTGTGACTACCGGCAGGCATCTAGAAGAGCGACTGCGGCCGCGACATTGACGGTAGAGCGGATTAGGCTGCTGGGCCTGGAGGTGGCGCTGCCGAAAACCGAGGCCATCCTCTTTCATGGTCCTCGGGGCGGCCCCCCCAGAAATGCACACGTGCGGGTAGACGGCGTCCCAATCAGGGTTGCACCCCAGATAAAATACCTGGGATTGGTCTTGGATGCTAGGTGGAAATTTGAGGCCCACTTCGCCAGCCTCGCTCCGAGGGTGGTTAGAGCGGCGATGGCCTTGGAGAGGCTGCTACCAAACATCGGTGGTCCCGGCGACAGCTGTCGCAGATTGTACGCCGGAGTATTAAAGAGTATGGCCCTGTACGGTGCCCCGGTCTGGTCGGACGCCCTGTCTCGCAGTAACGTCGCCTTCCTGCGTAGACCGCAGAGGACAGCGGCTAACCGAGCCATCCGGGGATACAGGACCATATCGTTCACGGCTGCGACCGTCTTGGGAGGGATGCTTCCCTGGGAGCTCGAGGCCAAGGTGCTAACCGAGGTCTACGAGTTCCGGGCGGAGGCAAAAGCTCGCGGAGACAATCCTGTGCAGGCGGAGGTCGAGGGGGCAAGGCGAACAGCCTTCGACATGGCGGTGTGGCAATGGGAGGAGAACCTCACAACCCCATTAGCCGGAGTCCGCACGGTCGAGGCTGTTCGCCCAGTGTTACAGGGGTGGATAAGTAGGTCCCACGGGGGGATGTCCTACCACCTGACACAATTGCTCTCCGGACATGGGTGCTTCGGGCAATACCTGTACAGGATTGGAAGGGAGGAGACCCCGGGCTGCCACCATTGTGGCGAAGAGGAGGACACGGCTCAACACACGCTTGAGTCGTGTAGCGCCTTCGCGCCACAGAGGCGTACGCTAGAGTTGTCCCTGGGAGTGGGGGGCACTCTGGCTCTGCCGGATGTGGTCGCTGCAATGGTGGCGAGTGAGGAGAATTGGGCAGCGGTGGCTGGCTTCTCTGCGGAGTGCTTGGGTCTCAAGGAGGAGGCCGAGCGCGTCCGGGAGGAGTCAGCCAACGCTGCGTCAATCAGGAGGAGGAGGACTGGGAGGCGGCGACGGAGATACGCCGATCTTTGTCCACCGTAGGGGATGCCGGGCGTGGGGCTGGCCGGGGCAGAAATCGTCGTCTGCCACGGCCAGCCCGACGCCCGATGACTTGAGGGTGCTGTGTCTTTGTGTTGTCGTTTACTGAATCTGTCAGTAAATGCTTGTGTGTGTGTGTGTGTGTAAGTGGGCACTGGCATGGGTATTTCGTTATACCACCCCAAGTGCCCACGCAATCCGTGTTGACTGTGAGTCAGTGTATGTGTGGATGTATGTTTTGTGGGTCTGCCCCCCAAGGGGCTGTTTGTAGTGCCGCGTGCGCGTAGTCGCCGTGTGATGGCGCGTAACGGCTGCTAGGCAGTAGTTATAGGCCAACACACGGCGACGGGGTGGCCCTCGCGTGGTCAATTCCCCCGTGGATCAGGTCCCGTGACCGCCACCCCAAGCCCTACGCTTTCGGAGTTTGGACCCCCGGTGATTAGTGGGTAGGCCCCTCCCTCTCGCCCGACGTAACGACGTGGAAAGAGGGACGGGAGAGTCCCACATATCCAGTCTCCCTTCTGGAGGCTGGAATCCATAAGCAGGGATTACACCAGGTAAAAAAAAAAAAAAAAGGTAGGTCAACCAAACCTATGTTTTATGTCTTCAGTGTAACAAAGATTCATTCGATATGATACTTGCCAAAAAGTACTCATTGAGTAAAAGTATCGAATACAAAGTATCGAGTACAAAAGTATCGGTATCGAAAGGAGAAGTACTCGATACCACTAAACATCGATACTTTTTTCGTATCCCTAGGCTTGGTTTGCGTAGGTTTGCAAGCGCTTGTAGCCAATCCGTCGAGTGTCGGTTTTTCGTCACAAATCCAAGGGAATTTGCTGCAAGCGCTTGCGAAGCATCCCCACGTTTGTGCGCACTCAGTCTCGTTTGTGCAAACAAACTAACGCACTCGCAAGCGGGTGGATGGCGACGTTTAATTCCCGAAATCAATCCAAACGTTTGTTGAGGTTTGGAGTCTGCGGCAAGTGCCAAGCGTGCGGACGCGGCATTAGAGTTTCAACAGTTTAAAGACAATGGTAGATATTTGTACTTAGCAATAATTATTGATATACTGTTAAGTTGTCGATTTATGTTTTTTGTAACTATTATTGTAGGAGTAGGTACTGTTTTGTTTTTGAAAAGCTGTTAAAATGCCTAGACATAATACAGTTTTACGTCGGCAAGCTAGAAAAAATATTTATAATGTATCGGAGTTTATGAAGAAAGAAGCTGACAACGGTATACAAATAGACCTTAAACATGCACAAAAAAGAATTTCGGCTGCTACTGGATTCAGTGTGGACTATGGACGGTGCGCAGAATTTATGCAGAAGCAATTAAGTCGGATCTTTGGACAGTTTTTCGTACTCCCGATAAGGACACACACAGCTTCCACAGCTTCTTAAAATGTTATTTTTTTTAAATATATGTATGCTTATAATTTAATTGTTGTTATTAATTTATCTTGGTTTATTTTAGAATTAAAATATAAATTAAACGCTTATTTATAAATTATCTTATTGTATTAATATTATAACGCTCTAATTATAATGTTGCTAACTGTACACCTGCGCGTCGCAACTTCAGAGCGAGCTAGAAGTTTGGCACTACCTATACCTACCTACTTGTTGACCTTATTTGCATATTGTACAAGTACCAAACGTTTATTTAAAACGCATTAGGTGATAAATATTCCTTTTAAAAGCTAATTTCTTAGCGCCCCGTTGTACAACGTTGTGTATATTCTCTGTGCTGTGCGTATAAGATAAAAAAATTCTTGGCAAGTGCGGGCAAAGCAGCTCCGGCCATGATAAATCAGCGAACATAATAATTTCGTAAAAAATACTAAACGTTCGAAAAGAAGAATGGTCATCTGTGACCCAGGCCCGGCGCAAACGAAACATCTCAGTTAGTTTGTTATTTTGTATACATCAATTATCAGTAGTATTTTTTTTCTGTTTTGTTGGCTAACTTAGTTAAATTGCCTTATCAAAGAAAAATTTTATTTTTCGAAATTCACACCCACTAATCAAGTATCTACTTTTTTTCTGAAATAAAATCAGAATAATCTCACATTGATGACGGAACACCGTTATGTTGAACATAGAACATAAAAATCATGTAACGATTTACATATTATTGATTATGGATAATTTATAGTATATTAGTTCTGTACTTTTATTGTAATACTAACATAATTGGTTTTTGACAATTTGGAGTACCTATTAATTTTGTATTTTGTATGTAATTAGAATAGTCATTTTTACTTATAAAATAAAAATGTTAAAGTTATTTGCATGCTACATTGTCAGCTGAGAAAGAGAAGAAAAGTAGAATAAGACCAAAAATGTACCTTTCTCAAACGCAAATTAAATATTTCATTTCATTTCATACCTGTTTATTAACATTTTAGGTCAAATCAGAACTTAACAACAATTAGATCGTTTGCAGTGGGTTTATTACTAGCTTTATTATACATAAAAGAACCCTCACACACTTACTTGACACTACTGCTATCTCACTCGCACTCTCTTAAAGAGCGAGATGTCAATAGTCTATTGTTTGGGATTTTTAGCTGCGCTAGTGATCCGAACTCGCTTGCGCAGCCGTCTCGGGCGTCCGTCGGCGCTATAATACTATTGTATTGTACATGTACCTAATCATGGCAGACGAACGTTAGGTAGCTGTGCTCATGTAATAAGTACCATTTATTGCCTAGGGTGGGCTAGACATAGAGATGATTTTCAACATCCTGCACTGGGTATGGACAATGTTCTTATAGATTTTTTAATATGTTTTAAAAATGTATAAGTTAATAAACAGTTTTACATGCACCAATATGACGTTTTATTGCAAATAAAATTCATATATTTTTTTTTAATTCTAATATTGATTGGCCATTATTATGATTATTATATTATTATATTTTCAACGCTGGAAGTGAAGATAAAAAAAGATTTGTAACATTTTCGTAAAAAAATATTTTACCTTTTGAAGGCGATTTAACTAACATAGCCTCTGAAATCGAAATAAACAAAAACTGTTATTAATGTACACAAAATAACAAAAAAAATTACATGAGTTTCGTTTGCGCCGGGCCTGGGTAACTTTTGTATGGATCGTGACCATTCTTCTTTGTTGGATTATTGATAAATCTGTTTAAATATAAAATAATATGACTATTAAAGGTATAAAAATGGGCGGAGCAATTTTTCACATTACGTAATTAAGTTAAACCTGGTCGAGTTTAATGCCCGAAAAACCCAGGTTTGTGCATTCTCGTCCAAGATAACTCCCTTCATTACTCCTCCCTCTCTTCAGAACTCTCCTTTACCCATATCAGTGGACCTCAGCATTTTTGGCATGGACATCGGCCAGGAACTGAATCCAAAATGCTACATCGAGAGGGTTATTTTAACTGCCTCCCGTAAGTTGGGTATTCTCAATAAGGTGAGGCGGTTTTTCACTCCCGAGCAGCGCTGTTTACTGTACAAGACTCAGGTGTGATCGAGTATGGAGTATTGATATTCTCTGGTATTGTTCCCATCTATGGGACGGCTCCGCTAAATACCTCCTCGATGCACTTCATAGACTGCACAGGCGAGCGGTACGCATTATTGGAGATGCTAAGGTTGCAGCCTCCCTTGAGGTCCTCCAGCTGCATAGAGACATTGCTTCTCTCAGTGTCTTCTACCGAAATTACTATGGAGAGTGTTCTGAAGAACTTTTTGATCAATCCCGCCCTCTCCTTTCCTGTCCCGGACTACACGTGCTGTTCTTAGGAACCACCATTTGGCAAGTCGTTCCTCTGTAAAACTATTCGGCTTTGGAATTCTCTGCCGGCGTATGTTTCTCAGCTCCTATAATCCCGGGTCTTTTAAACGGGGCGTGAAACGGCATTTATGCAGGCCGGCATGAATGGGTGCACTGGAACGCTTATTACCGTGCTTGTTCTACAGTGAGGAGCGCTCTTATTATTTTGAACTGCATCGGCTGCTTACCATCAGGCAGGATGTAGTCACTATGACGTGTCACATTTAAAATGGAAAATTTATTGGATCACTAAACAAAGCGATGTATTTAATGATATAAAAACATATTAAAAAATAAAAATGGACGGAGCAATTTTTCAGAAAAGTTTATGGTGGAAAATGTTAAAAGTTAAAATTTGGGGTTCTCTGCAATGGAAAAAAAATGTTGGATTCTATGACATAGGTACTTATTCTAACTAGTACATACTTATATTACGTATACAGAGAGAATTCAGCCTGAGCAAATATTCATAAGCGATTTTCATGTTTTGGTAAAAATACCTAACTTTTTTAACAAATTTTGTTGGATTATTGTACATCTGTAATCTGTATTACCTAACTTCAACACATGCCAAATTTCAGAGGCAGAGGAATTTAAATCTCCATACAACAAAATGTCCTCGTTGATTGGACTATGGCGGCTAGCGTGAACACGAGCTCGCTACGTCTACCGCGCCCGCTAAGTTATTATTTATGGGGGGAGGCAAACCGAGACCGATTTTTTATTATTAAAACATATCCCTACTAATATTCCTTCTATGTATAATAAGTATGTATTTAAGTATTTTAAGTATGTTTATCCGTTGTCTAGTAACCATTTAACGAGTTTCTTCGAAGCTTCTCTTGGGCTAGATAATTGGTGTGATTGTAGGAAAGATTTATTTATTTATTTATTTATTTCTCCTAATAATTGAAGTAGCAAAATCTGATTTTTAAACATTTTACTAATAAAAATATTTCGTACTATGAAGTCGTAACGATTTTATTATATTGCCCTAGACACTAACAAGAAACTAAAAAAAAAATTAAACAATTCGATTGCTGTACTTACATGTATTATAGGTAAAAGAACTGTAGGATGTTGTTCACACGTCATGTGCCTAGTTTGGTATATACATAACGTATGCAAAGTATGAACCGCATATAAGCCCTCCAGCA
This sequence comes from Scoparia ambigualis, assembly GCA_963921215.1. Taxonomy (NCBI): domain Eukaryota; kingdom Metazoa; phylum Arthropoda; class Insecta; order Lepidoptera; family Crambidae; genus Scoparia; species Scoparia ambigualis. Next base: position 20,642,684 of record OY992507.1, read on the forward strand.
TTCTTTTTGAATAACGTTATGGTACAAACTGTCATATCTTATCTTCCGATTCTCCGATTCCGATAGTCTGGTAACCCAGGACCAGGCTGAAGATCTGTAAGAATGCTTTGAGCAAACTACAGAGAACAGTATGTCATTCAAGTCACTTATAACGCCTCGAATCAACTCCAGCCTTGTGCTTGAAACCACGAAAGCCTTTTAGACAAGCTAGGTAGGCACAACAAGGTGAGATTGATCTGGGTACCAGGCCACATGGGAATCCAAGGCAATGAGATGGCCGATGCACTTGCTAGGGAGGGCTCAGAGACCCCATATATTGGTCCTGAGCTGTTTATGGCACTAGCATCGAGTACCTTCAAGGACCACATCCAAAACTGGCATAAAACCGAATGGAAAATGCTACCCGGCATAAGACACGCAAAATCCTTCATAAAATAATTACGCCTTCAAGACTTCATGCCCTGACTTCATGCCCAAAAAAAATGCTCCACAAAATGCAACTAGCAACAGACAACCTGTGCAGGGCATGTGGATGGGAAACGGACTCTATGCAGCACCTACTGTGTGACTGAGGCTCTTTTGCCAGGAAAATAATTAATCTTCTGGGATCGGCCTACCCGAAACCAGAAGATTTTAGGCTCTTGACCCTCAAGGACATTGCCAAGCATATGGCAATTATCTTCACTGAGGAAGCAGAGTGATAGGACGGGGTGGCACAAAAGATCCCAATGGGTCGACGTGCTACTGCGAGAGGGAGACCTCTGCAGATAAGATACTTTTATATAAGTCGTAATTATTTTGTGATGCAATCCATCTCTTTATGTTGTTGTTATTATATAGCTAAGCTTTGTTGATGTTAATAAAAGATTGAACTGCAATAGTATTCCTATATTTAGCTCTTGAAAATCCACCTACAACCTCACCTCATTACTTTTTACGCCAGTAAAATGAATATGTTTTTAATTAATTTAATTTAAAAATAGAATTTTATACTTCAATTATCACCATTAGGACTAGTTGTTGAGGTATACTGTTATGTAATAAACGTTCGGAATCACTCCCCCAACAATAATAACCCATTTTTATTCGTTGGCTGGCACTTTGACTTTTGGGCCTAGACTTGTATGAAACGTGAATGACCTCCTTTATCATCAACTCGAAACATGAGACCCACAGTGGTTCTTGGCTTCTATTTCATTTCGATTGGCAGAAATTATATGAACATCAAACCAACTGGTCAAATCAACTGGTGTCGCTCATCCTGGCGTGGCCACAAAGTGCGCAGCCGATAAAATACAGAGAGAACCTGACTCCCGATCGTGTCTCTAAGTGGGGATCTAAAAACCTGGTCGAATTTAATGCTAGCAAAACCCAGGTTTGAGCATTCTCGTCCAAGGTAACTCCCTTCCTTACTCCTCCCTCTCTTCAGAACTCTCCGTTACCCATTTCGGTGAAACTCAGCATTCTTGGCATGGACGTCAGCCAGGAACTGAATCCAAAGTGCTACATCGAGAGTGCTATTTTAACTGCCTCCCGGAAGTTGGGTATTCTCAATAAGGTGAGGCGGTTTTTCACTCCCGAGCAGCGCTGTTTGCTGTACAAAACTCAGGTGTGATCGAGTATGGAGTATTGTTCCCATCTATGGGACGGCTCCGCTACATACCTCCTCGATGCACTTGATAGACTGCAAAGGCGAGCGGTACGCATTATTGGTGATGCCGAGGTTACAGCCTCTCTTGAGGACCTCCAGCTGCGTAGAGACATTGCTTCTCTCAGTGTCTACTACCGGAACTACTACGGAGTGTTCTGAAGAACTTTTTGATCTTATCCCGCCCTCTCCTTTCCTCTCCCGGACTACACGCGCTGGTCTTAGGAAACACCAACGTACTGTACAGACTATCAGTACTCGAACCAAAAAATTTGGCATGTCGTTCCTCTGTAAGACCATTCGGCTTTGGAATTCTTTGCCGGCGCATGTGTTTCCCAGCTCCTACAGTCCCGGGTCTTTTAAGCGGGGCGTGAAACGGCATTTATGCAGGCCGTCATGAATGGGTGCGCTCGTTATCTTGCTTATTCCACGGTGGGGAGCGCTCTCATTATTTTGGACTGCATCGGCTGCTTACCATCAGGCAGGATGCAGTCAATATGACGAGTCAATATAAAAAAAAAAATAATAATAATTTCAGAGCAAAATAAACCCATGCGCATCGGGATACGGCATAAAATAGCCTGCACGCACGCGTCGTGCATGAAAAAAATACATATTATATATTGATACTACTACCAGAAAAATAATTTTGCTGCGGGAAAATAACCATAAAAAATTATTGTTGCATGCATACATACGAATTTTCCATATCTTCACAGCGCTGAAGCAATTCCTCTATAAGAGTTAATTTACATTTGTTGAAGTTAAGAGTTCCAAACAGCAACCAATCCACTGCTGGTACATAGATATTTAAGTATTTATCTAACGTCAATAGCTGTGTTTCATATTTATTTTTCATCATTGGGTGGAATATCTGAATACAAAAAACATAGTATTAAATAAAATAGAATCATCATCATCATCATCATCATCATCAGACTACAAACATCCCACTGCTGAGCACAGGCCTCCCACGTGGACAACAGCACGTGAGGATATTGGGCTATAACCCACCACGCTGGCCCAATGTGGGTTGGTGGGTTTTAACGACTGTCATCTTACGACAACAACCGGGACCAACGGCTTAACGTGCCTTCCGAAGCACGGAGGAGCTCGAGATGTTTTTAATTTGGTCACCCATCCTGCGACTTGGCATTGCGAAAGTTGCTTAACGGTCAAGATCGTAAGCCGAACGCGCTAGCCGATGCGCCTTCGAGCTCAATCGCATCGGGCCAAATAAAATAGAATGCATGTGTTTAAATAAAGTATTTTTTTACATCTAGGTACTTACTTGTTGATATTCTTCAAGAAATTCTTTTAAGTTGTTATAAAATACCTCATCACTTTCTTTGCCTAATAGCTTTGAAGCAACGCGACATAAATAAAGTCGCAAATAAATAGCAACTAAGGGATTTCCTATCCCTCGAATCATGAGGGTCAGTCTGGAGATAGTTGGTTTTATTTCATCTTTCGACAAAAATACATAGCATTTCAATAATGACATTTCCATATACAATCTAGGCAGCAGTTCTCTAATTGAAGCCATTTTAAAGAGCCAGTTTTGACAAGTCTCCTTTGCTGATTCTGGTATTGATTTGGGATCAATCTCATTGATATCTTTTACTTCATTTTGTCTGCAATTGGATGAAAAGAGTGCTTAATACTCGTAATATTTGATTATTTGCGTTAAAAAACACGCAAATAAAATCAAAGATAGTTGAAAACAAAAATCGTTTTGATATCTTTGAGTATATTTGAGCGTTTTTTAACGCAAATAATCAAATATTACGAATCTATAAAGCAGTCTTATCTTAACTAAATTGTTTAAAATATTGTAAAAAATTTCATTCAAATCTCTAAGAATGTAAATTCTAAGAAGTTTGATAAGAAGATGTTGCTATAAAAACATAAGTCAAAAGCATTGAAAAATTTCATCACTCTAACCAATACCTCGTTGGCGGAATGGTCAACGCAGCCGCCCAGATTGTGGAGGGCCCGGGTTCGATTCCCTGCCTGAGGTAGACATTTTTTCAATGTTTCGTTATCTTTGAGTGCTTAAAAGTCAACATGTTTTATTCTTAAATTACTTTAAGGTGATCAGTAATTTTAAAATATATTTTTATTTTCACTTACTTAAAACTCTTTCCTTTAAGCCTATCAAATACCAAAACTCCAAACGTATCCAAAATGTCAGTAATCAGCACAAATTTACTGGGGTAGAATTGCATTACACTAACATCAGACAGCATTTTTGAACATTGGATTCCAATTTTAAATGCCTTCACTCGTTGCTCTGATTCCCATGCCTAATAAATGTGGATTAAACTGAATGGTTAATGTCTTATAATAATATATTTACATTAAATTAAAATACGAGGCACTTTTGATAAGTTGTGATACTATTTGTTAAAGAGAATATTGCTATAGGAGTGAAGTGTAAGCAAAGCAAGTGTAATACAAGTTTAAGCATACTTATGAAAAAAATATTTAGTCGCAATTAAAACTGATGGGTATATTGAAAGATAAGTAACCGAAATATCACCTTTTTGATCTCATCATTAAGCATATTAATCTTTGTAACAAACTCTTGCTGGCTCAGTCCCATTGTTTTCCTCACAGATCCTTCCTCAAAGTCATCCAACTGTTCCAGTCTGTGTTTAACTTTTTCATTTAAATTGGATACCTGTCTAAAAAGCGCTGAAAGTGAACTAACTTAAAAAAAGAAAGAAAAAAACAAAAACAGAACATAAATAAAATGTGTTAGTACAATTTCCTTTAAATTATTTTCTGCATCTATTAATAAGTTACTTAGAATTTCATTATACTTTTTTCTCCTCCTGGCAAAAAACTGCTAACAATGGTTAATTTTTCTCCAGTTGTATATTTATTGAGAGTAGTTGACCGCCTCACATTCCAGGCATTAGAATAGTTTGTAACATCATCAATTATGAATTCAGCTGGGCTGACATCCTTTAAAAAAAAATATTGAAATTCTTTATTTGAATAAAAACTTATTTTCAAATTTAATAAAACAGTGGACAAACGATAATTTATTATCAAATACCTACCTACTAAGCTTTATCACATACCTCGTCTTGTTTCATTTGCTCGAATCTTAAGAGGGGATCCACTTCTTCAAAAGCAGAACTCCATTTGCTTAAATCTTCTATAAAACTTTTACTTGCGCTTTGTTTCTGGTCAAAAAATATGTAAACAGTTAAAAGGGGTGTTTCATTTATCATAATACCTATAACATCCCACTGCAGGGCATCGATGGGGAGATTGGGTCACTAACCCACCATGCTAGCCCAAGGAGAGTTGGTGGGTGTTTCATTCATAACTTGGTAAAGTAAGAAGTTTACTTGTAGTCAACAACAACAATGCACACTCACCACATTTATATGAATTGGCTTTAAGGGATGACTCCCAACTTCAAAACGTGGGTACTTGTGACTGAGGTATCCTGTTTTCTTCTTCGAAATCCTGAAACATTTGCTTTACATTAATCTGAACCCTTGACACCCTTATCTGTGTGTATCCATTTATTTCAAGATGTATTTACCACTCATAATACGTAGGCATGATGAAATATAATTTCACGAAATGGACTTGACTTTTATGCACTGACCGAAAATACAATTATTTTCCAAAATTTACAATTTACAACACAACACAAATATCACAACAAAACAAAGTCAAACTTTTTTTTTAATGTTCGATTGATGAAGGCAAAGGGATGAATTACATACAATCTTACTTATATAATCTTTGATGGTGATAGATGAACGTAAGATAACTGTGGATAAATGAATGTGAATGTGTGTATTACTGGCGGATTATAATCGATCTTTTCGAGTTTCAGTAAAATTAAGTTAACTGTAATAAATAACTGAGTTTCCAAACTGAAGAACTGTTCAGCGAATTTGAAATAACAGTCAAATAATCTATCCGCCTAGACAAGTGGCATACACTCGCTGTCTATTCGTCGTACAATGCACGCGTGCTGCTCTATTTGTTAAAGTTGTGGGTAAGCCTCTCTCACGGAATATCGGCTTGGCAGTCGTTGTTGTTCGTAGCATCTCTACTAAGTCTGTGTTGTTGTTGTTGTGATTTGTCAGGTGAAGTACCTACCGGAGATCTATCTCGCCCCTTTCCCCCTCAAAATGCCTACTCCTTCCTCAAGGCAGAGAATCTCAAGGTCGGCCACACATCTGCGACTCCTTTGGTTTTGTGGGTGTCCGTGGGCGGCGTGATTGATTACTTTCCATCAGGTGAACCGCCTGCTCGTTTGCCTTCTTTTCACATTAAAAAAAACCACCAATTACGCATAGGCCCTCAGGCCGCCGAAAGACTGCTCCTTCTGTCACGTACTTTTATAGCGCTATCGCGTTTAACACATGCGATAGCGCTATACCACAGTATAAATATGAGCTAAAGCAGTAAGGAAGCTACGTACAAACGCTCGAAACGACGCACGCCCACAGACGCACGTCTTTACAGGGCCCCTAAGCGGACATCGCAGTGCTCTCAGTAGCCCGTGTCGCGTCGAGTCGAGTGTTCATTGCGTACGCCAATGATATTATATGTGTAGATACGTTGTCTGCCCTCCGTAATGACTAGAACAAACTCAGGTAATTGCCCGAGTTTCACTCAGTCACACGTCAGTCAGTGTCACGTCAACACGATTTACACGATCGTTACCTTTATAAGTTTTTGATTTGTTAATTGGTTAAAATGCCTTCTTATAAGTATCCAGAAATTGTAAAAATTATACCGCAACCTTAAGAGACAATAAAAATGTGTTAATTCATTCGTAAGTATTGTAAATATAAATTTAAAATACAAATTTTCATTGAGTGATGACATTTGCCATGTTGCCAATCCGATATGCATGAGTGAGGAGCGCATAGGTACTATGTTTTCTGTAAGAGTAAAAGAGAAAAATAATGGCAGCCGAGATAGCGCAAAAATTCTATGAGCTCATTGGTCAAAAGTCAAAATATTGTCTATCTCTTTTTAACAATAGGCTAATGATATGATGTTCCCTCGGACCAAATAATATTTGGTCCGAGGATGTTCCCTTTCGACGTGTATTACGTCATAGAAACAATTTCGCCATTTTAAAATGCAATTCATTCACGTATAACTAATCTATTTATAAAAGGTCATTGGCGTACGCTGTGCGCGCGATTTTTAAAAATGCCGCGAGTGTATTGCGTAGTTATTATACGGCTGCTTGAACTCGCCTTCTTCAAAACCAGAGCTTTCGTTTTTTAAACTTCCTGCTGATGTTGAAAGGTAAGAATTATTTATTATTACTAAATAAAAGGCCTTTTCTTTTAAATAAATTGTTTAGTTGTTTAGGTGATATTTGCCGTACTTACTTATGTATATTTTTTGAGGGTGCGTTATTTTAATGGTGAAAAATAATAAGAATTAATACTACGAAACTTCATCGTTAATAAACTTTGCTTTGAAAATTGATATCTGAGGATCTGTATCCGTTTTTAGAATGAGAAAAGTAGCCGCCGTATTGATCTTTTTAGTTATTTAACCGATTGCTTTGAAAATCGATATCTGGAGATCTGTGTGGTTTCTGACAACGACTCCGTTATTAGTATAACACAAAATAGCCTCCATATTGAACTTTTTAGTTATTCGGCCGATTGCTTTATAAATCGATATCAGGGGATCAATGTGGTTTCTGACAATGAATCCGATAATAGATTGAAGAAAGTTGCCGCCATTTTTAACTTATTAGTTATTCAACCGATTGCTTTGAAAATCGATGTCTAGGGATCTGTGTGGTGTCTGACAACAACTCCGTTATTAGTATGAGACAAAATAGCCTCCATCTTGAACTTTTTAGTAATTCGACCGATTGCTTTAAAAATCGATATCAGGGGATCTGTGTGGTTTCCGACAATGAATCAGATAATAGAATGAGGAAAGTAGACGCCATCATTAACTTATTTTTTTTTTTTTAAATAAAAAGTGACAACCCTTAAGCTTTGCTAGTTATCTCGAAAAAAGCGCTAAATAGCTGAGTTACTGCGCTAACTAAACAAAAACTTTTTCAATTTTACAAAAATAAGAAGACAACCCTAACGCTCAATTGGCGCGTAGGTATATAAAACAAGAAAAAGGCCGAGCTTCCGTACTACTTTAGCTTATATTTATACTGTGGCTATACGAAGTCGGCAGTTCTGTTGTAGTTTGGTTGTAATAATTGTTGTAGAGTGAACGCGGCGATGCCAGATCTCCTGATTTTTCGGGGGATCTACTGATTTTCCCAGAATTCTACTGATCTACTGATTTCAACTGAAATTCTACTGATTTTTTCAGATAATAACTTTACTCACTTTAAAACATGAAAAGTAAAGAACCTGTGTGAAATGAAACACAAAATTATCATGGTTAGGTTGGCACTACAAATTGTCATCATAAAATGGACCTTAAAGTGATGGACACATAGTTGAATATGGAAACTTAAATCTTGCTCCACAGACAGCTAAATAAACCGGTTTAAACATTGTTCTTTAGGTTTAATCACATCCCGCTAATGATTACGGGACTAAATTAAATATTAAGAGTCGTGGAAAAAGCTATACATCTTTATTTAAGTTATGCATATTAATTCAAACTTATTAAAATAATAATAAAATGTCCACCGAAGTAATTTCCGGAATACTAAAGGCGGGTCTCCTGCGACACTGTTTTGTGTTTTCTAACACCTAACATCAAACATCTAACAAATATGGGCGTGGCTTACGCACATATTTTGACATATTTTAGTGTCGCCTTTATACCAAAATTCTTTTGAAAAATTCAAATTGTTACGATTTTAATATAAGCCCTGAAATGTTAGGCAAGCATAATAGTAAAATGTATCTCAAGGACAATATAATAAACATTAATAAAATATTGTTATTTAAATGCTCAAAATTTTTTTGTTCTACAAAATTGCATCTACTGATTTTTGAAATATTTCCCCATACATCTCCTGATTTTTTCCAGTCGCATCCTCTGATTTTATAAAAATGGACCTGCTGCAGGCCGGCAAACCGTGACCGGGCAGCGCTGCGCAGGGCAGGAGCAACACTGTCGGTTCACGATTTGATGGCCATAGTGCCAGGGCAGGGCCAATAGGAAGAAGAGGCGAAATTTAAAACACCGTTTGAATCATTGAGGTAAGCTCAATGGTTTGATTCCATGTTTGAATCATAATGTTACTATACTACTATTTGAATAAAAAATTAGCTTTTATTCAAAATGTTTTAGACATTTCGCACTGAAATTTTCAATATGTATTACAGAACGTATGTGTGAGGGGATGACTGGTTCCAAAACACGATTGGAAACATTTTGCTCGATAGAAAAAAATCTTAAAGTTACCTCTAAAATTTTATGTAAATGCACATTACGGCCGTGTTTTACAATAATACTTCATATAAAATAACAAACACAGGTATTTTTACCTTTTCCGATTTCTTGACTGATTTGAATTTCCTAAAAACTAAACATTTTTATTAATTTTTTGACATAAATGTGAATGGCGCTTACGAATTACCGCGGACCCCGCACCGTGCAACAACCGCGAGGGCCTGGAATTTTCGCTGACCACCTGGTGCCCCTCGGCTCGAAGGACCAGCTGTAACGGGTGCCGGTGGAGCATAGAAAACATTTACTGTAGAGTCTGAATGGGTACACCTTAGTTTATATAATTAATATTGTAGAAAATGGTAGTACTTGGAAAATTCTCACCCGACCATCTACGAGTATTATCTGCTTTTAGAAACAACTGGAATACCGCATTCAGCCACATGTTCCGTACATACACACATAATATCAGCACATAAGATGGTCTACTCTCGTAGCTTTGTTTTGGTAAGTCCACCAAGGAAAAAGATCCCTTCCGGTAAGAAGCACATTTTATATCCCGGCCGATAATCAGATTAGATAGACTTTGACCATTAAGACGCAAGGAACTAAGAAAACTAGAGTTAGAGTCGTGGTCATGGGAATCATCAATAAGAGAATATACTGATGAGAAGTAGTTTGCAAAGAGATCGCAAATTTCCGGACCGTTGGTTGATGTGGTTACTCCATCAGTCATAGCCATCGGAAATGAGCTGGTTCCTCCGCGTTTACTTTTAATGAAAGACCAGAATGACTTTGGGTTATTCTTAATATTCTCTTCTATATTCCCTATATAATAATGATATGCGCTCTTAGCCAAATGTTCACATCGCTTAGTTAAAACCTTTAATTCGATTTTATCTAGAGGATTATTATATTTATTATAACGTTTTCGTACATTGTTTTTTTCCTGGAAAGATCTAAATAAGTTATTAGTGAACCAGGGAGGGAAATTTTTATTTTTCGGCTTACAATACGGGACATGTTTATCGATAATAGAGTTAACGATTTTGTAAAAAGTGTCAAGAATGTTATCGACACCATCCGCCTCCTTAAAATTCTGATCCCAATCTTGTTCACTAACACTTTTTTATCTGTGTGTAATTAGCCTTGTAAAAGTTAGGTCGCTTATTTAAATCATTGTAACGGAGATTATGTTGAGATTTAAGTGAAATCGTTATCTCAAGTGGAGGATGATGCTTGTCGATGACACTTAACGAGATCGCAGATTTGTTCACTGTGAATGTGTTTACAGTGGATAAAACCAAATCCAAGATCCGACCCGAATCGTTTTTGACGTCATTTATTTGTTTAAGTTTAAATGACGTCAAAAACGATTCGGGTCGGGTCTTGGATTTGGTTTTATCCACTATAAACACATTCACAGTGAACAAATCTGCGATCTCGTTAAGTGTCATCGACAAGCATCATCCTCCACTTGAGATAACGATTTCACTTAAATCTCAACAATTAAAACAACACTTAAACTCAAATTATACATTAATTATAATTATGTACAATCTGTCGGTCGACCGCTAACGTGACGCACCACACCTGTTACCGGTGATGCATACTATTGCATACATGATGTATTTTTTGTTTACCTCTACAGTGGAAAAAAACAAATGTTTAAAATAAAAAGCTTTTTTAAACTTATAACATATTTTTTTTATAAATTCGTTATTAGTAGTAGGTACATAATCGTAGTTAAAATTACAAATGAATTGTATGTAATTATTGTTAGAGTAATACGATGTCGTGTCGTCGTCGTGTTGAATTCGTGTTTCTTTTAATATTTTATTAAATAATTCATTTTGTGAATTTTAATTGGATAGTCTTTGAGTATCTAATTTATTTTAAAGCTATTGCTTTAAAATGTTATTACGTAAGAAAAATAAAATAAAAACAATTAAAAATAACGATTATTTACAACGCGCGGGCGCGTCTGTTGACCCGTCAACGTAGGTACTTATCGCCCAGCTGACGCGGGCAACGGCCGGCCGATCGTCTGTTGACCCGTAAACGTAGGTACTTACATATCGCCCAGCTGAGTCAGCCAGCGTATTTTAACGCATACGGCCGTCTGGCCGTATGCTTTACAATATAAATTAGATACTTAAAGACTATCCAATTAAAATTCATAAAATGAATTATTTCATTAAAAATGATAAAATACGAATTCCTTTTTTGTAATTTTTTTTATGTTTTTAAACACTTGACCTGACCAGCCCTTGAAGTTTCTTGCGGTTTCTAGCAGTCACCTTATTTATATGAATATAAATCAATTACCACGAATATTTGTTCGCGCATCACTTGAGGACGGCTACACCTATTTGGCTAACTTTTTTTTTGTTGTTTGTAATGTCAGATACCTACCTTAGGTATAGGTTACCTATGTCATGAAAAAAAGAATATATAATTATGATTGTGCGAGTTTTACTTGTTTTTTTAGTTTCTTAGTTATAATAACTATATTTTATTGTAGCTAGTAGGTGTACGTCAACAATAGTTATTAAGTATTAATATTTATTTATTTCACTGCTTGAGTATTTTTTGTATTGCCATGTACAGTAGGCTTAAATATTTAGCCAAATATGTTTTTTATTTCTGTTAATATTTTACTGCCCATAGGTACTAATATTTAATAAACACCTCTAATACATAAATTCCCCTTATTTTATAATACTGATATACCTATTACACAAGTATGCTGTAAGATAGAATAAAACTAGGTTCTCTTAAAATACTTTGAACTCAAAGGTTAAATAGTGATTCTTTTTTTCTGAGATACTATTTAAAGACAGCTGTATTAACATTACATACAACAAAGAAGTACCTAACAGATGTGTCTGCTGTTTCATAATTATGTTGAGATTCGTATTTAATTCAAATCGGTAATAAAAATAATAATGTTATAATGTAGGTAGTAACTTTTAGTTATAACAAGGACGATTATTTGTCTATGGTTATAATCAATGATATTATATAAAACAAGAAAAGAAGATTTCATTAATTATATAACAGCAGAGATTTACTTCAGTCTACTTTTCTGGGCTGCATACTCAATACTGATGACATTATTAAATAATTTTCATGTTAATTACTACATAACAAATAAATTACTTTTTTTATTAATTACACTACTATGTACTTTTATTATATATTTACTATTTTTTATACTTAGACACTATTATTATCACAAGTTAAATCACTCTCGCCATTAACATTAAACTATAAAAATAGAACACTACCTATATTTTTATTTTTGTAAATAAATTCTACTAAATTGTGGTGTAAAATTCGTCTAAGCTTGAGATTTCTGAATAAATATTATAATTATAAATACTTAATATGTTTTAAATCACCTTCAATAGTTGAACAGGAGATTTAGAAACAATTTTTTCTTTTTCTATATGTTTCATGTAGGCCAGGAAACATGTCCAAACAAGGCTACAAAGACTTATAAACGGAACTCTATTTCTTGGTGGAATAAGACAGAAATTGATCATAGCTATTGCAGGCCACACCGATGCACCAATCTGAAAAGAAAAATTTCACGACTAAACAACATAACTCAACAAGAGGTTAAGTACATACAACATATTGAACTGTTTTTAAATCATTTTATTTAAAAATCAAAGAGATACTACTAATCTAGTCTAATACAATAGGTTATTGTTGTGTGTAGTCATCAACATAACTATCAACTAGAGACAACCTTAAAATAGTTTAGGGGCCACTTAGTGTCCTGTTAGACTTCATTTGTTATTATTAGGTACTATAGTTTTAGGATGAATATAATATATAATCCCTACTTTATCTTAATCTATTCTATACTAACTTTGTATGTTGGTAAGAACTTGACCTCCACTTCTGCTAGTGCTTCATGAAATGGTTTCATTTCCAACAGGCTCATAAAAAAGTAAAAACTGCACATTGCAAATGGTGTATATGTTAAAGTTTCAACTAATGTCTGTAATCAAAAATAAAATATTTAAAATGATTTCATTTGTTATCTAGAAGCTAAATAATATATATACCAATGCAATTTATTAACGAGCTGGTGAAATCACTCTGATAAGCCATATTAATAACACTTTTTGAGGACTGTTTTTCTCACTTACTTTTATTATGCCTGCTTTTATTGTATTCCCAGGCCACATAATATTTGCCACTGTTAACCAGCTGTACAGTGTGGGAGCTACATAACATGATCCATAAAAACCATATCGAGCACAACGCCACCAGTCACATGTATCTGAAAACAAAACAGCTATTAAAAGTTAATAAATTGTACTGAACTAAATGCTAGTAAACTAATTCTAGTAAGTAAGTATAGTTAGTTGTTAGTGTACCATTTTGAAACATAAACAGACATACCAATATTTTTCCCTTCAAAAGACTGTTGTATGAGACTAGAAAGTGGCCAAATAACGCTATAGGATGCCATCCCACGAAGGAGAGGATATTTCTTGAAAACTACTCTTAATTTACTTAGAGCACCCATTTATGTGTAAGCAGTGTTTCTGTTCACAACTAATTAAAAGTTAAGAATGTATTGCGTAAGCTTCCTCATAGTAATTGTAAAGAAACGACCTTACATTTGAAAAGGAAACGTCACGAAAATAGTTCAATCTTCATAATTATTTTGATGTAGAGCCAAAAGTGACTTGCTCACAGTCACACACACACACCTTCAGTATATACAAACAAAATACTCTTGCTTTAGTTATTGTTTTGAGCTTTTAAACACACGAATGCATTGAGTTATAATATCAATGCACGAATGTATTATTTAATTTACGAACGTAGTCTACAGTCTAGGCCACAGACGTCTAGAGTGCGTTCCGTCGTTCTGGGTGTAGTTGTTTGGTTAAAGTTTAACTCGTTTGAGTTGCAACTGAGCCACGGAACGATCGAGTTGTTTTTATAACCTCTTCTGAAGTATTCCTGTCCAAAACGAGAGAAAATTCTTCTTTTGTCTACATTTTTTCCACTTTTATACAATATTTAAACCTAATTATTACAAAGTAAAACAATACGAAACAAACAGGCCGAATTTTTCGAGACGTTTTGACATAAATTGCAAAATTTGACATTAGAACAATGATATAAACGTCAAATAGCTGTCAGAGTGAAAAACAACCATCCGATTTGATGGTTGTTCGGTTGCTGCGCTCTGAGCCACGGAACGGATGAAACTACGCTCTGACAGCCGTCAGAGTAAAATTTCACCAAGCCACGGAACGGGTAGAGCGCGCGCCGGAGTGCGCTCGAGTGCACTCGAGTGAAGCCACGGAACGCACCCCTGGGCCACAAAGTAAGTCTAGGCATAGGCAATAGGCACGGGGAGGAAAACTCATAGACACAGAAAACAATTACCTCATAGATAATAAACATGGGCGGTAATCTTCATACAACCCTATTGCAACTTATAATGCCGGCTAGTGATGGGCGATTGTGAATGACATTATTCGAATTATTCGATTGTAGAAGTCATTCGAATTATTCGAATAACTTTACAAATCATTCGATTTTGAATATAAGCGAGAAGCGAATAAGAATGTATAGCGTCGTCTCATTCCTTCCGATTCAAATTTCATTACTACTAGTTTATCTAGTCGAATATTCAAACCATCGAACTAACTTGTACGAGGGAATAAAAAGATAAACGAAATAAGTGTGTGTAAGAGAGAAAGAAAGAAGTATAAACAATCATGGCGTTTGCTCTTTTTGCATTCCCGCCAATCGCGCCATTGCATTATTCGATTGTTCCTTCGAATATCAAATAAAAGTAGACTTTATGTTACGATAGATAAAGACCAATTTTGAATGGCATAGTGAATGAGTGAACTAGCGGTTTCATTCGAATTTGCAAACTAGTGATCGATTGTTTTTGTATTCGATTGTTAATATTAGTTGTATCAAACCATTCGATTGTACGAATCAGTAACAATCGCCCATCTTTGATGCCGGCACTTCACTTTAGGCTTGTTGTAAAAATATCGATACATGGATATATCGATATTTTTTTCAATATATCGAAATTTTCAGGCGATATTTTTTATTTCGATATATCGATACATCGATACAAAATAACCAATATCGAAATTCTTATCAAAATCGATATTTTTTATTTATTATCATCGCATCACGATCTAACTTTTTAATTCGTTAGAACTAAAGCCGTAAAAATGTAAAAAAATGTTATTGTTGGTGAATTCCATTAATGTAATCTGTGGTAGTGAGTGTGTAACTCTTACTGTCAGTGCGTTGCTTCAATCAACTTCATGTCATGTGTGCATGTGTGCTACGTATACGCAACGGAAATATTTAACATCTGCGGCTTCCTCCGTGCCGTCAGAGAGAGTGGCTTTTACCGTAAATATGGCGGTTCCTAACAACAGGAGCCGACTTAGAGGGCGGCATGATTAACAGGTTCACTGTCCTAAAAATATAACAATAGGTTAATCAATTGTTATGGCCCATATGGGCTGCGGAACTGAAAACCGGTTAAAACAATAATTTAAAATAAAAAATCTGTTTTTATTACTGGGCTAGGCTCACCTAAATTATTTTTTAACCGATTTTAAGAAAAAGCAGGTGGTTCTCCTTTTTAAAGCCGGTGAAAATTTTTATCGATATATCGATATTTTTTTCGCGATATATCAAGCAAGATATTGATATTTTTCAAAATATCGATGTATCGATAAATCGATATTTTTTTCCATTTCCGACATCCCTACTTCACTTGGCGTATCGTGTTCGTGTGGCGATATCGTTGTGTTTGCCCAAATAATCTGGCACATCACTTGGCGTCAAACAAGCTATCCACACATGGCCTATACGGGCAAACAACGCAAATATTCACAATATTTGCTTGTTCACAAACAAATTGAATGCAACAGTGATGGACGTGTCAGTGGCAGCAGATTATTATATTTATCTGAATACGGCTTGCCAACACCTGTTTTTTTATTGAGCAGGGTTCTCCTAAGTTATTTTGAATATCGATCAATGCAACGTGTTCGGTTTTTGTTTTTATAAGAGGCATTTTTGAGGTTCCAAATACTAGGATGCATTTGGTATAATTCCAAAAATCGCAATACGGTTTCGTTTGTCCAATCCATTTTACTCAAAGAGATTAAAATAGTAGTTTAATGTCTTTGATTTTACTATGTTTACGTATAAAAAACTGAACACGTCTGAACAGGACAGCCGCACGCGCTCTTCTGAACAGAACCAAGTGTGGACGGTCGACGCAAATATTTGCCGTATTTGATTCCTTTGATGTGTGATCAAAAACCGACAAGTGGACGGAAACGCATATTCGCTATTTGCGTTGTTTGCCTTATTCGTGCAAATAAAGCAAATATATTCAAATAGGCCGTCTACACATTGCCGTGTTCGGACAAATAATGCAAATACGCGGACACGATACGCCATGTGAAGTGCCGGCATCACACATATACATATAGTAGGAGCACAAATAGGGACACGAAAAAAGTATCGATACTTTGTGGTATCGAGTACTTTCCTTTCGATACCGATACTATTGTACTCGATACTTTGTATTTGATACTTTTACTCAATGAGTACTTTTTGGTAAGTATCGTATCGAATAAATCTTTGTTATACTGAAGACATAAAACATAGGTTTGGTTGACCTACCTACGCTGATGAAAAGGCTGTATGGGCTAGATATCTTTGCCTTTCTCAAAAGGAACAAATCAACCGAAAAAAACATTCTAATTTATTCTATATCATTTACTTGATCCTAGATACAAGAATATCCATTTTCAGGATGCCAGAGCTTGTGCAAGGGCGATTTCTATGCTAAGTAGATTTATTACTACCACTCCTAGTATCGCTTGTGAACCTACGTGATAGTAATTCTTCTGTCGAAACCAATTATGACTTCTGGAGTCACCATAAGAAGTTGGCTCATACGAACCGGAACAAAAACACAGGTTCTTCATTACAGCTAGAAAAAAAGAATGAAGTGAGCCACTACTTGTCTGCACAGGTGTCACCTCTTTCAACCGACCCATTAAAACAATGGGAAGATATGAAAGTGGTTTTTCCCAAATTGTTCAAGCTCGCCCAAGAGTATTTAGCAATACCAGCAACATCGGTCCCCTCCGAACGTTTATTTTTAAAGGCAGGCAGTACAATAACAAAAATAAGAAACCGGTTAGCGCCAAAACGGCTAGAGATAAACTTTTATTTTTAAGTGATTGCACAGAGAAAGAGTGGGGCATTTAATAATGTTTAAAAAATAAATAATAAACAACGTTGATTTGTCAATTTATATTTTTTATTATTGTAATAAGTACCTACCATTTGCTTGACCAATTTGTGTGCGCATAATGCGCATTTATATAGTCATAGTCCAAGCGAGAGTCATGACATGTAGTTGTATGCGCATTCAATGCGCATTAGGCATAGACCTAGGGATGGCGATTCTTTAAATTTGTTTTTGTTATTATATATAGTTTTGAATATTGTTCTGTGAATTAAGTGTGAATGAGCCAGGAGCAGGTAAACCTATTCTTATCTATGGGAGCAGGAGGAGGAAAGGAGCCTAGGAGCAATGACACGTTTTGTTCGAGTAGCGCCAACTAGGAATGTTATTCCGCATTATTTCGTAAAAAAAAGTTTTGAAGTGTCTCGCTAGATGGCGGTTAAGCGCAGCAATCGAAAAAAGAATCGATTAAACATAACTTTAGATAACATAATCAGAATATTACGAAAATCATGTAAGCTTGTAGCATTTATTTTTTATTTTTTAAAACTTCTCTAATGACCGATTTATAAAAATTTTATCGACTTGATCGATCGACACATGCAGTGTTGCCAACTTAACGGATTTCCCATGATATCTAGCGGATTCGGGTTTGAAGAAACGCAATAATATTGACGGCTAACAGATTTTCTAGCGGAATTTAGTAGCAAAAGATTATTTTAAATAAACTTTGCCGATAGCTAGTCAAAAGCATGGACCATTGAGTTATTAAACTATTTTTGGGGGTCAAAGTTGCTCGCGTCCGTAGGTTGGCACTTGGTGCTGTTGTGTTTCGTCCGACCAGTGAGGGTACCGGAGGCCCCTCACCCCCCCCCCCCCCTCCTCCTCCCAATTCCTATTCCTCCCTTAAAGGCCGGCAACGCGTCTGCGATTCTCCTGGTTTTGCGGGTGTCCATGGGCGGCGGTGATTACTCTCCATCAGGTGACCCGCATGCTCGTTTGCCTCCCTCTTTTATAAAAAAAAAAAATAGAGGTAACTTCGATGTGCAACATTTTCACACATGCACAAAAAAAGTTGCCTATGTGTGCGTTACAAAACTTACTTTGAAAACGATATTCGAGACACTTTCCACTCACTTCTATTACTACAAATAGTTTAACTGAACAACTCATTATTAAATTAAACCCACCGAAATACTTAGTTCACCAAACAATAAACTTATTCAACTAAAAATAGATAATAACAGCAATTTGTTTGGGTCCAAGTGCGGCTGGCTCCATGTAAAAAGTTGCACAGTTTCACCGACACGGCCCTTTCATCCTATGTTTTGTCTTTGTTATACTTAGGGTAAAAATGATGTGCCGAAACGGAACCAAAATAGTAATGGGTAAAGGTTGGTTGAATGCTCTAAGGGGTAAAGACAGAAAGAGATAGCAAACTTATGCTCTCTCCATTGAGATAGATATAAATAAAGAGGTAACTTCGATGTGCAAAATTTTCACACATGCACAAAAAAGGCGCCTGTGTGCTTTTTTTTGATAATTTGTTTCTTGACCATGGATACTAGTCCTTCAGTCGAAATAATGGAGTCCATTTAAAAGCTTTTATGATGACAATGAGTGATGAACGATATTCCTTCCAAATCCCTTGAGTTCCAGTAAAGATGTGGGACGTTACTGAAATCTCACACGGACTTCTTGAGAAAATTTGAAAAGTGATGTTGCACTGTTTTGTTTTATTTGCCAACACTCATGCACGTTCGCGAACACTGTACGGTTAATAATCCACCATTATTTCACATTAATATTCGACAAAACACAAATTTTAGAAAATAAGGCAAAACTACAGACATGACGCTTCACTTTCCCGCCAAGAAGTTCCCCTAGGTGTGCGTTACTAAAATGTTGCCAGCTCACAGTTGTCACTCCTTAAATATGGGTAAATGTTACACAATGTTAAGAACAAATACCACGTCTCGACCTCTCGACATAACACCTCCCATTTTTGTGTCGGATGTAGAACGTTTAGGATAAAAGAAACGAAAATATAAAATCAACAACAATGTATTGTGGATCAAATATCAATCAATCTTTGAGACATTTTATACAATATAAAATAAAATAACACCTGAAGCCTTCGATCAACAATACCAACTTATTCGCGCGTCACCTACAAAATCAGAGCTAAATTCTGTCCACGTGAATATATACATAAACAGCTACATTTCTTTACTAACGAACTGAGACAAAAGAACAGTTTTAAGCTCAACCTAAATTACAACCATGGCACCCAGTAATATAGTCAAAAATCTTCTAAGTATTATCTCTCTCACTCACTCCATGCGTCTACTGTTCTGTCACAAATGTTGGCGCGTGCCGCGCGCGCGTCTATAGGTCAACGTTGGCCAAACATTTGTACTGTGGCTCAAAACCTCGTAGTTATTTGATTGGCAACACCATTGAGCTTTATCCAAACCATAAAGTTACTATACCTTATAGTAACTTTATGATCCAAACCCATTGGTTTGGATGCAAGTACAAATTTTCATTCAACCCACATTCAACCTCTTTTTTATAAAACATTATTTATTTTTTATTAAAAAACCGCAGTTGTTTCCGTTGCAAAACATGCACCAAAAATAGCAAATAAATCGTAGTGTACCTAACCATATCTAATATCCATATAACATATAACCATTGATATAACGGTTAAGACAGGTTTTTTTTACTTTTTGGTGGGCTAGCGCGGTGACCCCCTGGGGAGCAGTGATGAGCGGCGTGTCGGCTAGATGACCAACTGGTTGTCGTGGCGTCACGCTGTCTCGGAGCGACCCGACAATGAAGTCCCGCACTAGTAAATTGTGTTGTGTTGGTCCGCATGCCCGGGTAAGCCGGGCATGTCAGTCCAATGTTGTTCGTTGTCTGGGGGCTCGTCCTTGGTGTGCTTCGCGAGCGTAGTCGCCGTGTGATGGCGCGTAATGGCTGCCATGCAGCGGTTATAGGCCAATACACGGCGACGACGGGATGGCTTCGCGTGGTCTTTGCCCTAGTGGATCAGGTCCCGTGTCCGCCACTTCAAGCCCTACGCTGTCGGAGTTTGGTCCCCCGGTGATTAGTGGGTAGGCTCTCTCTCTCCCTCTCGCCCGACGATTACGTCGCGGAAAGGGGGACGGGACGGGAGAGTCCCACATATCCAGTCTCCCTTCTGGAGGCTGGAATCCATAAGCAGGGATTACACCGGGTAAAAAAAAAAGTTTTTTTACTTCGGTGCCATAAAAAAATTTCGGTTTTTATTTTTAATTTATTTTTACTATGAAATGAACTTTCATATACAGCTTGTATCAAGCAGGGCCAGCCATATTTCACGTACCTAATCACTTACTTTTAGTGAGCTGGTACACATAAAAACATTTCTTGATATCTCGGGCATTGTGGAAGTACATACTGCAGACCAAAAGCTGAGCAGCGACGCTTGCCATCGGCGGATTGCTTTCGACGAATGGTTTGGCGTCTCCAGCAGACTGGATCCTTTCGTGGGACGAGTCCGGAGGTCCAGCCAAATATGCGGGACCCGGGTTTTGAGGTGTTGTGCTTGTGTTTTTCTGTGTTGGAGCCACTTTTGTAAACTGTTTATTGTGAAGTGCAGTGGACTACACGTGCTTCGCTTTACCTCTTTAGCTCCAAGCGGCAAGAAGTGAATCTTTGTGTGCTGTTTTTATCAGATTTATCTAATGTAAGTACTGTTGTTTATTAGAAAATTATTATTCTGACTAATGATTAGTAGTTAGGTAATAAATAAGTTGTAAGAAATACATCGAAATACGAGTAAAATAATACGTGATGTAATCCGTTAGCATGTTTCCAATTTCCGAGTGAATTGTAACAATATTTGTTTTGTTTACTGTTACATGATAAGTTTGTTAAGTATTTTTAATGTTTTAAACAGTTTTTAGCTTGACAATTTTTTTTATTGACTGACCGTGAGTGAGTGAATTTCTCCAATGAATATTGATCCTTAGAAAATAACAATAAAGATCAAAATTGATTGTACCGGCCGGCCGAGAACTGACGAGCCAGAGTGAGGCCAGTGAGTGGGGAAATCTTGTTGGCGTAAAACCATTTCGAGTGACGCTACAGTTTTACGCCAGGACTGACGCGCAAAACTGATCGTCAGTGGCCAGCTTAAGAGTAGTACGATTATCTATTCTGTGACTACACCTCAAAGTGCTTCGCTTTAGTTGTATTGAGTTATTTCAAAAATAAGTCATTTTAATCTAGACCTATGTTATGTAGGTACCTACCTAGTCGTAGGTAAGCGTACCTATCTACTTTAGAGTCGAAACAATATGACTGTAAAATGAAAATATTTTTATTACTTTGATAATAATTACTTAGGTAGGTAAGTACCTACTTAATACAAATTATTAAATCACGAAAGTAAAATAGCTGCCTACTTATATGTTTTTGTTTAACAAATCCAACAAAAAATGCCGCCAAGCGACTGCCGACAAACAACCCAGGCGGGTTGTTTGTGAAATGTGCCGCCATGGTCAAAGGTTTTTGATTTTCGCCGCCCGCCGCCGTCACAACAGTGAAACCTCTGAAAAGTTGTTTGTAAAACTGTGCGCCTGGTAGGAGGCGGAGGCGTGGCTGACTAGGGCACGCAGTTTTATAAACAGGAGTTGCATTGTAGGCAGTATATCATACAGAGTTCATGACCCTGCTAGTGATGGCTTTAGCTTGTTCTGATTATAAATTAACGACAGATTAACTTTGTTTGTAAATGCAAAAACAAATTAAATTGAGCTTATCTTACTAGGGTATATAAAGAAAGGGTCTATACTAGGGTTAATTTGAAACCCTGGATTAAGGCTGGCCCCGCTTGATACACGCTGTATATGTATAGTCATGACTGCTAAAGTTATTATAATAGAATTCTATCAAAAGAAAAATAAAAAATTGTTGTTTGAAGCTCAATTTTTAGCCCACAGTGGGCCGGTGCGAACTAGACTTTTGCGTAAGCCTTTTGTGTGATAAGTGGTCTTTTGACAGCATTTGTCGCTCTACTATGTCTGCCTAAAACAATAACTAAAGCAGTTATTGTTCTGAGCATGTCTGGGACTTCTTGCCGGGAAAGTGAAGGTCATGTTTGCAGTTTTGTTTTATTTTCTAAAATTGGTGTTTTTTCGAACTTTAATGTGAAATAATAGTAGATTATTAACCGTTAGGTGTTTGTGAACGTGCATGAGTATTGGCAAATGAAACAAAACAGTGCAACATCACTTTTCAATTTCTCTCAAGAAGTCCGCGTGAGATCTCAGTAAAGTCCCATATCTTTACTGAGGACTCAAGGGGTTTGGGGAATATCATCTAGCACTATTCATCATCTTAATCCCCCACTCATTATCATTTAGGAAAATAAAAAGAAATAAAAAACTAATGACTAGGCAGTATGGTCTCTGACCTTAGCCTGTTCCTTCACGGAACAAATATTAAAAAATCTCTATCATGTCTGTCATTGTCAGGTTCAGTCAGATTCAGATTGACAATCAAACAAAGGTCACGCACGTCAGTCAAACAAATCAAATCAGTCAACTTCAGTCTTCACTTCAGTCAAGTAAATATTTTCTATGACCAAAATCGTTCAACGTCTGAAGTAGTTGCTATGAAAATAAAGGAATTATGAGACTTTATTAAAGATAATTCAACTGATCAATAGGCTCTTTGTTGTAGGTCATGTGGACATAATTATCGAAATGTCTAGCAGTAGCTCTCTGCTTTTTTCCATCAATAATGAAGGCAAAGTTTATGCTCTATCAACCAGCGGTTCCTGTTGGAGAGAATTTATGTATCTCGGCTTAGAATTCAAAACTCTATCAGCCGTGCCGCATTACTTATGGGCTGTCGGAGGGGATCGGCAAATATATCTTCACGTTCATGGACTGGAGATCCCTATACGTGTTAAAGAAGAATCGTTCGAGAATGAGAGGTGGTTACCATTGGAAGGATTTAGTAGTCGCCTTCTACCGACAGACCGGTATCATTTTTCCTCACAGGATGGCACAAAAGACAGATCAATTGATCGTATTCGTTTGCCATCTATGGCATGGCAGTGGGAAGGTGATTGGCAATTGGAGCTTACATTAGACGGACAACCATTAGACCATGATGGCTGGAGCTATGCTGTTGATTTTCCTGCACAATTCGGTCCAGTTAAACAATGGAAATCTTGTGTCAGAAGGAGAAAATGGATAAGGTATCGGAAGTTTAGTGCTATGAACTCGTGGTGTGCCATAGCTCCTCTGCATAAAGATCCAACCCAAGAGCCTTTTATTGATGTAAGTATAGGAGGTAATGATATTCCATATGCTCAGCCTGGATCACTATCAGTATGGTCAATAACAGCACATGGCAGAGTTATGTTTAGGTCTGGAGTGAGCACAACCTCTCCAGAAGGCTTGAAATGGATAAATGTTAGCATTCCACCAAACTGTGATATTAAACAAATATCAGTGGGTCCCACTGGTTTACTCTGGTCTTTACTGTGGACTGGTCGTGCAATTGTTAGGAAGGGAATAACTAAAGATTGCCCCACAGGAGATGGTTGGCTTGAAGTGAAATCTCCGAATGAAAAAAAGCTGTCTGCTATATCTGTTGGACACAATGCTGTGTGGGCTGTGAGTTCTGATGCCCGAGTTTGGTTCAGAAAAGGTATTGATGGAAATTTAGCAGGATCCTCTGAAGTTGCAGCAATGGGCAATGGTTGGTTAGAAATCACAGGGAATATGACTTACATATCAGTTGGTAAAAATGACCAAGTGTTTGCAATTGGAGAAACTGATAGATCAATTTACTGGCGAGGTGGAATAACTCCATCAGAGCTGACTGGCAAACGATGGAGGATGGTACAGGTGAACATGCAGCTAAGTCGTACTTCCAGCACTGCAAGTGGCATTTCTTCCGCTTCTAATGCTAAGCATCACAGCCTCAACACACTAAATGAAAATCCCCCAGAACTTAAATCTAATATAAACTTACATAACTCATGGGAAGAATCCCATTCGGCTCCAATTGAGCATACTTTGCCAATGAAATCTATAAAAGAAAGACGTCCAAAAGGGAATGCTCATGTTGAACATGTTGATTTAACTGGTAAAAGTTATGAAACTACATTGAAAAATCCTCGAGCTTGGAGTCCAGTGCGAAGTGTTGGGTCAGTTGTTGGTATGGAAGCTCAACCAGACAGTGATAGTAGCGTGTTTGATGTTGATTCAGGAATGTATTTTGATGAAGAAGTCAGTCAAACAGCTTGGGGCACTTGTGATACCACTTGGGCATTTGTTGATGCTGGTGCTTGTTGTGTTGATACAGTTCAAATTCCACACTGGTTCACAGATAATCAAAATGCTCATAATTCGGACTTAACTGCTAAATGGAGAGTTCAAATCTTAGAAAGTCTAAAGAATCGCAATCAAGATCAGAATATGGATCTATCTAAATATGGCATTGCAATTGAAGAAAAAGGGTGGACACGTAGTTGTGAATCCAGACTGGTTAATGCAAACAATATTGGTGAAGACTGCATTCTGTCACTTTACTGGCATGCTTTGGAAAATATAGGGACTCTTTCAGTTTTCCAACCAGATGGTACTATAAAATTCATTATGAATATTGGTGAAGTTACAAGTGTATTTACAACGTCAGAACCTGGTTGCCCTAGAATAACTCTATTAGTTCCTCGCCAGCATAAGGATGGTATTAAAGTACAATTTATATCTGAAATGGAACAAGAAGAGTGGCTTTGTGTATTAGTAGACATAATATCACAGATAAATGGTATATCAGGGAAGCCTTCTTCTAATTCATTGTGGGCAATCACTAATTCAGGGGATATAATTAATTGGGATCCAAAAACAGCACAGTTCAACGCTGATAGTAATGGTATGTATACAAAAGAATTTCAAGTTTTTGGAAAAGACATTCTTACTGGCTTCTCAACCAATTTGAGTAGTAATTTTCCACCTGGGAGTTCATTAAAAGTTACAGGAAGCTTGAGTGATGAAATTAAAAGATTTCACATAAACTTACAAGGACCAGAAGTTAAGAAACAAAGACACAAGATAGAGATGGAAGTTACAGACATTCCTTTACATTTCAATGTAAGATTTGATGATAATGCTGTTGTATGTAATACAAAAATATTTGGTAGTTGGGGAAGTGAAGAACGCCACGACCTGCCTCTATCACCAGGTCAAGAATTTTCTGTTAAAATTATTTGCCAAGACCAGGGTTTTAAAATAATAGTCAATGATAAAAGTTACTGTTTCTTTGAACATAGACTGAGTCCCGAAACTATAACAAATGTATCAGTTAAAGGCCCTCTAAAACTTTTTACTATGGAGTACTGCACTCCTCATATTATCATAGATCCAGAAGAAATGATTTGGCGTGTTATGGGTGGATACCTACGAAAACTTGAGTGTTCTCAGAATGGAGTTATTTGGGGCATATCCCATGACCACAGAGCATGGGTCTACACAGGAGGATGGGGAGGTGGTATTTTAAAAGGTGATTAAAATAGTTACTACTAGCTGTTCTATTAGTTACCTATTAAGAGGCCTAAAATGGCCAATTTTGGCATTATGGATCTCAGAAACAAAAATACATTAATAATTATGACTCATTGAATAGTGTAGAATAGCTATTGGAATAGTGCGTAGCAGCCTCGCTTTTTGTAAATTTTGCTTAACTTTTTAATTAACCCAAAATTCCAGAGAAGGATTTTCATAAAGTATGCGAAGGCACTTTTTTGAGCTCATCGATTGAACTACCTACTGTTCTAAACAAGTGAAATAATAAAAATGTAATGTTATCTCTTAGATAGTCGAATAGTGCGTAGCGGCCTCGGAATTTTTAGATATTATTGATTTTATATAGGAAAAAAATCTTATTCTAAACCAAAAAACTTCGAAAATCGCTATAAGTTAACTGTGAATATCTCCTATCTGCGATAATATTATTGAGCAAAATTTAATCCAGAGTAATTGTTACTTCATGAGGAATAAAGATTTTATAATGAATTTATTATCCTATTTGGATAAAAACGTTAAATACAACTGCAAAATTACTACAAAATGCGATGCGCCGGCCGTCCGAATTCAAATTAAGCTCACAGAATGGAGATTTGTAATATTATGCACAAATTTATTACCCTATTTCGATAAAAACGATAAATACAACTGCAAAATTACTACAAAATGCGAAAATGGGTATTTTACGCAAAAATCACATTTGAGATGTAATAGGCCTCTTAAAACAAAGGCATTGTTGCTTAATTGTTCATAAAATATATTATACATTTCATTAATATTGTAAATCTGATTTTATACATAATATTATTACTATTTTACCATGTGACCTAAAGCAGCTTGCTCTATTTGTGTTTCAGCTATAAGTAGCAATGAGGGCATCAATGCCATGACTGACACTCAGACATACTGTGTTTACGAAAATCAAAGATGGAATCCACTTACTGGCTACACCTCGACAGGACTACCTACAGATCGCTATATGTGGAGTGACATTACCGGGAAACACAAAAGAACACGGGAACACACTAAGCTGTTAAGTCGTCATTGGCATTGGGTAAGTAACTAAATCCTATCATATTTTCTAATGTCCTTTTAACGTATTGCATATCTATGTAGATATTTGGTGTCTCTATTTATAAATAACGCTCTTCAGGTATAACGGATAAAATCTTTACTAGAAAAAAAAATCAACCAGTCTCATTAAGCTCGAGTGGGATTCGAACCCACGACCTTTGGATTGCCGGTCCACTGCTCTAACCGCTGAGCTACCGTGACCCCAGAAGACTCGTTGAATTTTTCCTAGTAGTTTGATTACGCTGCAAGCCAGCGGTATTACGTCACTGTGAAGTTTACCCTCACATTCGAAAGAAATACTATTGCAAGTATTTAACAATCGATAAAGACGTAATTGCTTATACTCGTCAATATCTTTATTATTGAAATTTTGCATTCACAATGCTATATAGATAACGGATAAAATCTTTACTAGAAAAAAAAACAACCAGTCTCAGGAAGCTCGAGTGGGATTCGAACCCACGACCTTTGGATTGCCGGTCCACTGCTCTTACTTTTTTTTTTCTAGTAAAGATTTTATCTGTTACCTATATAGCATTGTGAATGAAAAATTTCAATAATAAAGATATTTATCCAGACTAAGACCTTAAAAGGAGGAAACAGGATACAGACTATACCAGTTGTCTCAACTGCCTGTCTGTTAAACAATAATAATAATAAGCGCCATCAACATGGGGTTCAGTGTAGACAAGTGCGCGGTCATGTACGTACAGCGGGGGAAAGTTGTAAATTCTACGAATTTGCAACTTTCTGAGACGATGACTTTCAGATCTCTCTCCGAAGCCGACACCTACAAATACCTTGGTATGTCACAGTCATTGGGTGTAGAGAGTGGGGGTATAAAACAGTCGGTGAAGGAACGCTTCTTTGGTCGCCTGACAAAGGTACTTAACAGTCTTTTGTCAGGAGGCAACAAGGTGCGCGCTTTCAACGGCTGGGTTATGCCCTTACTGGTATACACCTTTGGCATACTAAGGTGGACTCAGACCGAGTTAGACGCCCTGGACAGAAAGGTTCGACAGCAACTGACATCACATCGCATGCTCCACCCACGCTCGTCTGTTATGAAACTGTGCATTCCGCGGAAATGGGGTGGTCGAGGCTTTTTAAATGCCAAGACCCTCCACAACCGTGAGGTGTGCAGTCTTCGAGAATATTTCCTCAGCAACGAGTGTGGCATGCATCGCGATGTGGTGTCGGTTGACAGGACCTTGCTGGTGCTGAGCACCGAGGACCGCAAGAACGTATGGAAGAGCAAGGAGCTACACGGCCGGTTCTATCGGGCCTTAACAGGCCCGATGTGGACCTGCTCGCGTCGGTGAACTGGCTACGATTCGGGGACCTCTTTGGGGAAACCGAAGGTTTTGTCCGTGCAATTGCGGACGAAGTTATCAAGACGAACAACTACCGGAAATATATCATGAAGGACGGTACGGTCGACATATGTCGAGCATGCCGCCGTCCCGGAGTCACTCAGGCATATTTTTTCCGGTTGTTCTCATCTTGCTAACGGCGCGTACTTGCACAGACACAATCTCGTAGCCAGGATCCTTCACCAGCAACTTGCTCTTCAATACGGTCTTGTTGAGTCCGAGGTGCCGTACTATAAGCACGCACCTGAGCCAGTTCTCGAAAATGGTCGTGCTTTGCTCTATTGGGACCGATCGGTTATCACGGACAGGACTATTGTTGCCAATAAGCCTGACATCGTGATAGTCGATCGGTCCCAGCGGCGGGCAGTGCTAGTCGACATCACCGTCCCACATGATGAGAACCTCGTGAAGGCTGAGAAGGACAAGCTGAGCAAGTACCTTGACTTGGCTTACGAGGTTACCGCCATGTGGGATGTTGACTCGACTATCATTGTCCCGATAATCGTATCTGCAAACGGCCTAATAGCGAAGAGTCTCGACCAACATCTCAAGAGACTCGCTAGACGGCTGGATCAAGGGCCAGATACAGAAGGCGGTACTTCTTGACACGGCACGCATCGTCAGGAGGTTCCTCTCTCTGCAGCCCTAACCACCGTTAGCTTGGGCCCTGCCCCGCTGCCGGCGGCACCCTAGGTTTAGGTTTTTTTAAAATTGTTAATGTTTTATTTTTTATAGTAGTTTTGTTTATTATTTTTATATGGAATATTATATAAAAACCTAGATTAGAGAAAATAAATGAATACGAGAATAATAATAATAAATACTTGCAATAGGATTTCTTTCGAATGTGAGGGTAGACTTCACAGTGACGTAATACCGCTGGCTTGCAGCGTAATCAAACTACTAGGAAAAATTCAATGAGTCTTCTGGGGTCTAGGCTCAGACACTTTTTATTTGGTCTGAGGGTCTCGGTAGCTCAGCGGTTAGAGCAGTGGACCGGCAATCCAAAGGTCGTGGGTTCGAATCCCACTCGAGCTTCCTGAGACTGGTTGATTTTTTTTCTAGTAAAGATTTTATCCGTTATCTATATAGCATTGTGAATGCAAAACTTCAATAATAAAGATCTTCAGGTATAACTTAACTTATTCATTATTTCAGATATCAGAATGGATGATCGACTACAACACGCCAGGTGGAGTAGATAGTGACGGTTGGCAGTATGCAACGGACTTTCCAGCGCCATATCACGGCAAAAAATTATTCACAGATTGTGTCCGACGAAGACGGTGGTATCGTAAAGCACAAATTATTACAGAGGGCCCATGGGTTCGTGCCGGGAGCACTGCCTTGCTGGATATCTCTTTATGGGTAACTACCATTGTAGAGTTTATTCAAGTTAGTAATTGAAAGCAGAAGACTTAATTACTTATAAAAATATTTAATATTTCCAGAACAACGGGGATGAGATGTCGGTTTGGGCTATTACATTAGGGGGAGAGGCTATCTATCGTACAGGAGTCAATGCAACAACACCCGCTGTATGTAATTATATTAAGACAAATGGTAAATAAGTTGTGCTGTAGTCGTAGAGTATTAAGTGTTATATTTTTTTACAGGGCGTCCATTGGGAACATGTTAATAGTCCTCAATCTTTAATTGCCATAAGCACTTACAATTACTTAATTTGGGCCGTAGGAAGGAAAGGAGAGATCTATTTCAGAGAGGGCTCCTCCAAAAACAATCAAGTAGGCCTAGGCTGGAAGTTAATAGAAGCATCAAAATGCAGTAATTACTTCAACCAAAAATCTGTTGGGGCAAAATCTATATCTTTAACTAAACATTCCGCGTGGGTGTTACTCTCCAATGGCGTTTTTGCTGTTCGGACTGAAATAAGCCCAACACAACATGATGGGAAACATTGGAAATATTTATCAGGTGAGTAATAAATGGTGAATTAATTAAAAGTAGCAGCATAGGTCCCATTCAATGGGCGATTTTCTGACAGCCCGAATTAAAAAGTAAAAATTAGTTCAAAAACACTCGATAGATGTCGTTTTATGAAAGCTGGGCTACTTATGGGCTGTAATAAATTCTACACTTTTACTTGTCTACTAAAAGAATAAAAAAATAGTATTTACTTACCTATTTATATTCAGGACATCCAGAACCTATTTCTATTTTGGAATAGAATAAATATTACGCAGCCATACACGTGTTCTTCATGAACCCGCCTTTTACTAAGCGCCATACTAATCTATGATAAGCGCCATCGAACCAATTTCTTTTTTTTTTTTGATCTCGGAAAATCGCCCATTAGGAATAAAGAGAATAAGTGTGAGAATGCGAATGAAATCAGGCGTAAGGCCAGGTCCTGAGTCACGGTGCATCGCGCAGGCGGAATCCGCCGCGCACGAAACAAATACTCGACCTGTCCGAACTGCTGCGAGCCTCTTATTTTTGTAAAATTGAAAAAGTTTTTTCACTCTTCTTGCTCAAAAAGAACGTCATTGTAGCGTTCTAGAGCGAGGCTAAAATAGCTTTTCTTGCCCTAGGGGATAAAGTAATTTTTTTTTAATTTATGACTGTCACATGACAATGAGCCTACAAAAACGAAAAAGTATTTAGTCTTAGGTAGAATAATCATGAATAAAGACTCGACTTATTACTAGTAGGGGAAATAAGCGACTAAACCTTGCACTTTTGTCTCGGAAGATGCCACTTGGCACGATTGTTCTCTAGGTCATTCTGAGCTGATTTAGCCCGGTAGCCAGGGGGGGGGGGGGGGGGGGGGATGGAGAATCCATTTCTGGAACAAACTTTTTAACCTGTCATAGTAAAAAAAAGAAAAATTAACAAAAACGAAAAAATGAAAAAAAATTTTTTTTTGAAAATGCTCTACTACAGCGATACCACATGGATTTTTGGCAAATAAAAAATATGATGATATAGCCTATTTAATTGTGAGCCTAAAAAGTATTACTTGAGTGATTGTTTTTAAAGAAAATGTTCGTCAAAAAAAATATTTTCATTACTTACGCAACCTTGATTTCACTTGTTCGATGGAATTTGACATGGGATGTTTACACTTTCGCATTTAAATCTCACTATTAATCGTCAGTATGAAATTATATTTGTAAACAGAAGCTACCACCGTGTTAGGAATTCATATACCGAGAAGAACCGTCAAGAAACTCGAGAGTAAAGTTACTCTTTTCAATTGCCCCATAGTTATTTTGTCAAAGCTTATTCAGTTAGCTCTTTCAGACATAGAATTATTATTTTATTTGCAAAATTAAAATTGCTTCTCATGTAGTACTTATACATGAACTGCCGCACCCGCACAAATCTGTACACTTTAATTGTCTCTTGGTACAGTTGCATCGGTTATTTCCGCAGGTCACCTTGCACTTGCATCTTATCAGTTCCAAACATGCTTTATCAGCGAGGGGTAATGTGGACCAAACAGGCTTCCAAGTTTGGTTTTATTTGTACCATCCCCTCTTAGAATGACATGGCAGGTCTCCTTGGTAGACAGCTCGCAATAGATGCTGAGTTAAAGCGTCTCGAGTCGGCGGCAAATTTTCAATGTTCCTGAACAATTCCAGCGAAAAAATTAACACCAGTCATCTGGGTATCGGTGGCAACTAGAAGATCCCAGTCTATGTAACAGAGCACCTGACTCCGGAAACTAAATTGTTGCATGCGGCGACTCGTCGCACTGCCAGGGAGCTAAGTATAAATTTATCGTACGCGACGGAAACATTTTTTTGCGGAAGAACGAGGAATCCAATTATGTACGCATCAAGACTCTCAAAACAGTGCGCCAAGGTTATTCTTTTTTCACTAAAAGGCTTGTAATGATATAATTGTTTATTACCAAAATGTAAGAGGTTTGTGAACACAGACAGTCAGTATTTTTAATAATATAATTTGTAATTCTTGACTGAAACGTGGTAGAATGACGGCGTTTCTGATTCTGATCCTTGATAATTGATACAACGTGATTGCCAAAGCAGTGGGTTACATCCTTCAAAGAATGGTGAAGGGGTGTTTATCGCTGCCACTAAACGACTTGACTCAGTACGACTTTATTCAGACAGGGCCGTTCCGCAAGGTGGAACATTTGCGGTGTACCTATACCTGCCACCTTCTATTCAAAAACATATTTTGAAACACTATATATACAATTGTAACCGTGTTTTAGATGCACTGGTTGGCGATAAGCTCCTAGTGGGTAACTTAAATTTAGACAGTACCCATGTCATGGATTGCGGGAGCGTGTAATGATCTTTTACTTGGTTACTCGAACAGGGAACACATAATATGTTAACAGATTTTCTCTCCCTTGATAATTTTAAACAGTATAATGGCATAACTCAATGGAAAATCTTGAGTTTAATTTAGTGCAACATAGCAGTCGCCGATATTGCAGGCATTCCTGACACCTTGTCTATCGTGGACCCGCTGCACCCTCCAATGAGCTTTTCTATCCCTTACATATGTAATGACACTTTATCGCCCAATAATGACGCCAGATTTTGTTTTTGCAAGGCCGGCAAGGTATAGTCATACCAGTGTTATTAAAGATTTGCACACTATCAATTGGAAGGAGTTACTTTGTGGTTGACGGTTATGACATGATACGGAGTTTGATTCTGAAACACGTTTTAAGACGTTTTTAGTAAGGTCCCTTAAAGAAAAATATGAATATCGTGTAGAATGCGGAAATACAATAATAACCCCCGTGATGTTTTAACGTTAAAACTCCTTAGAAAAAGGTGTGATTCACTGTTGTCTTCTTCCTATGCTTTATACTCTCGTATGAAGGATTCGTTAAAGTCAAACCCGAAGCTAGTGTGGACTTTTATTAAGAATATGCGCAAAGGTAAAAATACATCGATTCCATCGAAAGGCCGGATATTTGCAATCTTTTCGCTGATTATTTCGCATCAGTCTTCAATAAGTCGGATCCATCACCTCATTCTCCAGCGGTTGCCTGTTGTTGTGACTATCTTAGCTTTTTGTTGTTTACTACGGATGAAGTTTACAAGGCTTTGAAAAGACTTGACTCCACTAAGAGCGCCGGAACGGAAAGCATTCCGGTTTTCTTTGTCACTAATTGCGGAAAAGGCTTGGCATTACCCCATACGTTAATTTTTAACAGGTCCTTATCGGATGGAGTTTTTCCTTGCGCCTGGAAGGAATCGCTCATTTTGCCACTGTTCAAGAGTGGTGACAGGTGCTCTGTTGGTAGTTACAGGCCTATCTCTATCTTACCTGTATTTGCAAAGGTGTTCAAGTCGCTTGTTTATCCACTTTTAGTATTTCTATTTAAACATATTATTGCTAGATAACAACATGGAGCATAAATCCACTGCGACTAATCTTATTTCTTTCATCGAGGACCTTACAGTAGCTCTTGATCATGGTTATTCTATAGATACAATAAATACAGAATTCAGTAAGGCCAGACTTTAAACTATCGCGTTGCTTTGCATTAAAACTATTTCAACGGGACCTAAGCCCCTTCGTACACAAGGCTTTGCAAATCTTCGATACTCGACGATTTTAGTCTCCTACCGCCATACAAATCCATTGAGGTTCATCGCCGAAATTTATCCCGCCGCGACTCCAATTTGTATGGCGGTAGTCGCTTGGAGACTAAAATCGTCGAGTATCGAAGATTTGCGTAACCTTGTGTACGAAGGGGTAACACGACCACGCTTGTAACCACGGCCGCAGCATCGCGGCCGAAACGTCTAGCAATCTAGCAATAAGTAGACATGTACTTACTTACAAAATAATCGTGTTAGGTCCCGTTGAAATAGTTTTAATTCAGTAAGGCCTTCGATAGAGCAAAACTTACCTAGATATATACACATGGACATTGACCTTTCCATAGGGGGGGGGGGGGAGCTGACATTTCCTCCCCATGGGGGGTTAAGGTTCATGATTTAATAAGCTATAACATCATATTTTTTATTTACCAAATATCCACGTAATATCGCTGTAGTAGAGCATTTTCAAAATTTTTTTCTTTTCATTACAAATATAATTTCATATTGACGATTTATAGTGAGATTTAAATGCGAAAGTGTAATCATCCCATGTCAAATTCCATCGAACAAGTGAAATCAAGGTTGCGTACCTAAGTAATGAAAATATTTTTTTTAATGAACATTTTCTTTAAAAGTAGTCATTCGAGTAATACTTTTTAGGTTCACTATTAAATAGGCTATATCATCATATTTTTTATTTGCCAAAAATCCATGTGGTATCGCTGTAGTAGAGCATTTTCAAAAAAAATCTTTTTTCATTTTTACGTTTTTATTAGTTTTTTTATTTTTTACCATGACGGGTTAAAAAGTTTGTTCCAGAAAAGGATTCTCCATCCTTAAATTATACGAAAACGATACGAAACTTGCCCTAGTAGCTATAAGTGGAGAGGAACTATGCACCGACTGCAACGCGGGAGACAAATAATTCCCCCCCCTCCTGGTGCCCACCAGCAGTGGGCAATTCCGTGGCTACCGGGCTAAATCAGCTCAGAATGACCCAGAGAACAATCGTGCCAAGTGGCGTCTTCCGAGACAAAAGTGCAAGGTTTGGCCCAAAATCGACGCTTATTTCCCCAGCTTATACTGTTTACTTAGATCAACAACTTTTTTGAGATAGTTATTATTAAAGTTTATGGTAAAATTAGTAATTATTTGAATCTATGGACAACACAGACCACGCCCACACGGTCCACGCTTCAGCAAGAAACAACTGCACAGTCTGCGCATGTGCTTAGGTGAAGAGCCTTTAGCCCGTTAGTCGCTTTTACGACACCCAAGGTAATCTCTATTCCCTTGAGAGGGGTTGGTAGTATTATTTTGATGAGGCCATCGCCGCTCTTTGCTGTTGGATGTATGTGCAGCCTTTAGTCTATTAGTCGCCTTTTACGAGACCGAAGGGAAGGGAGGGGTTGGTAGTATTATTTTGATGAGCCCATCGCCGCTCTATGCTGTTGGATGTATAAGTAAGTAACAGCATAGAGCGGCGATGGGCTCATCAAAATAATACTACAAACCCTTCTCTTCCCGTGGGTGTCGTTAAAGCAACTAACGGGTTAATTTTTAATAAAATAAACCAATTCATATTGTATTGGATTGTTTTATTTTCTCGCATTCGTAGTCAAAAGCAGAGTGTAACACACGGCGCTAAAAACCCATTAAAACTCGGTTTCTATTTACTCCCTCGCTAAACCCTGTACCCTGTTAACAGATTTTCAGATTGAGGAGCTCGATGGCGCAGCGGCTAGCGCGTTCGGCTTGCGATCTTGCCCGCTAAGCAACTTACGTAATGCCGGGTCGCCTGATGGGTGACCAATTAAAACATCTCGAGCTTCCTCCGTGCTTCGGAAGGCACGTTAAGCCGTTGGTCCCGGTTGTTGTCGTAAGATGGCAGTCGTTAAAACCCGCCAACCCGCATTGGGCCAGCGTGGTGGGTCATGACCCAATATCCCATGTGCTATTTTTCACGTGGGAGGCCTGTGCCCAGCAGTGGGACGTTTATAGGCTGATGATGATGATGTTGACGTTGTTTTCAGATTGCGACATAAACTTCAAAGACGTGTCAGTGGTGGAGCACGAGGTGTGGGCGGTGAGCTGCGACGGCGGGCTGCACCGGCGGCTCGGCGTGGCGCCCGACAACCCCACGGGCAGCGCGTGGCAGCTCGTGCACTCCGGCCCGGTGGTACACGTCTCGGCAAGAGCGAGCTCGTTGCAGTAAAACACTCGCGTGACTGTACACAACGCCAAAGACAGCGCGGGGCAACACGTGCATTCCGGCCCTGTGGTCCACGTCTCAGGAAGGGCGAGCTTGTTGCAGTAAAACACTTGACTGTACACAACTCCAAAGAACATTTGACGAAACCAAAATATTGTCTTGCACAGTGATGTTTGATTATTACTTACTTTTTCATCGAACACTTCACTCTCGTTACACGTTAGGTCGTGTCTGCTAGAAGTAGTCCGTAATACCGCTTATGTTATTTTGAATCAGCGAAAAGTCGTGAGTTATGGCTGACAGCAGTTGTTTTTTTTAATTAAACATTTAATTTTGTTTGAATGTAATTAAATAGACACTGGCATATGGTCATTCTGGGATTTGGACCTTCTAAGATAGCGATATTTTGTATCGATATTCTGAACCTAAAAATGCTATGGCATTAAGACTTTATTTTCAAGCGACAATTTAGCTGGTGATCTTTTACAATATTATGACTTATTTTACTTAGTTATGATACGATACTTCTCGTGGCCACGATCGCTTATAATATAAGATCCTCGAATACTTTTAATACTTCCATTTCATATATTTAGGAAACATGGAAATCTAAAATTAGCAGTAAGCTAATAATAGCTTTAACCCGCATATAGACCCAAACAAACATAATATTAAGCAGTTTTATTAATTTAACCTTATATAAAATGTTTATTTAGTTTGTATAGGCAGACCTAGTTTTGTATTGTAACCGAGATATTCCTTTAAAGACTTATTTTTTTAGATTTTATCATTAGTGTTTGATTAAGTTTTTTGGAAGTAGGATCATTTATTCAAAGATAACGCAAATGTACTTTTTTAACGTTTCGTTATCTTTGAGTTTATTTAAGCGTTTTTTAACGCAAATAATCAAATATTAAGTTACCATTTACTGTTTGATTATTTTGTAACTATTACTGCTTAATTTATTGTTCTAGCATCAAATGTAGGTAGGAAAATATTAATTTCTAATTAATTATAACTTATATGAAAACCAAGTATTTCGATGTGATAAAATTATTTTATTCAACTTGTAAACATTTCTGATTTTCTAGTCATTACGTCAATGTTACTTTCAGCATAAGAATATAATATGTGTGATTGTCTTAAATATATGTAACTCAAACTTCAATCAGTGTAGCAGCTTAAGCTTGAGAGTAATAAATATATACTTATTTAATCTGTCTTTTATTTACAATAAACATGTTCACATGTAAAATGAGTGATCATAAGGTTATTGTTTCCATCAGACAAAGGAGGAATCTTAGGGTCCGGCTGTCAATGCCTACAATGAAAAAAACCTACGGTAGCAAATAATCCACAACTCATATTCCCTAATTCGTATCGCGTTATGACATAGTAGCCAAATGCCTACTTTTTGAAAATAGGTACAGTAGCCGCTCGTCTGGAGTGGCTCAATTGAGCCATAAAAAATGGCGCGTCAGTGAGCTGGCTCAATTGAGCCATCAAAACATGGTCTCATATTACGCGTTCATGCTCCTTTGTTTTGTTTTTGTTAGCGATAAGCTGACACGTGTGCGTTCACAATGAACAAGGCTCCGTGCGTGATTCAAGTGTTTCGTAGTGGCGTCTAGAGAGAAAAAAATAAGAAGTTGTCGTTTGAAATTTGTGGTTTTTTTGAGCGTATTTTGAAATCGGATTTGATGATTTATTATCGTGTTGATAGTAATTATGAGCTGATTTGTGTTATAACGTGTTTTTTGATGCTTATGCTTATTACAATAAAATATGTGTTTTCATTAAGGTTCAGCGAGGTTATTGCAATGCAACTACCGGGAAAATGCAACTAATCAAAATATTTTTCAATAAAATGGCTTGATAGTGACATCTAGATTCAACAAGTGAACTAGTAATCTTCATAGAAAATAATAGATGGAGCTACCACGGTGTTAACTGTTTTGCCTACAGTCTCATTTAATATTCGCCATTTTTATGTCAGTCACTACAGTCTCATTTAAATCGGCAAATTTTTATGTCAGTGTTTGACAAAACAACCGGTGTTGGAATTTATAGTAAAAAAATATGAAATTGGTTTTTCGAGTAGAAAATTGAGTGGAGAGCAGATTTAGTACAAGGTGAGTCCTTTACTATTTGTTTTTATAAAAATGCTGCGTTTATTAAGTAATATAGCTACAGATACATTTTCCCCTTGAAATCCCGTCGAGTGGCTATTGCGACTTTTAGGTTAGTTGCAATGACCCCATCTAATTTGTATGAAATCGGCAAAAGCGGCCTCGTGGTCGATATTTTAGTAAGGTAAGACAATTGCATCGCAACACAACACACAATCAACGTCGGATATAGGCAAGGTTATAGGGTATGGACGGTGCGCGAGAACGATGCCACTCTTTTCGTGTTTCATACAAAATGTATAGGACATGCGGGTCACGGCAGAAAAAAAGCGGTGCGGCGTAGGTGGCGTGCGCTCTCGCCGGTTGTATATTAGACTCTACACAACAAGACAACAAGATTAAAATGTTTTTCCTGTTACTCTATACTATAGATAGAGTAACAGGGAAAACATTTTCATCTTTCGACCGGGACCTACCTACGTATTTTATGAGCACCCTGGCCGCTTCTTAATTTTATTTCATAGCTCGCTTATTACTTTTCATTTGTTGGTCTCTAGGATTGTAAGAAAATAACTTAATATTAAAGTAGGTACTTATTTCATTAAGTTCAGAAATATTACTCAATTGAAAATGAAATATTACTACTGCTGATATGATGATGCTGAGCTACGGAGTCGTTAGAAGAAGCGTCAAATCTTTCTAATACTTCTAACGCGCTGTGAGCCAGCGTTTATTTCATCAATTTGAAGATATTACTACTAACACCCGAATAAAATTTCTTTCCAGATATTGACAATCGATAAAGATTAAATAATCGCCATTTTAAATTGCTTTTACTTTTTTACATTCACAATGCAATTTTTATTACTTACTTATTGAAAATGAAATATTATAAGAAAAAAAACTTGGAGGAAAAAGAGTTTGCACGAATTATTACTGAAATTTGGAATTTACTCAATCCCGTAATACTACAAAACGAATTTTAAAAAAACAGCAATTTTTCCTGTTAATAGGTAGTTACGCTATTGAAGAGACGAAATTTGATTCCTTATCATGGATGAAATGGCAGCAACATATTAAACAGCAAACCGATGCCTATAATTCCATCACGGAAGATTGTGTTGACGACGAATGAACCTTAAATGGACCCAGATTGCTCAACGATGTTAGACCATCTCAGGAACAAAATCAACTTCCGGAACAATCTCGTGCTACTCCACCTGATTTGTATGTAGTAAGATCCTTGGACGAAGAAGCAGATAAGTGTGGTCTTCAAACATCTAGCCAAAAAGTGCCAAGTCTTCTGAGCATAGTGATTAATAAATTTAATTCAAATTTCTAAGTTGTTCCAAAAAAAAGATTTCCAACCAAAAGATATGGTGAGTGTTGAACCTGTAGGAAGAGAGATTTCAATAATATTGAACGAACCAAAAGCTGCTACAAAGAACAATAATACTACTATTTATAGGTTAATAAAAAATCGTCCATATGGGAATATTATGAGATTTGTAGTGAAAATAATAAACTGGCCCAGTGTTTGTTATGTAGCATCAAGGTCTCAAGAGGCGGAGAAGGAAAGAAAGCAAGTAAGTAAAACGTATTTAAATTTATGTTATGTTTTATTGTTTTTGTTGAAGTGAATAAAGTTTAGACAACGTTGTTGTTATATAAATCTTATAAAAAGTAAAACGTTAGGTTAATTTAATAATTTCGAAATAGTTTTATTCACTTAATACGTTTACGTAGGTAGGTGGTTGTTTGTTAACTGGTTCTGCCTTAAACTACGTACCTACTTACCTTGTTGTTGTACTGTACCTATTTGTAGATACCTACTTACAAAAGAAAGGAGATCGATTTGCCCTAGTTGTTTCGGAACAAAGTTTTATGAGAAATTATTTATATACCTATATTTATTTGATTTTCTATAAGATAGATAAGGGAAATAAAATAACTTATTTAATTATAATTAATTTTATTTTCTTTTATTTACAGCTACAACCTCTTTAAAGAACCATCTTAAAACCAAACATGCTGACCAATACGCTGCTTTAATTAATTTTCCATCGACAAGTGGCAGCAACATGGGCGGTATTTCTACTTCTACCGAGGCCAAGATGCCAGCAGAACCTGGAACGTCCAGATCAAAAGAACGGCAGCTCACCCTGAAGGAAACATCAGAAAGGAAATTGCTCTGGGACATTAATGATCCGAAATCAATAAAATATCATTACTTGATTGGCGAAATGATTGCTTTGGACAACGAACCATTGTCACTTGTGGAACGAGTTGGATTTCAGAGACTTATGGCAAACGTTTTGCCCCATTATAAAGTACCTGGTTGCACTTACATGACCGAGAAAATTGTTCCGGATATATACAACAGAATTTGTGCTAAAATAGAAGCCAGTATTTCACAGGCAGCAGCATTATCAGTGCATATAGTCCATATATCAGTGACATCTGATATATGGACATGCCAGCACAATAACAAGAGCTTTCTGAGCTTCACTGCGCACTGGATATCTCCAGAGTTCATTCTGGAACATGGCGTTTTAGCTATGAAATTATTTCCTGGCTCACATTCTGGTATCAATATTGCAAAAGAACTCAATGCTATTACAGAAAGATGGAATATTCCTCAATCCAAGCTCCTTTTACTTGTCCATGATAGTGGCTCTAATATGATAAAAGGTGTGCGAGATGCAGGATATGATTCAGGCAGGTGCTTTATTCATTCACTACGAGCTATAGATCATTCGCTAAAATCTCAACCAGAAGTACAACAGATGCTAGCTGCTGCGAGACGAATTGTTACCCATTTTCATCATTCTGGCTTAGCAGAGCAGAAACTTAAATCTATTCAACAAGAACTTAACTTGCCAAACCACCAACTAGTACAAGATGTGAGCACACGCTGGAATTCTACCTATAATTTAATGGAGCGATTATTAGAACAAAAGCGAGCTGTCTCCTTGTACATAACAGATCATAGGGCCTAGTCAATTGGCAAACAAATGAAACGCTACGAAATCTTCGCTACGATAAACCGAATGTATGGGATTGACATAAGCAAAAGTTACCTACGACGTAAAATGTACGCTAAAATAGACCTAATTGACAGTTTGACAAGCCAAGAATCGCTAATCTAGCGATCACTCAAACATTGAAGATAAAAATTCACACAAAATGGCGATTGTTTGATCAGCTGATGAAGGAATAGTTGTGTTGTGTTGAAAGTTTTGTTTAAAATGCTCTTTTTAGGGCTATTGTGGACTGCGATAATCAAGTGCTCAGGCGCTAAGGAAGAAATGTTTCCCTATGTTACTTGGAGCAAAGTAACGAAATCGAGTTTGTTGTACTTGTGAATAGTTCTCAGAGTTCTCGTTTACGAACTTTCAAGTATTTAGCTAAGGTCTGCCGGGAATTGCGTGCTGATATAGTTGTTGCGATGTGAGTGACCAAATAAATGTGTGTCATGCAACATTTTCCGCAACGAAGAGCAAGTCGCTGCATAACAATTTGTAGGGGCTCTCAAACCATACAAACATTTGGGCCAAATAAATCCACCTAAGTACCTTTAATCATGACAAGAAAGGTCAAGATTAAGACAACAGTAAGGGACTTTTTGTATAAATATTAAATGTAACCTATCCATAATGTCCATTTATCAATTTATAACTTAGATTGCCTATTTGTTTTACAGGTTGTAATGAAGATTTAATTTGCCAGTTAGCTTAGAGTATTAAACCAAGGCTCTAAGTGTAGTAAGGTGTACCTATTGACTATACCCTATAAATCTTATACAGACAAGCATCTTTCTTAATAGGAAAAGATATCAGTCCTTACGTTCAAACGGTAAGTTTTAATAAATAAATTATTACTTACATAATAAAGGTAAGTATTATGCCTATTATTATATTGGGATTTACCAGGAAATGTCAGTTTTGTTAAAATTGCTAGAATAAAGAGTATTGACATAAAGATAAAACTATTTTATGTGGTTTTGCAGATTTGAGACGACGATTCAAAAATCTTAAATGTTACCTCATAATTTGGAGGATGGACTTCCTCAGAATGGTGAACAAACATGGTTATTTGGTGAAAAACAATATCAAGCAATTTTGTATAATACATACCTACTAACTTTTTATCTATGACAATTTTCTATAAGTAAGTATATTGTTCTAATTTCTTAGGAGATTCTGGATACCTTCAAAAAGCATAGTTAATGATAATAACAACAATATTTAATGCTGCATCAGACTCACAAGAAAGGAGGGGTGTGGACCACATGTCATATCCAACAATGAAACTGCATTGAACATGGCTTTGGCATCGTTGAATTTAGTTATTTATATGATTTTTTTTGTGGAGCTCTAATGTTGTCAACGTTTTTATTCTACAAAAAGGAGCAGTCTGTGCCATAAATATAGTTAATTTAGTTCTAAGTTTATTGTGCTTTATTTAAAAAGATTTACTTATGTACAAAAAAACAATACCTTCGTTGACAACATTTTTATTTTAAGAAAAGGAACAGTGTGCCATAAATATATTTAACCCATAAAATAGTGATTTGGTTTATATGATGGGGAAAAATTAAGTATAAAGTTAATTTAGTTCTAAGTTTATTGTACTTTATTAAAAAGATTTACTTAGGTAGGTACCACTAAAAAACAGTACCTTCATAAACACACAATTGGCATTTATTTTTATACACATATAGTTTTAATGTCAATAAGAGAAAGTGAAGCCTCATATTTAATAAACTTTGACTTTGAGAGAGTTAGGTAAGGAAATAAGAATATATTAAGAAATACAACATAAATGTTATTTTTTACTTGATATTTAATTTTACTTGCAGTAGGTACCTATAGAAAATGTTTAAGTACCTACTTATATCAATTTCTACTAGTCATAACATTAAGCTATTGAAGTTGTACTTGATTCATTATCAACATACAAAGGTAATTATATGTATAAACTTGCATTATTATTATCCGATTATTAAATCTGGTGGGTTCTATTGTGTTTGTTATAATATTGTTTTTTCTTTAAATAGGTGGCTTAACATAAGCTGGCTTGTTATACATATAATACAAATTAAGTTCCATATCTAGCATACTCTGTAATAGTTTAGTTATTATCAATTTGGCGATTGTGAAGTAATCGATTGTAATTGTTGCTTGAGTTTGTAATGTTACTATCACATTTTTATTTGTGTGAATCTGTAAATGGTTTGCTGTTTCACATTTTCAGTGTTATACTTTTTATAGAACTGTCGATTCACTTGTGAATATAAAATAAATAAAATAAATTAATTGTTTTTAAATTATTTTTGGTAAATATATACTACCTACCTACTAACTTTTTATGTAAGTATGACAATTTTCTATAAGTAAGTATATTGTTCCAATTTCTTAGGAGATTCTGGATACCTTCAAAAAGCATGGTTAATCATAATAACACCAATATTTAATGCTGCATCAGGCTCAATAAAGAAGGGATGTGTACCACATGTCGTATCCAACAATGAAACTGCATTAAACATGGCTTAAAGTTGTACTTGATTCATTATCAACATACTAGGGTAATTATATAAAATTAATTGTTTTAAAGTTATTTTTGGTAAACATATAAATAATCCTATGTTTTATTATCAACCAACTCATAATGAATGGCAGTGAAATAAATAATGTAAAATAAATAAATATTTTAACTTGTCGCGTAGAGACCACGATCATGTCATTGTGTCTGTGAAGGCGTATATTTAATAAATGATTTGACTTTTAATTTCAATTATTTTCGGTACCTACCGCTATAAATAAGTAACAATGAAACAATCCTATATTAAGGCGATGTTGTCTTCATCGTCATCCTATGAACGTCCTGAACGTTCCCACATGAACGACAGCACTAGAAAGACTGGGCTATAACAGGCTTAAGCCCTGAGCCAATACAACCGCAGTGTGCTTTACGTGCCTTCCGAAGCACGGAGGAGCTCGAGACGCTTTTTATTTGGTTACCCATCCTTTAGCTCGGTAATGTGAAAGTTGCGTAACTAACTGGCAAGATCACAAACCGATGCGGTGCGGGCGGGGACTTTTTGCATTAGTTAAACCTCTAGCATTACCTTTCAAGTAACAGTAAGTACATTGCTTCGCTAGTTTGCATATTTTAAAATTAGTTTTAATTTAACTAGCAAAACCATGTACTTGGAATGTTTTTTATTTTATTTTATTTAGGACAATAATCAATTAGAAAAGTAATGTGATAGGTGTTGTAGTTAGACAACTAAACCCGAAAGCCATAT
Organism: Scoparia ambigualis; assembly: GCA_963921215.1. Taxonomy (NCBI): domain Eukaryota; kingdom Metazoa; phylum Arthropoda; class Insecta; order Lepidoptera; family Crambidae; genus Scoparia; species Scoparia ambigualis. The sequence continues at coordinate 20,687,243 of OY992507.1, forward strand.
CCGCTACGCCATAGAGTTACTTTAGGCGATGTACTCATACAAGATGCAAACGTTTTAATCACTACCTAGTGGGTACTCGCATCTAAGATCAAACTGTTTAAATGTTCGCGCGGTTTGTAACATTTAGTGTTATCACTTATTTCATTACAGACGGACGTCAAGTTGTTAATATTTGAGAAATTCTTGGCAGCAAGCGTTTGCTTGTGGTCTTCAGTCTTAATTTATTTATATTATAAGCTGAAAAATGGGTTTGGTCTCATATCAATATCATATTATGGTGGGTAAGTCACTCGTCATCATTATAAGTACTTATTTACAAACGTGCTTGCCTGGCAAACTTCCGGCGAAAAAAGCTATTGATTCATTTTTCAAATTGTCTCAAGGAGTCTACCCGAATTTCTTAGTAAAGTGACATTCAATTCACTAAAACTCAAAAGGATCGGTGTGGTTACTACCTATTTATTAATCTTACATAGGCGTTACATTATCATCAAACAAAAAAATACTAAGACAAGCCTGTATGTTCTATATCCCTTAGCTTATCGATATCGATGTAGCCTAGCGAATTTGATGAGCGATTTTGAAGCTGTCACCGGTCGAGCGTTTGCCAGTTGACTAGGCCCTCATGAAACTTAAATAAATCTGACACATGCTCAATGGGAACTATTGGAACAGTGTATCAAACTCCTCAAACCATTCGAAGAAATAACAAAAATAACTAGCTCAGGTATCTCTTGCATCTCTGAAGTGATTCCACATGCAGTAACTTTATTAAAATATCTGGGAAAAGCAGAGACAGCTGAGAAAGTACCTAATTTAGTCACGATGAGATCTTCACTGCAGGCCGAGCTAGAAAGGCGATTCAGCTTCGATGATAAAAACAAATATCTAGTTGCTACTTTTCTGGATCCTCGATTTAAAACGAGTTTTCTAGGATTGGTCCAAGCAGAAAAAGCAAGACAAAATATTCTTCTAAAAGCTCTAAAAAAAAGTTGTGATGAATTAAGTAGTACCGATGACGATTCTTCTCCAGCGCGTAAGAAAAGAAACTTGAATGAAAAAAATGATAGGACTGTTGAAATACACGACAGTTTCTGGAACTGCTTTGAAGAAGTTGTTACAGATAATATGGGAAATGCTAATGATGAGGAGGACGTGGAGAAGAATGTTGTGGCAAACGAGTTGGATTTTCATTTGAAAACAGTTCGCCTAGATCGGAAGGACGATTCTTACAAGTGGTGGTCAGCAAACGAAAAACAATACCCGAACCTTTCGAAATTTGCAAAAGTTTATCTTTCTTCGCCTGGTAGTAGCGTTAATAGTGAGAGGTTATTTTCTGAGGCTGGTAACGTTTACGATGAAAAACGCAATCGTGTGCTACCAAAAAATGCTGAAAAGCTCGTTTTTATCCATCACAACTTACCATTTTTAAGTACTAAAATGTTGTAATTTGGAAATAAATACATAATTTTGAGTAAAATAACGTGTCTTTTTTTACATGATTTGCTATTCGGTATTCAGCCGATTAGTAGGCACTATTCGGCCGAATATCGAATAGCAAAAAAGTGGCCGAATAGGCCGAATACCGAATAGTTGCCGAATATTCGTGGCATCTTTAATAAGAATAAGGAAGCAAATTATTCACCAATCGTGAATTGTTGACTAAGTCTTTTAACGTTCTTTTTATAGGTAAATGATAATAATCTAGATTTTAAGTAGGAATAAAAATAATATTGTCAAAGTGGTTTTTTTCTCGACTGTAACTTTGAAAAAGTAGGCATTTTGCTAATATGTCATTACGCGATTTAGTCATAATACGAAGTAGGGAATATGAGATGTGAATTATTTGCTACGTAGGTTTTTTTATTGTAGGTATTGACAGACGGACTCGAATCTTAAGTTTATATTTTTCTCAACAGGGGGTTTTAATCTAAAAGCAGGAATGAGAGAACTACAGTAATATTATACTAGTGGCAATAGGTAGCCGTAACATGTTTATTGAATAGCTTACTGAATTGTTTTGAATACTTACAGAAAATAAAAACCAATTCATAAAGATAATTAAGACTGGATTTTGTTCAGTTAGGTAATGAATGGGTAATAAATACATCAGCCTTAAAACTAGCCAATTTACAAAAAGCCCCTATTTGGTTAGTTAAAAATTTGGCCCAGTTAGCACGCAAAATTAGGATGAAAGAAAGAACCTAAGCTGGAAAACTTTTACAATATAGAAGATAATGCTTTACCCCTTTAGGCACGTTATGTCCTATTACCTAAATGTCCAGTCGGTTCGTTCGGTCTGTTACCCTGAACGTCCATTCCCCAAATGTACACTAACTTGAATGTCTACTTACCTGAACGTACATTCCCTAAATGTCCACTCACCCGAACGTCTACTTAACTGAACGTCCATCCTCTGAGTATCCACATCTCTGAACATCCTTTCCTCTGAACATAGGTAACTACCTGCTTTTCTATTTATATTTTTTATTATTTTTATTTTATTTTGCAATATGAGAAACATACAGCACATAATAATACATGTTAACAGTACATCAAGTATGTTACATACAGGCCAACAAAGTAAGCAGAGAGGGGGTGGTAGTATTCTTTCACCGCTACGCGACACGGCAAACCCTTAATAAAAACTCAAAGAATAAAATAACTGTTCGTATAGCGCCATTTATATATTTTGTAGATAACAAAAGTAAAAATAATATATACGAAAAAAACAGATAATAAATAGTAAATAAAAATAAAAAAAATTTTGATTCAGTTGGAGTTCTATCACACTTTTTGAAGGTTTTAAATGTGAAGAAAGCACAAACCTTCAGAGAAGTGTACATTCAAAAAGTGGACGTTCAGATAAGTGCACGTTCAGGGAAACGGACGTAACAACCCAACTGGACATTCAGGTAATAGGACCTAATGTGCCTGAAGGACTCAATCAAATAACTACTAAAGGAATTCATAAAATCTATGGTTTTGAGGTTCTTATTAATAGTGAAACCTAACCGATGGCATAGCGACATTCATAAGTGCTCAATAATTATTGTAGCCTAAATTGAATAAATTATTTTGAATTTTAACCTAAATTGTTTACTTAATAAACACATGTAGGTATCACGCAACCGCATAAATAAAGGTTTAAGAGGCCTATTACATCGCGACTGTGATTTTTGCGTAAAATGGCCAATTTTGGCGGTATGGATCTCAGAAACAAAAATACATTAACAATTATGACTTATTGAATAGCGCGTAGCGGCCTCGCTTTTTCTAATTTTTCCTTAACTTATTAATTATACTTAAAATTGCAGAGAAAGTGCGCGAAGGCACTTTTTTGAGCTCATCGATTGAACTACTGTTCTAAACAAGAGAAATAAAAAAATTATAATGTTATCTCTTATAATAGTCGAATAGTGCGTAGCGGCCTCGGAATTTTTAGATATTATTGATTTTATATAGAAAAAAATCTTATTCTAAACCAAAAAACTTCGTAAATCGCTATAAGTTAACTGTGAATTTCTCCAATCTACGATAATATTATTGAGCAAAATTTATACCAGAGTAATTGTTACTTCATGAGGAATAAAGATTTTATAATGAATTTATCATCCTATTTCGATAAAAACGATAAATACAACTGCAAAATTACTACAAAATGCGATGCGCCGGCTGTCCGAATTCAACTTATGCTCACAGAATGGAGAGATTTGTAATATTATGCACAAATTTATTATCCTATTTCGATAAAAACGATAAATACAACTCCAAAATTACCACAAAATGCGAAAATGGGCATTTAACGCAAAAATCACATTCGAGATGTAATAGGCCTATTAACAATATAGGATCATTCTAAAATAATACAAATAATTTTTAAAGTGCTACAGCACTTTATTGTTTTCTTTGAACACTTTCATTGACATCTGTTTATTGCTTGACATTTCTTGTGATGCAACAAAATTAACAATTTAAGAAGAGATTTTACAGCCGTTAAATTTAGAAAATTAAAAAAAATGCTTTCACCACATTCTCTTGTGAGTTTGTTGAATATTTTTACGCGTTTTATTAGCTTTACTATATTGATGATAATGAATCATCTTTATAGTGAATCAATCAATCATTCTCCAAATAATTACGTATCTCTGCATTATTCAAGGCTTTCTTAAGACATAGGATGCAAAGTTGTTACAACACCAGAAATATTAGGAAACCTATTGATACTACAGAAATCAAACAAAAGTGTCTATCCTGATACACACTTATAATTATAATGTTACAACAAATAGTCTAATTCATACCTAAGAAAATGATTGTTAGGGTCGTTTTGTATTCTAGGATAGCCGGCAACTAACGCGTCCTGTCCTCCAATGTATAGGGTGTTGTAAATCTTCCAATATACATCACGAACTTTTCTTGCAGGATGGAATAAGCCCTGAAATAAAAAATGTGGTTATAACAAAATAATAATTTTAATTTTAATTTAAATGATGGGTCTGAATCAAATATAAAATGTACACATTAGTTGCAATAACAACTATGCTATTGTGTATATGAAACTATGACACAATTTGTATGGAGCTTATATGAATCTAGTAGGCAAAACAACAAATACAAATTAAATCTCGGTCTAAAGTCAGCTTCTTTACCAACCTGCAATGCATACTGCAGTATCTTGACGGGGCCGAGGGCCACGCGCATCCCCTCCACGGCGTCCATGAACGCCTGCACGAGATGCGGCGACGTCTCGAATATGTTCGGCCACACGTGGTTGAGCAGATGCACCAAAGCGTCCTCGCACCCGAACCCGTACACGCCCAGAGCCATGTGCTTGATGGCGGCGCACGCTGTTTGCCGGTGCACTAGGTCTCTGCGAAGAAGGTACAATAGCGTTTTGTATTTGCCAATTTTGTAACAGAAAAGTAACGATTGGTTAGCTTTTTGTAACACAGAAACAGGGAGTTTTAAAATGCAAGGAAGATACGCGTAAGGGCGCTTTCAATTTAGCAGGACGTTGGGGCACCACGATGGATCATGTTCTATTTGCCTTGATTCACATAGAGTCTGCACTATTGAGACACACGCACGGCTGCGGTCCGTTTGTCGTACGTAGGTCAGAATACCCTGGTCGTTACTAATAAATAGTCTGTTTCAAGTGTTATTTGAACCATGTTGGTCCTGCTCTAAACACTTAATTGAAAGCAGCCAGACGTTAAAAATAGTATATAAAAATACTCACGCCCCCATACGAGAGATCAACCACTATTATTAATTAGATTATGATATTTTTACATGTGGATGTTCACGTAGCATGTTCTAGCATGTTCCACCGTAGGCCACATCATCATTTACCATCAGGTGATATAGTGGCCAAATGCAAGCCTATCACAGAATAAAAAAGAAAAAAAAGATAGAGATATAAAGAGAAGAAAGAGAAAAGGAAACATGACATATCTGATACTTTTTTATTACATACTTTTTAACAGTAAACCTGTTTGTTTTGCGTTAGATATGCAATAAAAACTATTTTAAAATAAGCGCACGCAGTTTGCCGGTGCACTAGGTCTCTGCGAAGAGCGTACGATACCGTTTTGTATTTTGTCAATTTTGTAACAGAAAAGTAACGATTCGTATTAGCTCATTTTGTAACACAGAAACAGCGAGTTTTAAGATGCAAGGAAGATGTACGCGTAACGGTTAAACATAGTATAAAAAAATACTCTTGCCCCCTACGAGAGATCAACCACTATTATTTAGTTAATGATTTTTTTAGATGTGTTATATTACTAAGATAGGAAACATGACATTATCTGTAACTTTTTTATTACAGACTTTTTAACAGTAAACCGGTTTGTTTTGCCGGTTAGATATGTGATAAAAACTATTTTGAAATAATAACCTAACTAAATTTAAATAAGGTACACTCGCCAGCAGATAAACCTACTCAAAATAAATTTTCTCTAAACAATATTAATCCATAAACCCCAACGTTCAAAATGTATTGAACGAAAACATTTGAAATTTCGTGGTGTTGACCTGTTGGCGACAAGGCTGTATAATAAAGTTAGTATTTTCTGTCATAAATTATTTATGCCAAATATTTACCTGTCCATCAGAGCATCTTCGAGCAATGGGCATACTGCATAGATGTAGTCTTTACCCATTTCACCGATGTACTCGAATAAGAATGATAATGATTTCAACACTCCGTTTTGGACATTTAACTCGGGTACTCTGTATTCGTTCATCAAAGCTGGCAACACCGTGAAGGGAGAACACGTTTCGGCCACAATAGCGATAGCCACAGTGGTACAAACCCTGTAAAGAACAATACAAAACAGATTATAAATAAAAATCCACTAAAAGTTTGTAATAATTGTTTATTTGCGTTAAAAAACGCTCAAATAAAGATTACGAAACGTTGAAAAAAATGTCTACCTCAGGCGGAAATCGAACTCGCATCCTCCGCAATCCGGCCGGCTGCGTTGACCACTCCACCACCGAGGTATTCGATTTTTTTCAACTTTTCGTTATCCACTAAAAGTTGTTTTAAATTAAAATAGGTAAGGGGCAGTTTATTAATTACGTAAGACGAATGGGGAGAAGTCCGAACAAAACATATTTTTCAATAATTTTATTTTATGTTAACTGGGTGTGTTCACGACACCTTTTTACTTGCACAAGGGAGGGGGTTAAAAAGTGGTAAAAATTATCTTAATCGTAATTCATGAACGGCCCCTAGGGTACAATATTCGGATACATCCAATCTCGAAATACTAGAAGTGTCATCTTACAGAAAACATACCTGTTTTGTCGTTCTTGTACTTTCAAGTTGTTGAGAAGAGTCGCGAGCACATCGTGCGGGCCGATAGCCTTCGCAATATAACCGAACGTGTTCACAGTGGCTCTTCTTATAGCCTTCTTGTGCGCCTTCAGGAGCTCCAGCAGTTCGAAACATATTCTCATCCATTCGCGCGCCGATACAAACTCCGGGCCTCTGTCTGCAATACGCCCCACCAAATCGATGCAGTTCTCTTGCACTTTCTCATGTCTGTAATTAATGTTTATAATTATTTATAATCTTACAAAAATTACTTCATATTCATAAAAAAATATTATAACTTTAGGATATTGTTTCGTAAGTATAAAATACAGTTTGTACAACATAAAATATTTAAAAAATTATATGAATCATACCTGTTCTTCAAAATAGGTGTGAGTCTGGGTAGTAAATCTTTGATTGGCGGCGTCATTTTAGTCATTCCTATAACGTTGACGATAGCCTTCAAGGCTCCCAAGATGGAGCCAAGCACTTCGGGGTACTCTTCACCCAGGTACTCGTACAACACCACGCCCAAATGACCCATCAGCTTTTCCTGTTATAAATAAGAAAAAGAATTTTATTGTTAGAAATAAAGTAAAATATTTTGTAATAATAATAATATTAGCTTTACATTGTCACACCAATTATCAAGTCCTTTAAAACTTGTTTTTATTGGTTAGCTAACGGATAAATATACTTATTATACATAGAAAACATCTAGACCCGAAAACAATTTAGAAAAATTCTAAATTGACCCGACCGGGAATCGAACCTCAAGAGATGGCGACGCCAGAACCGGCGCGCTGACCACTCGCCCATGGATGGACGTTGTCATCTTTATCTGTCGTAATTGATTTTTTTTTTACATTACCTCCTGACATGTCTTCATTACAACGGCTATTCTCGAGATCAAGTCCGCTGCCTGCTGTCGCACTTTAGCAGACTTGTTGTTCATACGCCAAAGAATAATACCACAAATCTGCGGGAGGTACGGCTTTACACGTTTGCCGAGTTGGTTCACTATGGTACCGAAGCCATTTAACATCACCACGTCCTGATAAAAGAAAATCATATAAATATTTTAAAACAATATTGAAATTGAAAAGAGAAAAAGCGAAACTATAACTTACTTCAGTTGTCTGTTCTTGGAATGCGTATAATATTCCATCAATAAGAGCCTCTTCTAGTTTCGAATCAATATCAGCAGCGCCTAAATTAGCTAGGATCTTTTCAATAGATTCCATTACCATTTTTCGGTACTGTTCATTGTCATCTTTGAGATCATCCACGATTCTGTTGATTATTTCTGATGCTCCCACCTATAACAAAATATAGTTAGTTAACCTGTTGCGCGCCGTGAATACAGACACAATAGAATTTTAATTGTTCCGCGCATCTTATGATGCGCTCGGAAATTTATGGGTAATACAATCAATTAAAATTATAAGAAATTGAAAATATTGTTTCATATTTTGTATAAACAGTCGTTACCTTGTTTGCGATTTCAACAGTGGTATCCACGAGTTGGCGATAATTACGTCGATCTAGAGCCATGCGGTGATTCCAGAAGTGTTTGAAGAAGTGCGGCAATATTTCATCCATTATGTACTGAGGCTCCACACCGTCGGTACCACAGCACTGTTTCACTACCTGAAAGATAATAACTGTTTAGTACGTAGCTCAGTACACTCTAATGTTAACTGTCTTTACATGACAGGGGAGGTAGTTTGCTCTTGCCAGCCACCTTGCCGTGATTGTCGCTCCACCTAGTCTGAGGGAGATTTACGCTACGCTTGCCATACGTGGTTTCCAACCCAAAATTCCTCTACCACAACGGTCATCAGTTCTGCGTCTGATATGGCTGGCACATTTCCCCTTCAGCTCGCTAATCCGGTGGTCTATGTCGGTTACCTTGGTTCTGTGGGATCACGTTGTTTCGAATCTGATCCGAAAAGAAACTTCGATCATAGCTCTTACATAGCCCACTGAGCGAGTGGGCGTCAAATTTCACGATCGGTTGTAAACTGGAAGGCCTTCGATAGATCAGAATTCGTTATAACTAAATAAGGGATAAGAAAGGTACAATACAAATCTTCTTTATCTCCTAATCCGGCGACTGGAACTCACGTATGAGGATCAGCATCACTGCACGCGTATAGTAGTTGGCGTACTCGGCGTCCATGAGCGGGATGAGGTAGTTAATCGCCTTATCGTCATAATAACTATATAAGGATTATCGTTATATCGTACCTTCAACACAATCTTCTTTATCTCCTTATCCGGCGACTGGAACTCGCGTATGAGAATCAGCATTACTTCACGCGTGTAATAGTTCGCGTACTCGGCGTCCATGAGCGGGATGAGGTAGCCGATGGCCTTATCATCATAATAACTATTGTGATATCGTTATATCGTACCTTCAACACAGTCTTCTTCATCTCCTCATCTGGCGACTGGAACTCGCGTATGACAATCAGCATCACTTCACGCGTGTAATAGTTTGCGTACTCTGCGTCCATGAGGGGGATGAGGAAGCCGACGACCTTTTCGTCATAATAACTAAGTGATATCGTACCTTCAACACAATTTTCTTCATCTCCTCATCAGGCGACTGGAACTCGCGTATGAGAATCAGCATCACTTCACGCGTGTTATAGTTTGCATACTCTGCGTCTATGAGCGGGATGAGGTAGCCGATGACTTTTCGTCAAAATAACTAAGTGATATCGTACCTTCAACACAATCTTCTTCATCTCCTCATCAGGCGACTGGAACTCGCGTATGAGAATCAGCATCACTTCACGCGTGTAATAGTTTGCGTACTCGGCGTCCATGAGGGGGATAAGGTAGCCGATGGCCTTGAGGAAGGCGGCGAGCCCCTTGCCGCGATGCGTGCGGATGCCCTTCCACAGCGGCTTGAGCACTGAATCGAACGACTCGATGCCGTACGGCGTGGCTGCTTCGGCGAGTGCGGCGCTCGCTAAAGCGGTGATCGTACGCACTTTCTGTTGCTCGTCCACCAGACCTGTTTACATACATACATAGGTACTATGAACAAAACCGATACAGCACTATTTTCAAAAAATTGTGCTTGCACCAGATGACCATAGTTCGTCCCGCCCTTTGTTTAACACTGACCAATGACGACGAACCGTTTATTTAAAAGAATGAAATTGTTGGTATGTGGTGGCCATACCCCGTTTCGCCTTTAGTTTTCACTGATTAGCGACAAATAAAACGTCTCTTTTTAACATCTTGACTGTCTTCACAATTTTATGATTTTTGAGTTAATAGAGGGATGTTGTAGCAAAAGTTTAAAAAAGATATTGGGACAGGACAAATGCACATGAAAATAGCCCTTAAAGTGGTATGCGGCAGATTTTGTTGGTAGTACATACAGTCACAACAATATCCTAAAAGTTAGTTACATACTAGGCAATGAGGACCGCAGAAGCAGAGCACTGTCACACTCCATGTTTCACCAAATTACAAGAGTTTATGCGCTCAGCGTAATAGGTGGCGAGCCCATCGCCGCTTTATGCTGTTGTATGTATGTGCAGTCGTTAGTCCGTTAGTCGGTTTTTACGACACCCAAGGGAAGAGATGGATTGGTAGTATTCTTTTAATAAGCCGCCACCACACAGCCATACGCTCTTCAATGAACTGGATACTCTTATTCAAGTCGACACGAAGATATTGTAAGCCAATATACGACCTCAATTTTTAAAATCACGTCATCTTTCAAATTTCCTCACATAGCAAAAATACAATTAAATGTATGTAATGTTAATTCCTCGAATATAAACTTAATGGAATTAATACTTAATATTTTAATTGCATTTTCAGATGTCATGGACTTCCGTATTATATTGCCTGATTCCATTGAATAATCACAATGCTTATAAATACGGACACCAAACCTTGAAACAAGGCTTACTCTTGAAACACAATTGCATTAATCAATTTCCAATCACAAATCTAAAAAATGTCAAATGGCACTTTTGTAAGCGACAATAGCGCCACATTGGAATTAAATTGCGTGGAACTTGACTGAACAAATTATTATCGAGATGGCGTTCCGGAATTATCTTTACTTATCCCAATATCGATACATAATAATCGCATTGGAATTGTATTGAGATTGAGTATGCGTTCAAGAGTAACCCCCCTGGCTACATTGAAAAATCACAAAGATGAACAAGGGGTGGTATATGTAGATTTTTAAAGTAGATACGTGAATAATAACATGGATATGCCTTTTACAAATACCGGTTTTCGGAATTTAAAAGGTATGTTAAAATTATCTCAGGTATTGAGGTACATTTTTGAGTACATTACATACCTACATTGGTATTTAAATGGACAAAACATTAAATTATTTGTAATCTAAATTATTTGTAGGCATGTCCATATTATGATTTCGTCATGAAAATGACGTCATTTGGTACTTAAAAACTCTACCTTTTCCGACCCCTTGTAATTAAATAGCAAAAGATTTAAGCAAGAAAAAAGGAACAATACACTGAAAAACATACCATGTTCAATAATCTCCACCAAGGATTTGAGGTGAGGTAAAATAGCACAGCCCATGAGTATAGCTATTTGTTGCACGATCTTGATACCCGTATGTCTAGCTTGCCAAGACTTTTTGGATCTGCACACAGCCTTCAAGAAGGGAAGCAATGAAGGTATACCTGCGAAAAAGAATTATCATCTTATTACAAATATAATAATAGGTAAAAAACTGACGAATCATATTAATTTCACTGTTACTAAGTAAAAGTTAAAGTGTAGGATACCTATACCAATTAGGGTTTAACTCCATTTAAACACTATATTTATAAAGGAATGCAAAAGTTTATAAGGGTATACCAATACCAAACACACCAACCAACCAAAGGCAATACACCTAACTAGTGCACTTGGCTAATAACCTAGTTCTAGTAGCTATTATAATGTATCCTATCGTAAGATTTGTTGGATGTCCTTAAAAATAAATGAATACAGATAATACATACCCAAAGCAGACGCGACTACAGCGAAGGCTCTGGCGGTGGTGTTTCGCACATACTCATCAATGTTGTCGATATCGGGTCTCATTGTGGAGATCATGGTGGCCAAGCCCGCGGCCTTCGCCAAGTTAGAGATGATCTCGCGACCCTCCACGCGAGCGTAGTAGTCCTCGTCAATCAGCAGAGGTTCAATTACGACCAAGATCTGGCAATAAAAATTCAACCGGCATATTTAAAGCATGTACTCGCTAGTGAACTGTTCCATAATGATATTAAACATAACAGAAAAAGGCTCCTTTATAAAAAAACTTCAATTTGTTAATAATTATAGTTTACTAGCGGCCCGACAGCGACTTCGTCCACGTGGAAACCGTACCCCGTGACGAATTAAAAAAAAATCTTCATACAAACCTTGTCATGACAATTACAAACACAACAAAAAAATAATTAGCCAAATAGGTGCATCCGTTCTGAAGCGATGTGCGTACTAACATTCGAGGCAATTGATTTTTTATTAATATAGACTCTTGAAAAAGTGTAAAGAGGTCGCCACCAGTCCGGTTCTGAGTAGGGATGGCGATCTGTGATCGACTTATCCAAGAATCGATTTCTTGGAACCAATAAATCGTTGATGAGATTAGTTAGATTGCGATTCGAATAAATTTAAAAATGTTTTTTTTTAAATTTAATAATCACCATCCCTAGGCAGATCTTAGAGATGGGTAGAATCCTAATAATTGCATGTCTCTAAATGGAATATTTATTGGGACTTTTTCTGCTGAAGATGAAGGCCAGTAACGACAAAGACACTCGAGTTTACTAATGAAGAGTAAAAGAAAAACCACTATATTACCTTATGTACGTAAGGTCGCACTAAATCGTCCAGCTTGTACAAGATTCTGTCAATAACTTTGACTAGCAAGTGGCGCTCTTGATCTTCCAGCGTAGGGCTCATAAGCAGCGGCAGAATCTGATTGAACAGCGGCCCCGCGCCGAACTCGCGAGCCTTGTCTGTTATCTGACGCAAAGCGGCTTTGCACATCGGTGGGGTGCCGTTCTGAAAGAAATTTGATATACCTTGTAGTAGATTAAAATAGGTTAAATATATTTTCATAACCATGTCGCGTAGCGGTGGAAGAATACTACCACCCCCTCTCTTCCCTTGGGTGTCGTAAAAGGCGACTAACAGACAAAACTGCACATACATCCAACAGCATAGAGCGGCGATGGACTCACCACCTGTCACGCTGAGCACATGTGCAGTCGCTATCTGGTGAAAACTGGACTATGGCAGATGACTGCGATTGCGCTCCTCATTGCCTAGTCTCTGACTAACCCTTCGGGGATAATAGTCGTGATTATATATAATTATGTATGTATATTTTCATAGATTGTCACAGACAAATGCAGACGACAACAAAGTCAAAATTCGTCAATGGAATTTTGAACTTAATGATTTGGGAATAAGGATCAATATCGATTGGAGAAATTAAACAGTTTTGTGTTTGTTGATCTGCTGGCGTATACATAAAAATAGGGTTCATTATATGGAGGCAAGCAGATCATCAACGCAAGCAATATATTCATGCAAACATTGCTCACAAACAGACATTCATACACGTAACTAGATCGACTGCAATTGCGCTTATCGCTCACCTCTATAAAGAGGCAAACAACTTTAATGGATGACCTACAACGGATTCACTCCTACATAAGCTAACGCGAAAATATCTTAGAGCCACCGCACACATGCTACTTTTCGATTTAGCGACTGTATCGATGCAGCATCGCGTTTTGGCGACTCTCCGCGTTCGGACAAGGTATCGGAATCATGCGTTTTAGCGACTTCGCAACTTCATGAGTTCAGACGCTGTGACGAGCTTTCGAAAGGCAACTCTATCGCCGTGTTTGACGTTTTTCAGTGTGCGGTGTGGAATTTGTGGTCGCTGCGTTCAGCTTCCAAAAAGCGGCTAAATCGCCGATCGCCGATGCTAAAAGTAGCATGTCTGCTCTGGCCCTTAGACGGCCGTAAACCCTGCAAAAAATCTACACACACCACATTACCTTGATCTTAAGCAACAGCTTCATAATCTTCCTCTCCTTCAACTCTTCGGGGGACAGCGAGTCCTCATCGACATCGATGAGCAGTTTGTCAAAGTACTGAGCGTCCTCCGGCTTCATGAACGGCAGCTGCTGCGCACCCTTCGGCTGGGGCTCGAGCAGCCGCGCCGCCGCCGCAGCGCCGCCCACTTCCTCCGTCTGCATGAAAAAGCCGATTGGGGTACCCGCCAATGGGGTGGGCGTAGCCGTCAGCTTACGTGCCGGCGTCCGTATCGGAACGTAACCTGCCCAAAACAATAACAAACGTTATATTGCTACGCTAACAATTTGAAACGTCGAACGAAACTGTTATATTAAGTTCGTTCGAATAAATTTCACAAACAGCAATTTTTTTATTTTTTTTAAAGAAAGCTCTGGTCGACTATTCCGACGGCACGAGACCGTAAAGCCTTTAATGTCATCATCAATCATCTGAAAGAAAAACGTGGCAATTAAAATATATGTCTGATTTCGATATTTAAATTCAACACATGTATCGTTCGTTAACGTTGCTACAAAATGGTAGTTTATCCACGGTGAAGGCTTTAATACATGTGTCCTGAAACTAAAGTTGTGATTAATGACTAAATGTTGTTTTTCTTGAACATTTTCATTGTAATAAAAGGAATAAAAAAATTAGTTGTTAATCTATTACGTACCGGCAGGGGGCGGTAAAACCTTGTACCCGGCTGGGAACATGGCATCGAGCTCTTCGTCGGTGTATGGGCGGTTGCGCTCGTCTATCTCTTTCTCCCAGCGGTAGGCTTGCAGCTGCTCGGGCGTCATGGCCGCCACGTGGCCGGGCGTGGGCGTGGCCAGCGCCATCGCCTTCACTCCCACTGGAGTGGACTGCGGAAGATACAATGTGTCAATAACTAGTGTCGCTTGATGTCAACTATTTTTAGAATAGACCAGAAAATTTACTTTAAACACAAATTATTGCAAAGCGCCGGTGGCCGAGCGCTCAATTTCCAAAACGGGCAGTGTGTTTTCGTATTTTTCGATGCATAGCCCGGGCTTGAGATCACTTACACGCATTTGGCAAACATGGTGATTCAGTCAATACCCATCAATTGTGTACATATCATATCACAGCTTGTTTATTTAAGTGGTTAAGAAAATTGGAGCTTATTTTAGAACTATTATCAAAAAAATATAAATGCCTTAGAAGACGCAACTCAACTAGCCGCATGGTTATAGCTCAATCTCTTCATCGCTGTTGTTTTTATTATTATAATTTAATTAATAGCTTCGTGTTTAGCATTAAACCAATTTCAAGTGGTATATATTTTAACTGTACATTTAGTATTGTACGGTTGATTGAATTAAAATGGAGTCTCACAACACGTGTTGTTGTAAAAGAACACGTGAGAAACTCCGCACTGTTGGTCATTTAGGAAGGTCTGTGCCGAGCAGTGTGATGTTTATAGGCTGATTATCTATAAAATGTTCAACTCACTCCACCCGGCGTGAAAACAGGCGTGTGCGGAGTAGGCGTGGCTTGCGAGGGCGTGGCATGAGACGGCGTCGTGTGCGAGGGCGTGGCGTGCGACGGCGTTGGAGTAGCGGCCGCGGGCGTGGCGCCGGGCGTCTCGTCCCATCGCGAGCGGCGCTTGGTGCCGGGAGTGGGGGTCTCTTGTATGGTGTCGACGCCGGTGCCGCGATCGGTGCGCGGCGTCTCCGCCCAGCCGCTGTTGTGGCCGGGCGTCTCTGTGGACGATAAGAAAAGAAAAGTCCACCTTTGCTCACTATTGTAATTATATTTTATTTTCTGTACATGTGTGTTTTGTGCAATAAAGAGTATATAATATTTATAAGATAAGACTGCTTTATAGATTCGTAATATTTGATTTGTGTTCGTTAATAACGCTCAAATAATTTTGAAAACATAACGTTATAAAAAATTACTACCTCAGGTGGAAATTGAACGCAGCCGCCCGGATTGCGCAGGACGTGGGTTCAATTCCCAGTTGATGTAATATTTTTTTCGACATTTCATTATCTTCGAGTTTATTTGAGGGTTATTAACGCAAAAAATCTAATATTACGAAACACTCGAGTTGTTGCACTGCGAGTTAAAAGCGCTTTCACTCAAAGGCGTTTGAGTTTCTTGAATGTAGCGCGACTTAGAACCGCTGCTGTAGCACAGCTGGGCATCCATATAATGTGGTCGTCATATAATTAAGAATGCTTAAGTGTGATACAAGATTTTTTTAAACACATTTGCATAATTCCTCCTTACACATGTTTTATACATTGTTGTGCCATTGCAAAATGTTTTTTCACTCCTCTTGCTCAAAAAGACCGTCATTGTAGCGTTCTAGAGCGGGGCTAAAATAGCTTTTCTTGCCCTAGGGGAAAAAGTAATTTTTTTTTTAATTTTTGTCTGTCACATGACAATGAGCCTACAAAAACGAAAAAGTACCTATTTAGTCTTATGTAGAATAATCATGAATAAAGACTCGACTTATTACTGTTTTAGATCAACAACTTTTTTGAGATAGTTATTATTAAAGTTTATGGTAAAATTAGTAATCATTTGAATCTGTGGACAACACAGACCACGCTTCAGCAAGAAAAAACTGCACAGTCTGCACATGTGCTTAGGTGGTGAGCCTTTAGCCCTTTAGTCGCTTTTACGACACCCAAGGGAAGAGAGGGGTTGGTTGTATTATTTTGATGAGCCCATCGCCGCTCTATGCTGTAAGATGTATGTGCAGTCATTAGTCCGTTAGTCGCCTTTGACGACACCCAAGGGAACAGCTGGAAAGACTGCACATACCTACTATCCAACAGCATAGAGCGGCGATGGGCTCATCAAAATAATACTATCAACCATTCTCAACCCTTGGGTGTCGTAAAAGCAACTAACGGGTTAATTTTTAATAAAATACACCAATTCATATTGGATTGTTTTATTTTCTCGCATTCGTAGTGAAAATCAGAGTGTAATGGCGGCACTTCACTTGGCGTATCGTGTTCGTGTGGCGATATCGTTGTGTTTGCCCAAATAATCTGGCACATCGCTTGGCGTCAAACAAGCCATCCACACATGGCCTATACGGACAAACAACGCAAATATTCACCATATTTGCTTGTTCAGAAACAAATTGAATGCAACAGTGATGGACGTGTCAGTGGCAGCAGCTTATTATATTTATCTAAATGCGGCTAGCCAACACCTGTTTCTTTATTGTGCAGGGTTCTAATAAGTTATTTTGAATATCGATTAATGCAACGTGTTCGGTTTTTGTTTTTATGGGAGGCATTTTTGGGGTCCCAAACACTAGGATGCATTTAGTATAATTCCAAAAAACGCAATACGGTTTCGTTTTTCCAATCCATTTTACTATGTTTACGTATAAAAAACTGAACACGTCTGAACAGGACAGCCGCACGCGCGCTTCTGAACAGAACCAAGTGTGGACGGCCGACGCAAATATTTGCCGTATTTGATTCCTTTGATGTGTGATCAAAAACCGACAAGTGGACGGAAACGCATATTCGCTATTTGCGTTGTTTGCCTTATTCGTGCAAATAAAGCAAATATATTCAAATAGGCCGTCTACACATTGCCGTGTTCGGACAAATAATGCAAATACGCGAACCCGATACGCCATGTGAAGTGCCGGCATAACACACGGCGCTAAAAACCCATTAAAACTCGGTTTCTATTTACTCCCTCGCTAAAGCTCGGGGGTAAAACTACCTCGTATATAATGGGTCATTTTAGCCCCTTGTATAACAATCTACTATTATACTATCGATATATTTATTTACATACGTGACTAATTAAAAACATAACAGATAAATTTAATACATCCAATAAACTTTACACTGATTATAACATGACTACTAACTGGCTAGCTACATAATTAAGAACGATGAACAGTTTCTTTTTTATTGAAATTTAAATATCGAACACTGTCTATGTCACTTCTATATTGAAACGATATTTTTTCGTAAAATAACAATGCGACAAATCTACTAGGGAAGTCATAACATAACTTCGTGAAAAGAATTGGTCGTACAATAAGATAGATCATCTGCTTTGTACGAAAACGATGGTTTACTATGATGTGAAGCATTTTAATATGAATCAAACGACATCAAATATTTCGCGCGCGTCTAAACAGAGAAAGATATCGCGACGAGATGATAGAAATATCGTTCGTTTGGCAAGACAAGATCCTTTTAAGGGGTCTAATGAGATAAGAAAAGAATATTTTGGAAAAAACAACCCTTCAGCGATCTCAGCACACAATATTCGGAGAAGTTTGGTAGAAGAAAAGTTGCACGGACGTATAGCAAGAAAGGTACCCATGTTGAAACAGTGCCATAGGCAATCCTATCTTGCATTTGCAAGAAAGCTTAAAAACTGGTCAGCTCGACAGTGGAAAAATGTTCTTTTTTCTGATGAAATCAAAATAAACAGAGTATGTTCTGATGGCAAACGTTACGTGCGGCGTCCTTTGAAAAAAGCATTAGACCCCAAATTCACAAAAAAACCTTAAAGCATGGCGGTGGAAATATGAAAATTTAGGGGTTGCTTTTCTGGTCACGGAATCGGGCCTATTAAGCATGTAGAAAGTAACATGGATCAACTTTAGTACAAAAATATATTGGAAACAACAATGTTACCTTACGCCGAAAAGGTTCTTCCGGTAATTTGGATATTTCAGCACGATAATTATTCTTAACATACGGCACGCTCAGTTTAGGAATTTCTCGAATAACAATTAGTTTCTGTCTTAGACTGCTGGCCAGCTAACAGCCCAGATCTAAATCCAATTGAACATCTTTGGTGCAAAGTCAAGAAAAGAGTATCAAATCGACAATGCGGCAATTTGAGAGAGTTTATAAACTCAATTTCTTTTAAAAATGTAAGAAATTAGTAGAATTGATGAATCGCAAAGCAGATATTAAGAGCCGCGGAGATGCCACGAAATATTAATTATAGTTTAAACTACATTTATTAAACTAATTTCACATAATTAATGTATTTTTACTTAGCCTATGTTTCATCAAAATAAATTCTCGAACAATTTCAATTTTCGTTCTTAATTATTTGTCCAGCTGTGTTTGTAAAAAAAATTGTTACTCTTCAGAAAAAGGTATTTTGTAGTGTCCGACTAAAACATGTTTTTTTGCCGAAACCGAAACCGAAGGTTCGGTTTGTTTATTATTTCGACCGAAACCGAACCTTTTATAAACGTGATTAAAACGTTGAATAAAAATGCCAGTGTGCTGTTCTTTTCAGATATTTGATTAATTAAACATCTCGCCGGCCTAATATTACAGGTTTCACGTTCAACTGTTACCAAATTGAAATTTCAACATTGTTGAAATTGACACTGGGCCAAAATTGAACTACCCTAAAAGTGAAAAATTGAAATGAAACACTTTTTTCGGATATTTATTGCATTTTAGGGTTTTGACTTTAGTCCTGACGTTTCGAACCCTTTACAGGGTCCGTGGTCACAGGGAGACTGAGGTGTTGGTCGTCTCATAGTTAGAAGTTTTCGCCTACCGACAATCATTTCTATATTTAATCGGGTGCGTTCAGGTTTACACAATACGTTCTAACAATATTTTTAGATCTTGCAATGTGTTGCTGTTGGGGCTGGAATTTGATGACCGGCATGCTCCTACTTGTAGTAGTTGTAGTCAATCAAAATGTAGTCCTACTCAATTTCATATGCAAACACTCACATACGCATACCTATAAAGTGTAAATCGAGCGAGCGAGACAGCGATAAGTTTCAACGTCAGCGGTAGGGGGTCAGCAAGTAGCGCGTTGACGTATCGGTCGCTTCGCAACAGACGAGTACCTACGACCTATTCCGACGCCACTGCGGAGTAGCGTCTTTCTCTTTTTCACACAGCAGAATATCCGCATTGTGCGATGTAACCTGTTTGCTCGGTAAATTGCGACTAAAGTAAAATTGTGCCTTTAGGCCTAATTTTGGCGGCTCACTCACGAGACGCTACTACCGTATCTTCCCTTTTTCTTTTAATCTAAGGTATGATGGGGTCCCAGGCAGGTGGTAAATTCCAACCATCCTGTCTATTTAAATTTCGATGTTTTTTAATTTCAATAGCCCCGCGTATCATCCTTGGAATGAATCGTTGTTCTTTGGCGAGTATTTGAGGTTTGTCAAATCTGATGTAATGGTTGGGTCCCTCGAGAGCATGTTCGCACACTGCAGACTTATTTTCGCGCCTATGCTTGACGTCGGCTGTGTTTTTTACGCGGGTTCCTACACTTCTCTTTAGTAATGAAAAATTGAAAAAGTTAGGTAAATTAACTGCAATACTAAGGCAGCAACTTGTTAATTGTAAATGGTATAAAATAAAACAAGTTTAGTATTAAAATATGATTATCATATTAAGATGTGTTTCCTTTATTTTCACTACACGAGCAAAAAGCAATGATTCAGTGGCCGGCGGAGTTAGGCGAGGCGAGCGACGCCATATTGCCAGCCGTGCCGAGCGCACCCGACGTTAGCCGACCACGACCCGAAAGTACGTTGTTGTAAGTTTCGGCGCGGCCGAAAGGTCGGCTGGCTGTTTAATGGCCGGAACCGAACCTCTGGCCGAAACATGACTTTTTGGGCCGAAACCGAAACTTCGGTCGGACACTATATTTTAGTGAAAAATCCATTATTATTTTACACATTTTATTCCTAATTCCTTTCGTTTTGGTCATTTGTAAATATTTCAGTACATATTAAAAAGTAAAGTCGCCGGTTTTTCTGTCGTGGCACCGCACTATTCTCCTACACCACGCAATGGATTTTTATGCGGTTTTCACTAAAAGATAGAGCGTTAACTGAGAATGGTTTTTGTTTATATTTCTAAGATTTATTTTTTTAAACGGCTGAACTATGACAGTCTTTCTAAGTTAGCGTGAACAAAGGCGCGGGCGGCCCGCTAGTAAAATAAAATATAATTTAAGTTTAGACAATTCATAACACTTATTTAAAGTTCTGAATAAGAAATTTTGATTTGATTTCATTTGAATAATTTCAGAGAGAAACACAAAAAAATATTACATTATTTGTTCAAAAACTTTCTGTATTATAAATCGTTCTTAATTATATGACCACCACTGTATATTCAAGTAGCGCGACTGCAGAGCTGCGATATAGTAATGGCGGATATGTATAAAGTACTCTTAATTTCTTACACTAAAGTTGCTTCTGTGTGAGTGTTCTGTGTGCTAAAGTTATAAAATGGTGAAGATACAATATTCATGAGCCATTGTCTTTTGGCCCCAGTGCCATTTGGTGCAAACTTTAAACTTAACTTTTGAGCTCATCTTTTTTAACACTGATTAAAGTAAACAGTGTGGCCTTGCTAAAAACTAGTTAGGACTGCAGATTAGTATTCACATTTACAATTATTTATTTAGATGTGTGTAACAGCGCTAGGATATTTGAACTACCGTTACCTCTGTCAGTTTTGGGTGTTTCATCCCACCGGTTCCGCCTGGAGGTGTGCTGAGCTGGCGTCTCCCTGCCGGGGGTAGCGTGTCCGGGCGTGATGTGTCCCGGCGTGGCGTCCCACACACGCGCTGAAGGAGTGGCGCCGGGCGTTTCGCCGCCGCGGCCTCCGCCGCCGGGAGTCTCTTCCCAGGCTCCCCTCTTCAAAATGGTGTTTATATGATTTTAACAAAAGCAAACAAAACGTGTTTAAAGCCTTCCTTTAAGACTATGCAGCCAGAAAAGAGTTGAAATGCCTCATATCTCACGTCCTGACGATTAATTACAAAAACAACAAAAATAGAATCAGCCAAATCAGTTGAGCAGCTCTGAAGTGATGCGCAGCAATGCAAGATTTGATTTAATCTTTAGACTACTAAAATATTTATTTATATATTTATGAAGTTACAATTTATTAAAATGTAAGGACATTTTTGCTAATCAGCATGTAATTTTTGGATAGAGACTTAAAATAAGTAACTTGATCAAATATTAAAATTAAAATGTTTAAATTCAATAAATTTAATAGGTATGTAATTAGAAAGGCTTTCTTACCTCTGTATCCCAAGATGGCGTAGATTGAGAGTTGGGTGTATGGGCTGAGATAGGTTTCTTGGCTGAAGGAGTATCTTCTGAACTTTGATCCCAACGACCTTTCCGCTTGGCAGCAGTTTTCACAGATTCGCCATTTGATTGAGCGACTGGTTTGAGTGTACCTTCCCTTGCTTTTTCTAAAAGTTTTTTACGCAGCTAAAAAAAAAGTGAATTAGCTTACTTCATTATTAAATAGATAATTGGTTCATAAGCAAAACTGTTTTGTTATGTATAAGCTTACCTCTGTTTCTTCAGCTCGAAGATACTGCTCTTTCATAATTTCAGTATATGTTCTAGAACCTACATCTGGAGTTTTTCCACCTGAAAATTATATCACTGTTTTAGTGACATACACAGAAATAACACAGAAAAAACCAAATCAACAAGAAGCTTAGAGTAGTTTATAGTTCCACCTGAGGTAGCTGTTTTTTAAATGTTTTATTTTAGTTTACGTTAGGTTATTATTAGAGTTGGGCCGACTATGGTATTTGCCGACTAATCGGTTTTCAAATTGCCTTGCGGCTGACTTAGTCGGCAGTGCCGATCATTTTTAAGACCACAGACAGCCACCGGAATTACTCAATATTAAATATTTTAGGTGTTTGTTATACTATTAAAAACTTTAATGATTGCTGAGCAATTTATGCTCCCCACAAAGCATCATGGTGAAATGGAGTTACTATTAAACCACCAAGACAACTCTTCAAGAATTAACGTCCCTGTATTGGGGAAAGCAATGTTTTGTACAAAATGATGAGCAGTTGACATAAGGCTATTGTAAATTGAAAAAAATACATATGTTTTTAGGAGTCATTAGATTTCTGTATTATATGTTATTATTTCAAGAATTTGTTTCAAATTTCAACAAGGCTATGACCTTGTGCAATGATCAGGCTATTTACATAAGTTCTTTTAATGTATTTATCTAATTCAGGGCATAGTACAAGTGACTTAAAAACAGGGTTGGAAAAATCACGGTTTTTTTTAAATCGATTTTTTTTATTTATTAAAAAAAAATCATGTTTTTTATTTTTTTTATTTATGTGACAAAACCAAATACACTATTATTAGTACTTACTGACAATTGAATAAGCTGTATGACACAAATACTTTTAAAATTATAAAAATAAAATAATTATTTTTTTAAATTTTTTGATTATTTTAAATTACGTACTTTAAAAATTAATATAGATAAATCTTGACCAATTATTGTTAGTATCTAACTTTACAAGACTGATTTCTGATTTGTTTTGCTTGCAGTTGAAGACAAATTTCAAGTACTTACTTGAAATTTGTGTTTGTACTTACTTGACTTGCATACTTATGCATGCAAGTCTTTTTTTATTTTATTTTTGAGACTGCTAATTCTGTGTAAGCCCTTTGACAGTATTTTATTGTTAGTAACTAGGTACTAAGTATAATACCATTTATTGTTATTTTCATTAAAGATAATATAACATTTTAAATTGTTTTAAATCAATGATTTTTATCTAAAAAATCACCTGATTTAAATCAGTTTGATTTAAATCAGCCAACCCTGCTAAAATACGAAAATTTTCACTTTTTTTTGCAGTACCCCCTTAATTAAATTGTATAGACAAAGGCAGGGTATATTTTGAGGCTTGTCACAGACTTCAAACAGTACGGATAAAATTTAGTTCTACAAGATGATACTATTTTGTTTTTTTTTTAGTTTTAATTTAAATTGGTTTATTAAAAAAATATTGATAAAAATTGCCATGCTGAGCAGGTTGTGACAAGTTTTGTTTACATTATCAACTTTTTTATGTCCGCTGTTCCTTTAGATATTTTAATATTAAATTATAAAATATCCTACTAATATTATAAACGCGAAAGTTTGTAAGTATGGATGGATGTTTGTTACTCTTTCACGTAAAAACTACTAAATGGATTTGCATGAAATTCGGCATACAGATAGTTTATAACCTGGATTAACACATAGGATACTTTTTATCCCAATATTTCTACGGGTACGGGGATCACGCGGGTGAAATCGCGAGCCGCTAGTGTGTAATATTTTTGTTTACATTTATCTAGTGTCGATTATAATCGGCATAATTCGCCGAATAGTTGGTGACTAGACGCCGATAGCCGGCCCATCTCTAGTTATTATTATTTTCAGTGACTGGAATAGGTGAAACCAGAAATACCAGATGCCAGAATATATTTAAAGCTACAAATTTATGTATGTAGTTTAGAAGAATTCATAAACAACAAACTCACAGCACAATATAGCTAACTAATTTATTATAGTCCATACCAATAAAATTTTCCCTGGAGATCAAACCGATGATTGCACAGAACCATCAATATTTCACAGTAATCAGTCAATACTAATTAATCAAAGCTATACATCCACACACTGCTGCACAAATTTTGCTACACTTTTATAAGCATATTTACTACATTTATTGTTATTAAATCACAATTATTTAAATAAATTTTTAATTTCCATTTTGAAGTCTGCTGTCAACATGAATTTATCTTTTCAATTATTGTGGGATCAAGTAGATTTAAAGTGATTATTTTTATCATACAGCTCATTGATTCAATGAGCTAAATCATATTGAATTTGTTCATTCAATAATACGATTTTAACTGTATCATAGTGCATTGCGCAAAATACCAAATTAATGAAATCAACACACATTATACGTGACATTATTTCGTTGTGCTGAAATACAGTAGTTGCATGTCATTAAGGAATGTTGCATATCACCATTATTTTATGATAAATAAAAATGATGATGCAGAAGAATTATAATTATTTCATAAATGTTTACGCTATTATTTATTTTTTAGCAATTAAAAATTCCTTCCGATCAGTTTGACTCAGAAGAGTCAGTGTAGAGCAAAATCAATTATTCAATTAAATGTCAAATTACATGTTTGTTTATCACCAGGGAAAATTCAATTGAGACACATTATAGAATTACCTTCGGCAAATGGATCAATTCGTTCAGGGGATATAATCATCCTTCGCCTCTTCTGACGATACTCATCTTCCCTGTCTGCAATTGTTGGACGTCGTTTGTCAGCAAATGGATCATAATCCTTGTCACTCTAAAACAATATTTATTTATTAATTCCCTGTCAGCTACCATAAAACCAGGCACAATAGAAATTCAATAGTTAGTAACAAGGTTAGAGTGCTTACAAGTTCATAATCTACAAAACTTATTACACAAAGATTGAAATCAATTTAGACAGTGGTACTCACTTGCGCAATATCATTCAGTAATGAAGCAGGAGCTGTATAACCCGATCTTTTTTGTGATATTGGTACATTTTCCACATCTTCATCTTCGAGTTCATCATTAGCAGCTATCGATGTGACGTATCCATCATACCTCGATTTACCTCCTTGGCCAGCGTTGTCGTAAATATCACTATCGTAATAGGTGTCTGCAAGAGACACACCCTTGCCAGATCCGTTTTCTGGTAGTTCATTTTTTTTGGTCTGTATTTCCCTTATTTGAGCTTCAATAGCTGAAAAACAAAGGTAATAGTGGCGTTAGGTAAACACATACATATTAATCAAAAAATAAATGATTGAAAAATAAAACAAAAATGCATGACGTACGGCGTGCAACGTTCGACATTTTGAGAAGTTAGCAAACCGACGACACTCCGACCGAAACAGCGTTCATCAAGATAATTATTTCGATTCAATAACTATATTTTATAAGTAGAAAACACGTAAAGTTTGTAGTTTTTAACACAATAACGCATGCAGATAGCAACTCGCAATATCACAATCACAAAGATGGCCGACGCGAGAATAATAGACTAAATAGACTATACCAAAGACTATTAAGTATATAGGTATAAAGACTATAGTATAGGTCTTTGGGACTGTACTATATTATAGACAAGACCATTGTTTTCTGTGGACAAGACAAACAAAGACAGTGTACACCAATGATGTGTACACTAAAATGCAATCACCATTGAGATGACAGTTTATTCATTTTGGTGCGTAGACCTAAAAAATTAACCGTAAAGTGTAGGTACGTAAACATGTATGTACATACATCGCTTCAATGTTGATAATCTTACAGTAAGTAAAGCATGTGCCACACGGTTGTAATCCAGCGTCCCAACAGGGGTCACCTTGGTGGGAAGTTTTCTTTCCAACCGCGGATTGTTTTTCGTCACACACAGTATGACATCCAACCGCCAACACGCTCGTAAATGACGCCATAATTGACAAAATTTTAAAAAGTGGGCCTTGCTTTAGTAGTTTTGTCCGCAACTATGACGAAAAACTAAAAAAAAGGTGGATGTAGCGTTGGCTAAAAGAACGATCAATGCTCAGCCATTCAAACTTATTAGAGTTATTGGACTTTAATGATGAACTGTTACCTCCAGCTAGCACACAGACGTATTGCAAAAAGTAGCTAGATTGCTCGATTTTCAACCCAAAAAGGTGCTAGAATTTGCTAAATGTTTTCTTAGTAAACAAAAAACGAAACATTTAAGTAGTTAGTGAACAATAAAACGAAACATTTAGATTTCTTAACAGGTATTCTTTTTAATATTTAAATTTAAAGTCTGTTCAATAAGTCAATTGTCGCTGCCTGGCTTCCAAAAATAGCTAGATTTCAAAAAATGAGCCTTGCTTTAGCAGTTTTGTCCGCAACTGATGACGAAAAACCGAAAAAAAGTGGACCTATCATAACAAAAAACGATACAATATATTCCACAGACATGGCAAATCTCTATAAAGATCGATTAATTCGCTTATAATAATTATATTTTTATTAAATTATTATTTTGCGTTTGCGGCTCTGCACTTCGGACGACATTTTGCACTCGCATACGTGCGCCGCTGCCTGTGCCTGCCACAGCGCTCCTGTTTTGGTTGGTTATAAACCGCCGGCTAGATGGTTGTAATCCACGCTCTCCAACTGCGGATGGCAAAACGCGGCCGTCAACCAAGGACGTCGAAGGTCATACTAGAATTAGGTTTTCATCTGCCGTCTACACGGATGGCAACAAGCAAGGAATGCCCCTTTCCCATCAAGGTGACCCCTGTTGGAACCATAACGATAATCCGCTAGGTTTTTAACTTTTTGGTTGGAACGCTGGTTTACAACCGTGTCGCCCATGCTAAACCATCTGCAGTCTACATGGATGGCAACAAGTAAGTTCTCACCAAGGTCACCCCTGTTGGAACGCTGGATGGACAACCGTCTAGCACATGCATATCATATCTAAGTATTTATACTCCGATAAAGCTCTGGGAGGCGACGCGATAGCTTTAGTGTAATCCTAAAAAAACAAGTAATAAAATCGGCAGGACTTCGCCTTGTTCGCATTAATCAAATTAATTATTCGTACTAGAATTGCTTCGGTAGACTCTGACCAACGAACCGTGACTAGAAGGAATGGCGGCAAATTCAAAAATTCTTGGAGTGACAACACTCACTAAACTCTGAAAAAACGACGTTGATACTTGTTTTTTTTTTAAACTGTAGATCAACCAAACATATAATTTGTAGTATCAATAAATAAGAATAAATCTTAAGAATAATTGAAAAAGCATTTGTGATAATGAAAATACCATAATTAATATTAACTACCTTACAAAGTAGAATAGAAGAATTTTATTTGTTGGAAAATGGCTATGTCATTGATGATATTGTTTCTAAATATTGCGTTTCACTAGATATAACTTCCTTTTGTTCAAGTGATAGTAATATTCTTGACAATATTTTAGTTTTGTCTCACTAGTACTTGAAGTTTCTGTAGGTAAGATATACAAAAATTGGTTGGAGAGTCAACTCATTGAGTTAAAATGTACTACGTACTAGAGAAGATGTCACAACTAGATTGTTTGCTACACGCGTTAGAGTCAGCTCGCTCCAACTATATTAGTCTGTGGCAGGCGCCAGACGCAACAATACTTGTGTCTTCTGTTCTATTTTAAATATGCCTTCATGTGTGTTAAGGTACTGTTTAAAGAATTCATAAAATACAAAGAAAACTAAAGGAATCACTCTTTACCTGTTTTAAATATGCACTAAATTATCGATTTATCATGCATTTGACTAATTATTTTATGAAATCGCCGCGACATGAGCGGCAGCCATGTTTCGGCGCTAATAGACCTTTTGGTCGCGAGAAAAGAAGCGGTCTAGCGTTGTTTATTTGGATTGTTCAGAAAGACGATAAATTATTATTTTAGCGCTGCAGCGCACTTTTGTTTTAAAAAAACAAAACTTTAAAAAAAATAGAACAAGTATTTTGCTTGGGATAGCTCCTCTAGTACGTCGTACATTCTAACTCAATGAGTTAATTTTTAATAAAAGGAAAAAGTAAGTATACAGAATTAACCTAGAATTATTTACGACTGTATTAGTTTTTTATAGTAAAATGTAAAATAATAGTCGAGAACAATAAAAGAAGATGAGTTAAGTATCAAAATGATAAATTCAAGTACACAAAACATACCTTTAGTTTAAAATTATTGCCATAATAAAACTTTTGAAAATAGACCGCGTCACGTTTCGTTGGTCAGATCAGACTCTATCACTAGATTGATTATTTTAAAATGAGTTTTAATTACGTTAACTAGGACTTTTACTTGATTTTATTAATCGCTCAGGTCAAGTGCAAACTAATAAGGGAGGCTTCAACTTGGTTTACAACCGCGTTGAATGCTTTAAACAACCGCCGTTGATGTTTTCTGTCACAAGCAGTGTTGCCATTTTTAGCAGGATCCTGCTTTTTTAGGATATTATTTAAATAATTTAATCCATTTGCTGGAAAAAACGCCATTAACTTTTTATCTTTATTAGCTAGACATGAGCTTTTAAAGATTTTAAAAAAATACCGCGCTGTACGTACATTAATTTAAACGAACTTGGCTTTTTTCAGAAACAACGTTGTATGTAGGTTGTAGGTTGAAGATAGCGGTTTGTGTGTAAGGCAGTGGCAACAAAGCGGACTGCAGCAAATTTTCAACGCTCGCCCGCAAATTAAGGTCGTGGAAAGAGCAACCAAAATTTCGTAGCAAACAACTTACCACACAGTTGTAAACCGCTGTTGTAAACGTCGGTTTACAACAGTCTGGTAGCCACTTTAGTGTGGTTTCAGAGTCACGCTGATCGCCCGCGCGCATAGATAATACTATATAGACGGGGACCCACGCGGGTGATGCGACGCGGGCCACGAGCTAGGTGTTGTCTTGTACCGTTTCATAGTGACGCTTGCCGCCCCCGCGTACCATCAGCGCGAGTGGTACGCGTGACTTTGAAATCAGCCTTAAATGTAGGAAAGATATCGGGTACAAAGGTTAATGCTTTATGGGTACCTACAAATATCTATATGATCACCATGGCTCTTAGAGCATTCAACCATGCTCTAAGCCATGGCTACACAATCGAACCGATTGTTCTAATTTATTTACGTTTTACATCGGCTTTACACGAGTAGATAAACTTAACAAGCTTTTGGTGCATCACTGCGTGGAGAAGGCAAGGCAAGCGGACAAAGAATACGTATAAATTACTAGTGGAACGTGTAAATCATAGACAATTCGTAAAAGTACAGAAAAATCTGAACTGTAGCGCTCTCTTTCTAAATTATATAGAGAGACGAAGACAGATAGTGTAATTGTGCCATCATTGACCTGTCAAATATTATAATCTGTATTTCATCTTTCTCCTCGCGGCAGCAAAAGGTATGTGTGTACTGCTGGAGAAATTCATTATTATTTTGTTTTTTACCAGATTTTAAGATAATTACTGTTAAATTTAATGCAGGAAGAAGAATAGCTGGCCCTGGCTTCTACGAGCTAGATACTCTGGTGGATTAGCTACAGTACATACGGTGAGTGTTGCTCTTTACTAAAGCCTAGTTCCACGTCAAATGTGTTGGAAGGTGACACGTATTATCGCAATTGTGGATAACCACCATCCAAAAGCTTGGCGTAGTTGAAATTTCTAATGTCTACCAACATACCTTTGTTTCGCGGTCTAAATCTACTTACAAACCATATAACAGTTCTAACTAGCTTTTCCCTTGTGATTTTCTATATTTTTAAGTAAAGCTACATGTCTTTGCAGTCGGCAATCTACATAGGTCACTTTTGTATTGTTTTGATGTATTTTCTATATTTTATTACATTTTATCATAAGAAATCTATCTTTTCTAATAGCTACATTCCTAATTTGACATTATGTGAACTTAAGTACCAATTTTAATAATAAATCAATAGCCAGAGTTCTAAAATAAACCACATATTGAACTACAATTAAGTACCTAATCTAAGTTTCATACATTAAACATCTAAAGTTATATTGTTGTTGTGCCTTCATTATTCAAATCATAATATAAGTTTCATCAGTCCATCATGTTAGTAAAAGCTTTAAAATCACAAAGTAGGGACAGAAATATGGAAGGAACAAATGCCTTATCAATCATAAATTAATTATTTCTGGATTTATGATAAATCTTATTGGGATAAATGATGTCATTTTGTTACTTAACACGTCAACTGCCACAAAACCAGACACAATTGAAATTTAATTATTTGTCGGTCACTGGTGAGCGCCATGGCGCTTAAAGTCTTAATAATATAAGTTTATGAATTGAAGGACTCTCCCAGGAGTATTTCAATAAATGTGCTGACAATATTATTGCAAAACTAAATAGTTTCTATCATTGAAATACATTCTTAAACATTAAGTATTATAAGCAATATGACATTTACTTCATTAGGTATTTCATAACCTTAATGCTAATTTACCAGTTTACTAATGACTATGTTCTTTAAGTTTTATAAATTTCTGAAGAAAAAATTTAATTTTGATGCTTATTCAAACTAATTGGAATTCCAAAATTCTTTTTAATATTTTTAAAGTTAAATATAATAAGGATAAATATTTAATTATTCGAAAAATATGTATTAAAATCTAATATAAAAGCAAATTTTTTTAAAGAAAGCACTCGGTTCGATAAGTTCCAGTATAAGTCCTGTGATTGGCAAAATAATTCATATTTTTTTTATTGTGCGCTACAAAAGAGCAAGCTTTGATTAATAAATTTGTATTAAAGTTTCTAATCACTTCTTAACAGCTGCTAAAGCAGAGACAATATTTAGCATATAATAATGTGCTCTGGTCTACCTTTTCTAATAAACCTTTCAATTCTTTAAAGATTGCCGTGTTATTATTTCGTTAAAAGGTTTTTATTTAGTAGCAAAGCAACACAAAATTGAAATAAAATAGCTTGGTGCCTACTTTCTTGTCTCTTAATTTGCACATTTACCAAAATTTAAGAGATGACTTAATAGAAAAGTACTGAAATAAAACACTTTTTTCGGACCTGACTCACGTTTTTTACATTTTAGTATATTTTCTCACCCCTGTAAAAGGTTCGTAACGTCAAGACTAAAATCAAAACCCTAAAGTAATAAATGCGAGTTATATCCGAAAAGTGTTTCATTTCAATGTGTAGTGCTCGCGGGTTTGGTACATTACCTATTAATGTTAGTAACTTACAGATTCTAATAAAATATAATATGTTATATTAATTCATCTTGTAACCTTCAGGCATACTCAGAACCAAATGAGTCAACAAATTAAAAATAATGAATAAATAGTACATTTGTTCAAACATGTGATGCAAGCTGTAGAGAAGTTGTAGCTGTAGTTAATGTTGATAAAATTTCACAGTAGTAGAAGCAAGTAAAACAAATACAATTTTTTAGTACTGTAACGACTTGGCGCGGACAAGGACTGCTGGCGGAGACGAATATGATGCATCAGCAATCCATGATGGTTGGAGACATGATTCCCGTTCACCCTGAAATACCCGTGCATGCCGAGGAAATGAACAATGTGGGCTACGACAACAGTGGCTCATTTGCCTACGACGACCTATTCCCTGCGCTCCCGCACTCGGCGCCGCCGGTGCAGCGCAACATCCAGCAAGTGACCAATAAGCTTCGTGTTGGCTCTTCTTTACATACCCAGGTAAATACTTCTATCTCATTAGTCGACATCTACCCACAGCTAAGTTTAGCCGCCTTTTTCTTATGCCATTTGTCAAGTGTAATAAATAATACCTTTAGAAAGTCATGCTCTCTGAAAATGACCTTTAATTGAAAATATTCGAATGTTATTATTTTTCGAAAGTAAATATACATGCCCAGATTCTGTGACCAAGGACGCCACGGTATTGCAACAAAAATCTTTTATTTGATTGATACCGTCGTCAATAGCCGCATACCGCGCGATTAGTGCCGCGGCATACCGATTCAGCTTGCTGCGTTATACTTTAGGTCTGAGAAAGTAGCTTATACCAAATAGTTTTGAGAATATATTTCGTTTGGTATACGTCCTGCGGCATCCTTCGATATCATATGTGCAGGCATTACAGTGAATATTGACCTTATAAGTTTTACGTATTTACTTATTTGTAAATGATTAAAATTCAAAGCTGTGTGGTGGCAGCTCATTTATAAAATAATACTACCAATCCATCTCTTCCGTTGGGTGTTGTAAAAGGCAACAAGCGGACTAAAGACTGCACATACATCCAACAGCAGAGAGAGGCGATGAGCTCATCACGCATCGCACTGAGCTCATGTGCATTTGTTATTTGGTGAAACATGGACTGTGTAAAATTACAAAACTAAAAATTCTGTTCAATACAAAGATATTATCAGTAAAAATATTTTATAGGTATAATGCTTATTATCAAATTGGCATCCAATTAAGAACATGCATAATGTTATTATCGTATGTGTTGTAATTGATAAAGAATACACGTAATATATACATAGGTAGGTACAAATGAGGAGAGAAGCTCCATAGCGTAGTGATATGCGCGTTCGAGTAGCGATCTTGCATTTTAATCAACTTTAGCAATAGCTGGGTAGCACATGGGTGACCAAATTAAAATATCTCGTGCCTTAGTGGAAGGCATGTTACGTCGTTCGTGCCGGTTTTGTCGTAAGGTGGCCACCATTAAAACCTATCAAACTGTGTTAGGCAAACGTGGTTGGTTCTGGTTAATAGGGAGACCCAGTTGCTATAGATTATATAAGAAGGCCTGAGCCCATTATTTATAGGCAGATGATAATGATAAGGTGGGTTAATACCTAATTTTACCGGGTTTTCTGTTGATTTTAATATAATTATTAAAATCAACAGAAAACTGAATTTATGCTCACATTACTTTTGTTATGCTCAGGCTGATTATATTATTATAGTATTTATGTCTCCGGCCGACACTCGCTATCTCTTTTGCAAGAGATAACACTACCACCAGCAGACCTAAAAGACTGTTTTGAACGAATCTAATTATGTTTCTGTTGTGATTCTATTTATTTGTATGTGCAAATCAAAACAAATATTATGTGTTTACATGTATCTACACATGTATGCAACAGCATAGAGCAGCAATGGACTCACCACCTGTCACGCTAAGCTCATGTGCTGTTACTATTTGGTGAAACAAGGACTATGGCAGAGCTTTGCGGTCCTCATAGCCTAGTCTCTGACTAACCCTTCAGGCATAATAGTTGTGATTATATGTATATATATATATAAAAAAAATCGATATTTTTATTTTATTTTATTTATTTTATATTCACAGGTGAATCGATAGTTCTATAAAAAGTATAACACTGAAAATGTGAAACAGCAAACCATTTACAGATTCACACAAATAAAAATGTGATAGTAACATTACGAACTCAAGCAACAAATACAATCGATTACTTCACAATCGCCAAATTAATAATAACTAATCTATTACAGGGCATGCTAGATAAGGAACTTAATTTATATTATATGTATAACAAGCCAGCTTATATTAAACCACCTATTTATTTAAAGAACAAACTATATTATAACAAACACAATAGAACCCGCCAGATTTAATAATCGGATAGTAATAATGCAAGTTTACGCCTCACCGCATCACATTTAGAACCGAAAAGATCCATATCAAGTCTCTCGCACAATTCGTTGAAACATTTGCCTGCACGGAGAAAGAAGGAATTTTGCCTATAGTTAGTATTTCAAAGTGGTAGATGAATTGGTTTATAGTGACGCAGGTTTTTATTTGGAACATTCAGAGTTAATAAAGATAGGAGCCTAGATACCTAGGCTTATAAGAGCCCTGATACGTTCCTGATGAATAGAATGTTTAAATTTTAGGTACTTTAGTAATATTTGATTATTTGCGTAAAACAACGCTCAAATAAACAGAAAGATGTCGAAATGTTGAAAAAAAACCTTATCTTTATTAGGTAGTTACTATAGAAACAGATGACATGTTTAAATTAAAAAAAAAAAAAAAATTGTATGTAGCCTGTTAGAAAACAATAAAATTCTTTCTACACATTTATATTTAATAAGAATTAAATTAATTAATATAACGAAATATAATTACGAACTATTTGGTAAAATATGTATGAAAAAGAGAACACATTCTTTTTCGAAAAACTATACCTTCATTTTACTTTACAATTTATTTACGTTTGATAATATTTATTAAGTTAGTACTAAATTTCTGAGATGGTTTCAATATTTTTAGATTTATTTAATCTTGATCTTTGTTTATAAGGTATTCCATGTGCCATATGAAGAAAGGAAGTTGGATAACGCCAACACATTTGGCGAGGGCGAATCGCTGCGAACGTGTCAGGCTATCACCAAGGATACTGGAGCCCATATCGAGATATCTACCAGCAAGGATGGAAGCTTGACTTTCCTTATTACAGGAAAACATAGTGCTGTCCTTGAGGCTAGACGTCAAATTCTAACCCATTTCCAACAACAAGTATGTATAATTTTACAGTTATCAATATTGATAGAAAATAAACTTTGATTTTTGAAGTATATTATGTTTTTGTTAATTATAAAGAGTTAATCAATATTATTCTTCAATCTAGGCTAGCAAGCAGATTGCCATCCCTAAAGAGCACCATAAGTGGATCCTGGGAAAGCTGGGACAGAGATTGAAGGACCTCGAGAAAGTGACTGCAACGAAAATTAGTGTCCCCAGCATTGCCGACAACAGCGAAACCATCACTATAACAGGAACCAAGGAAGGCATTGAGAAAGCTGAACATGAGATAAGAGTGTGCTCTGAGGAACAAGTAAGTCTTTTCTAACTTTACATTTTAAACTTTTTGTTTATTTCATATTTTGATTAGAAACATAATCGCTGATATTAATAATTATTATTATATTAACTTGTCTGACATGGATGATGTAGTGTGTTTGCCAATCATGAAATCTCATTTAAAGAGTGTTTGATAAGGTGTGTTATGCCATGCGTGCATATAATGAAAAAATTTTACTGTTCCATGTATAGGTTTTTATTTTGCGTAAAACAGCTGTTAGTGTTTTTGCCTATTTCAAGAGTATCACAACTTTGTATAATGCCTTCCCAAGTAGAGGTTGGATATTACCATGGCTTTTGATTATGATCTTAGACCACGTACATGCTGGATTACTAATCCAATTATTTTATTTCTAGTCGCGCAAAGCCCTGGAACGAATTACAATCCCGAAGATCTACCACCCGTTTATCCAAGGTCCGTACGGCGAGCGTTCTTCCGCCATCATGGCAGAGACAGGCGCCCGAATCCACATCCCGCCTGCGTCCACTCAGAAGGACGAGATTGTCATCGCTGGTGAGAAGACAGGCGTGTTGGCAGCTAAGGCGCAAATTGAGCAAATCTATGATGACATGGTAATTATTTAATGTTCACATTTATTTATATTACAATTATGATTCGGACTGTAAAGTTAACGGTGCTTAAAGTAAAATTTTATTTAAATAGATAAATTATTGCGAGTTTAGTTAATTTATGGAGTATTTTTTATTTGTTAACCCTTAAACCGGTAAGAACGCGTCATTTGAAATAACGTCTTCTAATAGCGTCACAAAAAGTAATCACGAATTTCGTCTATTTAAAAATACAGATTGAATGCCTCTTGGTTGATCAGACTCAACACAAATTTGCTGAGATTGTTCATCATATAATATTTTTTTATTAAAAAGCAATAAAATATACATCAATTCAAGATATACTTACCGCTAACACTAGTCATTTTAAAGAGCTCTGTATTAATGGTCACTTATGTGGGTTATATAGAAGGTCTTTTACTCTCGAATGTTTAAAACTAGCATATAATTAGGCATAATCATCAATAAAATAAACACAATAAGACTCTCTTTAAGCCTAATTTCTACTGCGCAAATAACTTGTTCAATTTAATCTACATATAATGCTTTATGTGAGTGATTGCTTATTGTGTGGGTTGTGATTCAGTGTAAGTACAAAAAAAACTACAGGTAAGTCGCTTATTAATCAGAATATATCTATACTATAAAATAAAATAAGTTTATTACTATTAAAATAAAACACCGATTTTAGAAATGAATAAGTGTATAAAAAAAGTACTTAGCAGCTCAACAATTTTAGTGAAGTCTAAATAGGGTTCCGCTGCTTTATTTTATTATACATAAAATATTTTTAAGTCTTAAATAACTGCTGAGTTTTGCGCTCTTATCAATTATTATCAATCAATCAATTATTAATTTGCTCATGCTGAAGTGGTTTCATTCATAGTCAAAACCTAATGTTCCTTATATTAATCTTTTTACAGTCGACAACGCCGAATATCCTTGATACGGACATAGAATCTTTTGAAGCGTCATTGGCAGGAAAACGACCGGCGTCTGGCAATACTGCGTGTAGTGAATCGTGTATCATAATAATAATAATAATTCACAAGATAACAGAAACGCATATTTTTCGCAATTACTGCAAGAAGAATTAATGTACGTTCAGCCATGTATTCGCAAGCGATGTTATGTGAATATTTTAAACTTTCTAAATTCGGTGAAAAACCGTCACAGTCATGAAATTGACCTCTCCATAAAAGAAAAAAATAAGTGATGGAATGAAATGAAATGAGTATTCTTTCTTGCTAATCTGAATGTAATAAAATTGTTTGTTTTATTTTATTTTACCATTATACATTATAAAAACGTAATAATATTGATAACACACATTTATCACTAGCAGTTGCACGGCAATGTAATAAAATATCTAGTTGCTACCGCCGATAAAGCGTTCACTAGTGTGGCCAAAACTATGAGTTATTTTGGTTTTGAAATAATAGCAATTTGAGATCAGAATCTTATTTGTTATGGAAATACTGGTATTAAAATAAGCAAATACCTATAAATAAAATAGGAATGCCGACATCTTATCGATAAGTTGTCAATAACCAATTTAATCATTGCTATTCGTCACATATTTTTGAAATAAAATACATATTACTCGTTATATCAATCTTTTATTTGACACTATTTCGTATTATTTAACAGCAGTTACAAAATTCTAAACAAAGTAAAAGTAGACATTAGAACTACTAACGAATAAATCTGAAATAAAAGGTACATCACTAATCGCATTCGTGACGTCATCCGCTGTCGGGAAGAGCCGACTCTGGCGTGGCTGGCACGACATTTGAAAATTTCTCGCGTGCGAGGTAGGGATGTGACATTTCAAATAAACTAAAAATTAAAAACAACAAGGTAAAGAAAACGTTGTCTATTAGAGTACTAATTAATTACTTAGCTTTAGTTGATTTTCTTCGTTTTTACTTAATCTTATCAGATTGAGTTGTACCCAACTAAAACTTTTGAACAAAAGAGAGAAATAATGAGACACACGGAACAGACTGAAGTTCGTCAACTGTGTTGCTCGACAGCTGCAAACGGTGCGGTAATTCCCCAATTAAAGTCAATATGTGACAATCCACACGCAAAAGTACCCACCCTATGGCCTGTATGGAGTTATGCATATGCCTATAATCTGCGACTGATAAGCTATTGATATTAAAAAAGATTAACCTCGTAAGATATACATATATACGGAGACATACATTTTTGAAAATGATAATCGAAATTAAGCACTTTTACGAAACAGACTATTTAACCGCCAATCTTTAGTTGTGTCCTCGGCACCAGGCACAGTAAATTTAAAAATAAATACCTACCTATACAACAAATAGGGATATTCAATGGTAGTTCGATATACCCGTCCCAGCTTCGCATCACTAGCTGTCGTATCTTGCCGACTGTGGCGTGAGAACACATGTCTTAAGGATTTCGATTAGCAATATTTAATGATTATAATTTTTCCTAGTGAAATAGTAACAAATGGATATATTTTCGTGCCATTTTACAATATAGCATTAATGTACTAAACGGAAAAAAAACACAGAAAAGTTAATTTAGTATAATTATTATTTTGTATTTAAAAATGTCCTTTTCTTGTCGGCTATACACGACGGTGGCGTGTTGGGCACGTTTTCATTTGTCGGTCATATCCCGGCCGTGGCGTTCAAAAGGTTAACTAAACTATTATTCTACTTAAAATTAGTAAATGTATACCTTGTTCATTTTACGTTGAACATCACGAGGGATAAGCGATAGGTAAATGATTTATACGGCGATGTTGAACGCCAGAACCTTATTACAGGTTAAAATTAGCATATTATTTAATTGTGTTACATTTCATTTTTGTGTGAAGTGATGCACTTTTTTACTATCACTATAATTAATGTTAGCCACTCACTAAATATTTACAAATTGGAATGAACTTGGTGACCTTTTAATCAGATTTTATACACAATTGCTTCATGCCCGTTAAGTGAACTAAATAATGTCTTATGAATTAATAATATAGCCGCGATAAGATTACTCACGTGATTGACAAAACTGATTATTATTATTAACAAAAACTAAGCTAAATACAAACACAACACAAAGTGGATTATTAACGGTCTTTTGAATCAAGTTTTCATTACCAGGTAAAGAAATGTTCAACGGTGCGTGTGGAGGTGCCAAAGTCCCAGCACAAGTATGTGATTGGCGCCCGTGGTACCACCATCCAGGAGATATTGAAGGAGACCGGAGTTTCCGTCGAGATGCCGCCTCCTGATTCCCCTACTGGCACTATCACTCTCCATGGACCCCACAACAAAATTGGCCTTGGTAAAATAATAAATATGTTATTTATCATATTTTACAAAAATATTGAATTGTCCTAAGTTTGGTAATTAACTATTTTTTGGATATTACAGCTCTCTCTAAGGTATGCGAAAAAGCGAACTCTGTCAAAACCGCTACAGTGGATGCCCCAACCTGGATTCATAAGTACATTATTGGTAAAAACGGCTCCAACATCAAAAAGATTACTCAAGATTTCTCTAAGGTATGTTCTAAAATAGAAAATAATAAGAATTGAAACTCGTACTACGTGGCGCCGGTTTATTGCAACCTGTTATTTGCTCACAGGTTCATGTAGACATTACGCACTCGGAAGATAAAGTGAAGATTGATGGTCCCCCCGAAGAAGTAGAGCGTGCCCAAGTAGAGCTTGACGAATTCGTGAAGAACTTGCTGGCTACGCTTACCTACGTCGAGTTATCCGTTGACCCGAAATTCTTTAAGCACATTATTGGCAAGAGCGGATCCAACAGTACGTACTCAGTTTTATCTCCTTAGTTTCTGTATATTACATTGTTATTACTTGTAATAATCTATTGTGTTTCATTTTAGTTAACAGACTGAAAGATGAGACTGGTGTAGTTATTAACATTATTGAAAATGAAGGCAACAATGTCATTCGTATCGAAGGCAGCCAGCAAGGCGTCGCCGACGCTGAGAGGGAGCTAAGGGAGATGGTTATGAAATTAGAAAACGAAAGGACGAAAGAGGTTTACGTCGATCATAGGTACATTAAGTCGCTTATCGGAGTGAGAGGGGATAAAATCAAGGAGATCCGTGAAAAGTTCGATCGCGTCCTCATCACTCTCCCTGACCAGGGACAGAAGAGAAGTCCGATTAAGTTAAGAGGCCCCCAGGAGGACATAGAGAAATGTGAGAAGTTCCTTCACAAGCTATTGAAGGAAATCGCCGAATCCTCTTTCGTGCAAGAGGTCCCTATTTTCAAGCAGTTCCACAAGTTTATCATCGGCAAAGGTGGTGCCAATCTGAGGAAGATTCGTGATGAGACGCAAACACAAATCGATCTGCCGGCGGAAGGTGACGACAGTGACGTCATCACCGTGCGGGGCAAGCGGGAGAACGTGGAGGAGGCGGTTAAGCGGATACAGCAGATACACAACGAGAAGGCCAATATTGTCACGGAGGAGGTCACTATTGCGCCAAAGTACTACAACTCTTTGATCGGAGCGGGTGGTAAACTTATTCATTCCATAATGGAGGAGTGCGGCGGGGTGCTTATAAAGTTCCCGCCCGCGGATAGTGACAGTGACAAGGTGGTGATCAAAGGCCCCATTGAGGATGTGGAGAAAGCCAAACAGCAGCTGCTTGCACACGCGTCGGAACGCGAGCTTACCTCACACACGGCCCATGTTCGCGCCAAGCCGGAACACCACAAGTTCCTTATAGGGAAGAACGGTGCTAACATTAAGAAGATTCGCGAGCAGACCGGCGCTCGCATAATCTTCCCCACGGAGAAGGATGAAGATAAGGAAGCCATTTTCATTATTGGTGAGTTTGTTATTTGTTTTTCTAAAGGAACTTTTGCGAATGCACTTTAATCTACTTATATCATAATTATAATGCATTTTAAACATATTTTATGTTTTAAAGGAAAATATAAAGTAACTGTGTTTTTTTAAAAAAACAGGCGATATGACATGATTTTTGTAGGATTTTGGCTTCATCCAGTTTGCACATAGCCATACTGTTAAAGTTAGGGAAAACACTGTAGAATAAAATATTGTTCATTAATAAATGATAATAATGAGTAATGTTGAGTGATAAATTAATATCTCCTTACACCATAAAGTTTCTGACTTTTTGGAAGGATTTGAAAAGTAATATTGTACTCTGTTTGACGGTTAATAACCCCCATAGTATTTTTTTAATAATAAGCCGCCACCCTCTGATGGTATATTGATTTATTATAATCATCACCATCATCCTATAAACGTCCCACTGCTGGGCACAGGCCTCCCACGTCGACAATAGCACGTGGGGATATTGGGCCATAACCCACCACGCTGGCCCAATGCGGGTTGGTGGGTATTACAGACTGCCATCTTACGACAACAACCGTGAACAACGGCTTAACGTGCCTTCCGAAGCACGGAGGATCTCTAGATGTTTTAAAATTGGTGACCCATCCAGCGACCCGGCATTGCGAAAGGCTTAGCGGGCAAGATTGCAAGCCGAACGCGCTAGCCGCTGCGCCATCGAGCTCCTCTCTAATATTTATATTTATTACAAGCGGCCGCTCGCGGTTTTACCCGCGTGGTTCCCGTTCCCGTGGGAATATCGAGATAAAAAGTCTCCTATGTGTTAATCCAGATTATAAACTATCTGTATGCCGAATTTTATCCAAATCCATTCTGTAGTTTTTACGTGAAAGAGTAACAAACATCTATCCATACGTTCCCGTGGGAATATCGGGATAAAAAGTATCCTATGTGTTAATCCAGATTATAAACTATCTGTATGCCGAATTTTATCCAAATCCATTCAGTAGTTTTTACGTGAAAGAGTAACAAACATCTATCCATACGTTGCCGTGGGAATATCGGGATAAAAAGTATCCTATGTGTTAATCCAGATTATAAACTATCTGTATGCCGAATTTTATCCAAATCCATTCAGTAGTTACGTGAAAGAGTAACAAATATCCATACATACTTACAAACTTTCGCGTTTATAATATTAGTAGGATAATAATAATAATATCAAAAAATGTCACAGGTCGCGAGGAGCAGGTAGAGCAAGCGCGCAAGCAGCTAGAGGCAGCAGTTTTAGAGATCAGCAACGTCTCCGAGGGTGATATGACGGTAGCGGCGCGCCACCACCGTCACTTTGTCGCGCGTCGCGGCGAAGTGTTGCGCCGCATCGCCGACGACTGCGGCGGTGTGCAGATCTCGTTCCCGCGTCAAGGCGTCAACAGCGATCGCGTGGTGCTCAAAGGACCGAAAGAGTGCATCGAAGCGGCTAAAATACGCATCGCCGAGATCATCGAGGACTTGGAAGCTAAGGTATGTATAAGAGCTCGGCTGTCGTAATACCACACACAATAGT
Organism: Scoparia ambigualis; assembly: GCA_963921215.1. NCBI lineage: Eukaryota > Metazoa > Arthropoda > Insecta > Lepidoptera > Crambidae > Scoparia > Scoparia ambigualis. The sequence goes on from OY992507.1 coordinate 20,729,401, forward strand.
AATTCGATTGTTAGAAACATCTAGGAGTCTTCGTGGCAAACAAGGGGATTATAAACAGAGCTGTCACTCCACTTTTGGATATAGAGGTCACAATGCATGCCCCTGAGCCCGATCTTCGGCTCTTCCTCTCATAAAGCTCGTGATACATACAGTGAACAGATACATATTTATGTATTGAAAAAAAATATACATACTTAGGTACATACTCAAAGTTAGATACCAATTTTGTAAACCAATTATGACTGCACATTTTAACATAGTAATCTTATAACAAATTATACAAATTCATGTGATACATTTTCCTCTATATTTGTTGTTAACTATTAGTTTTTAATTAAACTTAATTTTTAAGCTGTCATAATAATTATATTTCACATGTTTATAACACCAATTTCACCAATATCAAAATTACACGAGACTAGCTACCCGAGTATAAACTTACTACCTAGATTTATCATACGTATAACTTGTATTTCATTTCACCACGCTAATGTAACAATAAGTTACTCTCGCATAGTTACTCTGTGCTATTGAACGAACCTATGTGGATCGAACGAATGAGCGTATTAACCACCAGAGTATAGTTGCAGTTTATCTCGTACGAGAGCAAAGGCGCTTGACACTTTTCTATTTTCTGGCGTAATATTGTTTGTTTGACGTAACGTTTCTGACGATGACATCAAAAAAAATTTTGTTGTTGTTAATCTTCTAAGTAATTTGTTCTTTCCTTAAACCATCTCGGGCGTGGGCCTAAAATAATCTTCATCACTGCTATCAGATTCGTCAATCAACAATCTCAAACGACGCGGCATTTTTTATTTACAATATTAATTTGAAGGCTGCTTTAAATGACATTAGTGACGTTATTATCTTAAGAATAGGGGCTAATACGGCCAAAATTGGCGGTATAAGAATTAACTGTAGTGTAGTGACTTTATCATTAGGTTAAGCGTTGGTGAAACGTAAAGTTCATTTACACGCGTGTAAATATGGATTTATACTTAGAATAAGACTTATACAACTTTGGTGAAATCCACCCTTAGTACATACTTGCCGTGTCGCGTAGCGGTAAAAGAATATTACCACCCCCTCTCTTTCCCTTGGGTGTCTGTTGGCTTCCACCACCAGCCGCAGGCAAGGCAGCAAAATCCCTTGCCCTGTTCAAACCAACCACAGCCGGGAGTGGAAGATCTTTTACCGCGAAACACGGCGTTTAGGATGGCACGTTTTAGGTGCCTATAATTATTAATATTAGTATTGTCACTTACTGCCAGTGGTCCAACAGCATCTTCAGGAGGCGGAGAAGAGAGAGCTCTCTCTTTATGAAGACTCGAAGCGTCGGTAATGACCCGTCCAAGGGCTTTTTAGTTGGGAGGAACACTGGCACATACACGATAATTACACGATAAGCCTGAAATAGGACCCCCCTGGCCCTATTTCAGGCTGCCAAGAACCACCTGAGTTACGCCTAACAATATATATATAACGCGGGAATGCAGCCCAAAACACGGAGTTGCTCACACGACAAACTACCGCGGCGTTCAAAGGCTTAATCGCAACTTCACAACAAAACGCGGAGTGTATCACACGACACTACAAACGATTGCTATCTCCGAAGGCGCCGGCGTGACTTGTCACTAGTCACTGCCTGACGTGCCGGCTCAAGGGACTGACTGGGACAACACGGGAGCGCTAAGCGCTTACAAACAATACTACCGCCCAGTTAGACTTAAAACACACGCGCGTCTCCCAAAGGCTGGATCGCGACTGAGTAGGCGCTGCTATGCGCCTTTCAAGCCGGGGAACCGAGGTCACCGTCGGTTCCCGACAGTGTCGTAAAAGGCGACTAACGGTCTAATCTAAAGACTGCACATACTTCCAACAGCATAGAGCGGCGATGGGCTCACCACCTGTCACGTTGAGCACATGTGCAGTTGATATTTGGTAAAAAGTGGACTATGGTAGAGGACTGCTTTTGCGGTCCTCATTGCCTAGTCTCTGACTAACCCTTCGGGGATAATAGTCGTGATTATATGTATGTATGTACGGTCGGGGTCACCGGGTCTAATCTAAAGACTGCACATACTTCCAACAGCATAGAGCGGCGATGGGCTCACCACCTGTCATGTTGAGCACATGTGCAGTTGATATTTGGTAAAAAGTGGACTATGGTAGAGGACTGCTTTTGCGGTCCTCATTGCCTAGTCTCTGACTAACCCTTCGGGGATAATAGTCGTGATTATATGTATGTATGTACGGTCGGGGTCACCGTCGCTTTACCACTTTGCAGCGATTTTCGTATGAAGCGCACCCACCGCCCGGGTACGTGCCCGTACCAAATAGAGGACGCGGTGTGCAAGCGATTTTAACCTTTAGACTGGTAAAGCGACGGAGTCCGCCATTGTACATACATACATACATCATGACCATTTTCCTGGAGAGTTGGCAGAGACCACATCCTACCATTTGCTACGAATGCTATGATTCTGACACAATGCTGTAACACTTTCTACACTCAGCTTAATTATCTAGCCCAAGTTAAGTGTCTTTTGAAACTTGTTTGAGACAACGGATAAACATAGAAATACCCAGACTCGAAATCAATTAATGAAAACGGCTTTACTTGACCCGACCGGTAATTAAAAACGGGACCTCAGAGATGACGACGCCAGAACCACTATTACTTATGCGTATAAATATTTAATTTGCATATTCTCGCAACAGGTGACCGTAGAATGCGTGATACCGCAACGCCACCATCGCACGGTGATGGGCGCGCGCGGTGCCAAAGTGAAGGACATCACCGCAGAGTTTGACGTCCAAATCAAGTTCCCTGAGAGGGATACAGCCGAAGCCGCTGATATACCGGTCAGGAACGGCGAGGACGTTGAGCCGGGAACAAATGACGTTATAAGGATCACTGGGCGCCCGGAGAACTGTGAGGCGGCGAAGAAGGCCTTGTTGGAACAGGTTTGTGCTGAATTTTGCTTATTTAATTTCATGATAAGTAATAAACAGCCACGGGTAATGAATGACCCGTGGCTGCCTGTATTTAAAAACTTATTTTTCTTCTGCCGGTGTCTAGATTTTAGCCAGTTGATGTCTGAGCAGCATAGAAACAGGCTTAACGCAAACTGTTTGCTATGAGTATTCCAGGCTCACCTTTTTAAGTTCCCGGCCGGCGTTTTGAAGATGCCTTTGCGTTTATCCTCGTTAAATATTTTCTTTAAAATGGAACACAAAAGTTTGAGATATGTATATTTTTATTGTAACATCTATAAATTTATTGGTAGTAAAAAAACGTACCTTTGGTTAATTCATGTAGTTTTTGTAACACAATCATGCTTGTTTGATTTCAATTATACACAGCAGCAGCAGCACCACAGCACAGGTCACCTATCCAAAATTTACAAATTCCTTCAATCAATATTGATCTTTATAGTCCAAGTCATAAAGTACAAATATTGACGAAATTTTACACTTTGTGTCAGGTTGACCTGCTGTCGGCTGTACATTATCCCGTACATCGTATCCAGAAGCATCTTCAATAATAAAATTAGGCACTTATCTTAGTGGGGCCTGCAGTGGTCTCTCTCTCGCAGTAGCACGTCGACCCCTTGGGATTGTTTGTGCAAGAAGCATTTTCAATAATAATAAAATTACCCACAGGTGCCAATCACCATTGACGTGGAGGTTCCCAATGAGCTGCACCGACTCCTTGCCGGGCAGAAGAGGAGAGAGCTGATGCAGACGTATGACGTCCACATTCTGTTGCCGCCTAACGAGGATTCTAGCGATTTGGTCAAGGTAAGGACTTGGATGACTTAATAACTAAAACTTGATGAGATAAAATTGGACTAAAGAGCTATGCAAATATAAAGAATGATATTCTTTTACTAGCATAGTTTTTTAGCGTTAAAAATAGTATAAAAAAGGTAGTTAACAATTAAAGTATTGATTTTGATCATGCTGTTTATTAATTAAAGTTTGTATGTTATAAAGGTGACTGGAACGCCGACTAACGTTGAAAAAGCCAAGCAAGCACTAACTGAGAAGATTGTTGACATGGAGAAGGAGAAAGAAGACAGGAAACTCAGGTACATTAAAATGGATTTTTTTTTAAATGTGATAAAATTTATCTGGGGCATAAAAAGTTTTGAATTGAACACTTTTTACTACTAGCTATTAAGTTTTTACATAATTATGTTACCTTGATGAAACCTATGCAGGGTCATTGGTCACAAAGACAGATGTTGGTTGTTGGTAATGAATTTTGGTTAAGATGTCAATATGAGAAAAGAGAATGACCAAACCAGCCTATTCGATATCTGTTGCGTCCTAATCATTCACATATCAAAAGTGTTCTCTTAAATTATAATGATTACTGTTAAAAAAGGGTTTCTATAGAACGCCGCGTTAAGAGTCAAGTGATAAATAAATGCTGAACTGAACTGATAGTCATACGATAACTGATGTCTTATGACAACTGGATATTTAATGAATTGAGGTTATCCTCAAAATACCTAAAAAGTCGTATGCTAAAAATGAAGATAGCTTCAAACTCCCGCATGATATTGTAATGTAGATTTTTCTTCATAATTCAGAGCATTGCTGCTATTGATTACTATTTATTTCATTAAAGCGCTGTGTTACGCTAGCTAGCTATAAAACTAGCCTAACTCCCATAGTAAATAGGTTGTTCCTTTAATTATTATTTTAACGTCGCATTGCAGGGCACAGACTTACCCACCCATATGGACGTTACACGGGGAGACTGGGCTCTAGCCCACCACGCTGGCCTTATGCGGGTTATAACAATTCACTCTTTTAATTTTACAGATCATTCGAGTTGAAATTCCAAGTCGACCCTGAATATCATCCACTAGTGATTGGCAAAGGCGGTTCCGTGATCACCAAGATCCGCACCGACTACGGAGTACAAATCAATTTGCCGAAGCGTGGCGAGCCTGACGATGATATCATCACGGTGCAGGGCTACGAGGACAAGGCTCACCAGGCCAAGGAGGCCATCATGTCGATCGTCCACCAACTGGTCAGTTTGGAACCACTATTAAATTTTTACATCCTACTAATATTATAAACGCGAAAGTTTATAAGTATGGATCAATGTTTGTTACTCTTTCACGTAAAAACTACTGAATGGATTTGCATGAAATTCGGCATACAGATAGTTTATAACCTGGATTAACACATAGAATACTTTTTCTCCCGATATACCCACGAGAACGGGAACCACGTGGGTGAAACCGCGAGCAGCCGCTAATAAATAATATAAAAAATATATATATCGTAAAAGACTACTAACGGACTGAAGACTGCTTAAGAGCGGTCTTGGATGTTGGATGTATGCATCCAATACTTAGATTAAAACAAAAAGGGAAGATACGACATGCTTCTACTTGTAGTCATTCAAAATATAGTCTTACTCAACTACTTAAGCAAACACTCACACACGCACACCTATAAAGTGTAAGCAAACACACACACGCACACCTATAAAGTGTAAATTGAGCGAGCGAGACAAAGCGGTAAGTTTCAACGTCAGCGCGAGGGAGTCAGCGAGTAGCGCGTAGACGTCTCGGTCGCTTCGCAACAGACGAGTACGTACGACCGATTCCGACGCCACTGCGGAGTAGCGTCTTTCTCTTTTTCACACAGTAGAATATCCGCAATAGTGCGATGTAGCCTGTTCGCTCGGCAAATTGTGACTGAAGTGAAATTGTGCCTTTAGGCCTAATTTTGGCGGCTCACTCACGAGACGCTAATGCCGTATCTTCCCTTTTTGTTTTAATCTAAGATCCAATAGCATAAAGCGGCGATGGACTCACACCACCTTTAGTTCTGATCTCATGTGCAGTTGTTATTTGGTGAAACATGGACTGTCCACGTTTTTCACAAAGTGCACTGCTTTTGCAGTCCACATTGCCTAGTCTTGTGACTGAAACCCTTTGGGGATATTGTAATATCATTTGTGAGCGTCAGGTTAGTAGCGTCACCACGGAATTAGATGGTTTTGACTATGTCAAAAAAATGTGTATAATTAGTGTTAAATAGTGACGTATAGCATATAAATAGTGATACTATGGTTCAAAAGATATTTGAGTATCTTAATCAATTTTATTTCAAAGACGCTTACCTTTGTGTGTAGTAGGAATCCCTTTCGTTCAACTATTTTTTTTATCCTATTAAGAGGCCTCACATCTCGAATGTGATTTTTGCGTAAAATGCCCATTTTCGCATTTTGTAGTAATTTTGCAGTTGTATTTATCGTTTTTATCGAAATATGATAATAAATTCATTATAAAATCTTTATTCCTCATGAAGTAACAATTACTCTAATCTCTCTTAATTATAAATTTTGCTCAATAATATTATCGTAGATAGGAGATATTCACAGTTAACTTATAACGATTTTCGAAGTTTTTTGGTTTTGAATAAGATTTTTTCCTATATAAAATCAATGATATCTAAAAATTCCGAGGCCGCTACGACTATAATATAAGAGATAACATTATATTTTTTTTAATTTCACTTGTTTAGAACAGTAGTTCTATTGATGAGCTCAAAAATCTTTCTCTGCAATTTTATTTAAAAAGTTAAGCAAAATTTACTAAAAGCGAGGCCGCTACGCACTATTCCTATAGCTGTTCTACACTATTCAATAAGTCATAATTGTTAATGTATTTTTTGTTTCTGAGATCCATAACGCCAAAATTGGCCATTTTACGCAAAAATCACAGTCGAGATGTAATACGCCTCCTAAAGTCTGGCATAATAACACCATATTTTTTTTGCCATACAGTTTCTTTAGGCATAACTATCATTTAGGCTATTTTTTGTTGCTCTATTTTTTTTGATTGGCATAAAGTTATTAGGCATATTGTTTATTCGTTTAATAGTAATTAAGCTTAAAGATCTATAAACAGTTTGGTTAATTATACGTATTTATTCATATTTTTTCTTTGTCGTCTGGGGACCTGAGGCTTTGGATTTTGGATAAGTTTTGGATAAGTTTATCTGCAGGCGTGTGTACAATAAAGAGTTATTTATCTTTATAGGACAACCAATTCCGCGAGGAGGTGGACATTGATCCACGCGTGCACCGCCGCCTGATAGGCCAGCGCGGGAAAAACATCAAGCGCATCATGGACGACTACAAAGTCGACATCCGGTTCCCGAAGAACAACGACGACAGCCTCGTCGTGATCACCGGCGACGAGGACAACGTGCTCGACGCTAAGGATCATCTGCTCAATATGGCGGAGGAATATGTAAGTTTTATAAAGTATATTAGATACATAATGACAACGACGACAGCTTCGTCGTAATCACTGGCGACGAGGACAACGTGCTCGACGCTAAAGACTATCTGCTCAATATGGCGGAAGAATTTGTTAGTTTTACGGTTACAGACATTTGTTTTCTCAGAAGGATTTACTAAATTTTTACCTATAAAGAAAATAAAATACTAAAGAAGTCGATTTTTAGCACAGATACCTACCTATCTGTGATAGATAACTCCATATCAATACGAAACTATTCGTACCTTATTATCGGTTATTATTGTTATAGAAACTTTATTCTCAAAGTTATGATGAGAGAAATGACCGTAATTAATTATTTTGTTATTACGATTTATCGTGACTTGGTGAGTAAAACTCTGAGGGGTTTATCCAGAAATGACGTGACACGGACCCCCTATTTTTTAAATAGTATGCGAAAGCGGTGGCGCGCGCTACGTGATCAATGCCTTCGATGGAAACTGGTTAGGACTTTCTAAGGAAAGAAGCAAGAGAAACCGTTGACACGGACCCCCTATTTTTTAAATAGTATGCGAAAGCGGTGGCGCGCGCTACGTGATCAATGCCTTCGATGGAAACTGGTTAGGACTTTCTAAGGAAAGAAGCAAGAGAAACCGTATAGAAGGAACTAATCACGGGCTAGTGCACAGCATAGAATTATGGAAAAATATATTCCATATTATATAAAATATTAATGTTAATTTAATTTCTAGCTGCAAGACGTAGCGGACCGCTACCAGCGGCCGGCGGCGCCCTCACTCGGCGACTTCGGTGACGTCATGGGCGCCACCGCGGAGCCCCCGCCCGCCGCCGCCGGCGCGCCGCCCGCCGGCTTCGTGGTCAAGGGCGGGCCGTGGGAGCAGCGGGCGCCCGACACCGCATCCACGCACGAGTTCCCCACCATGCCGGGGGCGGCACGCGCGCCCCCAGTGCAGCCCCCTGCGCAACCCGCCCCCGCACCCTGGGGGCCGCGCCGCTAAACAAAAACCACCAGCCAGCCTCCCCGCCCCTCACACGCCACATAAAAGTTGTATTGCAGTACTGTGATAAATGACGATACACCTTTCGACGGTTCCGAAGAATAACGTCATATCTGCAATAGATTGCATCTATGACGTTATTCTTCGGGACAAAGCGACCTTTGACATTTCGCATGTTCAAGGTCAATTCGACACTGTACGTATTTAACGTGGCTAATTAACTGTAGGGGCGGGGCACATATCGAGGGTGTTCGCGTCACCGCGCGCGTCTCGTACGGCGAACTAGACTTAATTTTTAGCTTTTACGTTATGTTAGGTAAAAGTTTCGTTCGCTCGACCCGTACGTACCCGACGAAAGCCTCGCGTCTCGGTAAGACGGCTACCGGTTATAATAATAATAATATTAAATAAATGTATAACATATATAAATATATATTGTATACACGTTATATGAAGTCTGCCGGTAGAATAGATAATGTTCGCCGCGGATGAGTCGCTCATCCCGCGTCGATGCGATGCGGCTCGGCCTATTCCCGCCAGAGGATCGGTCCTCGGCGCTCCGTGCGATCGTCCTCCCGCGACTGTGCCTCTTTAATATATAAACGATAGTAAGATCGATTTGTGAATCTACGTTTATCCACACTCTTAGGAAGAGTATCCGCATAGCATATATTCAGCATACTGTTTGTCAGAATCGAACGAAATCAGTCGAATCAATGTTCGATCGACATTCCGCATTGAATAGGCTGATCGATATATTGTGCTTATTATTAGTATTTATTAACGCCATGTTGTTATTATAATGAATTTTAAAAATATTATTTATCTAAAATGCCATTTTTCGCAAATCTGTTTTATTTCACATTTAATTATGTGGGAATTGATTATGTAAGTATTTAAATTGTGTGCATTCTCATCGAGATAATAATTGTTTTATGTACTTATTGGATAAATTTTTAATGAAATGTCTATTTTTCATAATAATTTTCATTATTGTTTTTTACTATACTATGTTTTTATAAGTGTTGCCTACAATAAATGAATCAGTAAGTAATAATAAGACAAGATTGAATATTTTTACAAAGTAATTTGTACATAGTAAATTGCGTTTGAAATATAAATAAAGTCTTTTACAAGAACAAAATGATTTTAATTATTAATAGTATTTTCCCTTTAAATGTCGACTGTTCGTCCAATACCTCTGCCACTCATCCATCAAGAACACCGCAGGTAAAGAGAGCAAGTCATGACTATAGGTCAATGTCCCCACAATACACCGCATCCTTGGCAAGCCGGTCAGATATCTCATTCCCTGTGGCAATCCAATTTCTGCCAACACTCGCTGCCACCACTGAGATATCCTTACGGAACTTTAGCCCACAAGCCGCAGGAAAAGGTCGATCTCCTGGCCAAACTCTTTGCGGCTAACTCTCGAATCAATCTAAAATTAAATTATCGGGCAAGAGAAGGTGTTATAGATTTCTGTGGGTAAATATATGCAATGTAAGTGCAACAACATGGTAGAAGGGTTTTGTGGTTCCACTGCATTAAGCAAATTTGCGGTCCGAATTTTGACCGCAACTTGTACTTCTGCTGCTGTAGAGCGTTCTTTAGTGCTCATAGCAATGTCCACAGCAAAAAAAGAAACAGACTCACTACAGAAAAAACATCTAAACTGACATCAGTTTACATATACTCGTAAACTGGAATTTATTAAATAAGAGTAGGTAGGAATCAGACGTGTGACACCTGAGGATTTTGATTTATCACCACTAATTCAAATAACGGAAAATACCATGCCATCTCAGAACAATAATGCCCGCCTTCCATTAAGAGCGGAGCGGGCTCCGTTTAACTCGCAACGGCAATCTTCATAGAAGTATGCTTCCACTGGGAACTGGGAAACTTCTATGAAGATTGCCGTTGCGAATTAAGCGGAGTCCGTACGGAGCCCGCTCCGCTCTTAGTGGAAGGCGGGCATAAGCATGCCATACAGTCTGTCAGTCCCGAACCGTCAACATCAAAAACGACTAATTTAGAATTTGTAGATTGTGAAATGCTATCTGACTCATGTGATTGCGATGATTAAAGTACCAAAACGTTAATTATATTTACTCATATAATTTTGTAAATAAGAAAAAAATATAAAAAAAATTAACTAATGACTTGATTTGTTTTTGGACCACAGACATATTATATGTCTGTGGTTTGGACTTACATTTTAAGTTGCTTACTACTTACTACCATAAATACCAAAATGGTTGATAATGGGTTAAAACCCAAATCACCCAGTTATAACCCAAATGGGTGGAATGGGTAATAACCCATTACCCATCTCTCGTAGCCGCATTTAAAAAATTGGACAGAGTACGATCAAAGGCACTTAGAATAATTACAGGTGCTATGAAGTCAAGCCCAATAAACGCTTTACAAATAGAATCATGCGAACCTCCTTTACACTTAAGGCGACAGTTCCTTTCGGACAGATTTCTGTTTCGTTTACTTCAATTTAATCATCACCCACTATTTCAATTACCTACTTACTACATTCGCTTTCTAATAAAATAAATTCTACAAATTATTGGCAACATAAATCACATCCTTGTAAGTATAACTATTAGTTATAGGAAATATATTAACCTACATTCTCCTATTCATCGTGCTAATCACAGAAAACAATGTGCTAATCGTCTCCCTTTGTTTAGTATCGCTTACGATTCCTTCAGTTCTGCCCGTCCGTTACTTACAATTTAGTTGATAAAAATTATGTAAATCCCAATGTTAGTTTTAAAGTTACCACATATTTAGTGACGCTTCGAAATCCGCCCTTACCATTCCCAATTCAAAATCGTACAATAATCGTAAAACTTCCTCCGAAAACATCTGCTAAATACAGATGTTTTCTGGGGAGTGCATGGGTGTGTTAAAAGCTGTTGAATATATTCTGCTTATGAAACTAAAAAACAACCATTATATTTAGTGATGCTATGAGTGCTCTCCAAGCATTGAGTAAATTTCCATTTCGTATGAAATATTATTTCCCTATATTGTTTCATATTAAAAATAGTCTGGTTAAATGCTATGCACTATTCGACTATATAGTCGAATAGTGCGTAGCGGCCTCGGAATTTTTAGATATCATTGATTTTATATAGGAAATAAATCTTATTCTAAACCAAAAATCTTCGAAAATCGCTATAAGTTAACTGTGAATTTCTCCTATCTACGATAATATTATATTGAGCAAAATTTATACCAGAATAATTGTTACTTCATGAGGAGTTAAGATTTTATAATGAATTTATTATCGTATTTCGATAAAAACGATAAATACCACTGCAAAATTACTACAAAATGCGAAAATGGGCATTTTACGCAAAAATCACCTTCGAGATGTAATAGGCCTCTTAATTACAAAATAAAGGAACACCCAGCAACAGATTCAGTAAAATAGTCTTTTTTTTAAATTGAACTTGTTATTGTATTTATTTGTGATTGATTGTTAATAACAAATTAATGCAACACCCAGCAACACATTCAGTTTCAGTAAAATAGTCTTTTTTTTTAAATTGAACACACTTGATTCCACGCTAATGACAGTAATTTATTTAGGTAGAGGAAGCCACAAAGTTTTGATAATAGACGCGTTTTACCTGAAATAAAACGCATATTAAATACTTACCTCATTAGAAGCTTATAATATTGAGATAGGCATATCCGTTTCCCGTCGTATTTTCCTTCTCTTTCTTCCGGTATATCGCTGTCTCTCTCGCTCATCCCACTCAGTGGCGTCACCAGGTGGCGCGGTGGGGGAACCAGGAGATTTCACACCCGTGCCCATTTGTTCATCATTGCGTCGAAATATGCATTAAGCACCAGGCGGAAATAAAAACTAAGCTTCTAATGAGGTAAGTATTTAATATGCGTTTTATTTCAGGTAAAACGCGTCTATTAAACACTTGACCGTCATTAGAAGCTTATAATATTGAGACCTGTTTGTTATCGCCTGGTGAAAACGCCAATGTGAGAAATAAATTAAACAATAAGTGCGAGAGAGTCAATCATATGATTATGGTTTAAACAAAAAGTTATAATACGAGATTTATTGTTGTGAAAAGTATTAAGTAACTAATCTCCATTTACCAATAGTTAGTATATCCTCAATGGGTAAATCATATCAATCTAGTTTGTAGATGCTACAGCGGAGCAAAACACAACCAGGTGTGGCTGTAATATCCATCTAGCTACCACAGTGCTTGAAACAGGTGACAGGTGAACCACACGAAGTTTTAAATAAATTAGTTTAGCCATTTTGTACAATATTTATTGATCCTTTTAACCAGTAGCAATTTCTAGCTTGTTTGTCTGTAGTCCCTACAGTCAGTTTTTGACCCAAACTGTCGCCATAATATTACTGCATTGTCCTGAACAAAATAATGTTTGGTGTCCACAGCAAGGTAACAAAGGAGCAATGCGACAATAATATTGCAGTGTTACGAACTGTTTGAAATCTAGTTGATTCTAGGTTTAAAATACATTACAAAGGTCTACAGACTAATATTACTAAAACCTGGAAAAAGGAGGTTTTGTTGTTTTTAAATGTTTAATTGAGATTGATTTTAAAACATGTTTAACTATTACCTCGGCACTAAGATTTCTAAAGTAGAAACGACAATTTATGGTAGTGTATAGTATTGTAAGAAAGATTTAAAATAATAAGTGTAAATCTGCCAAAAACTGGACTGACTGGACCCATTTGGTACGCGTTCCGCGTGTGGATGGCGCCGCTGCTGCTAACGCCCTTCCTGTACTACTGGACCAAGCACAAGTGCTCATATGGTTTTATAATAACCGGACGCTTGAGTAGGGAAATTTGCTTGTGGTTCCATAACGATATATCATTTAAGCACACCAAATTTCAACGTCATATCTTGAACCTTGGGGGTTGGCAGGCCTGTGGTTATGTCTACCAGGCGTCTACGTTTCGAATTCCATACTGTGAATGAGGCAGCAAGGGGTACCACAATCAGATAAATTCCTGTTGAGGTGTGCTAGCACCCGGGGGATGAGGGTAGGTGGTGCGAATTTCCAAGCCAGAGGGAAGCGTTCTACTTCAGGCTGAAAGCATTGTGAAACATCGATTCGTAATCATTGAGATAAATCTGTATAGTTTACCCACTACTCGAGCGTTCTTGGATACAAACAAGTCGAATTACTGGCCAGGCCCACTTCGCGAATATCGTTTGTGTGAATTCTGGCAGTAGATGCCACTCTAGAGCTTGGCTATGTCGAGACAGTTGATCTGCATAGCTGTTCAATTTCCCTGGAATGTAATGAATTTTGACCACAATTTGATTGGTGGTCATTTGTTGGTTGGCAATTTGGAGGATAAAAATAAAATTGTCGCAGGCTTCGTGTTCGATGCTTGTAATTCAAAGACTTAGAACAGCCCGCTTTTCTTTTTGATTGCAGTGCAACTTTTGTTCGGATGCACTCCACCTTCCCGATAGGGCAGAATGTTGAGTTTTGACCCCCCAATCCTGAAGCAACGGTTGTCAAAAAGAAAGTTGGTGGAGGTATATGTATTGGTGTTTCTGATAATTTTTAGCTACCAATACATTTAACTACATCATAAGGTAGAGTCTATTTTACCGCACAATTTCTTCTCTTAGGTATCGTAAAATGCGACTAACGGACCATAGATTGCATCCAACAGTATAGAGCAGCGATAGGCTCATCACTTCTCACGTACATGTGCAGTTATCATTTGGTGAAACGTAGACTATGGCAGAGGACTGCTTTTGCGGTCCTCATTGCCTGGTCTCTGACTAACCCTTCGGGGATAACAGTCGTAAGTATATGTAGGTATGTATGGACGCTTGTGATTCCTCCATGTATCCTAGTATGTCCTTACGGAAGACATTGATTTTGGTAAGCGCCCTGCGAGGGCGGTCAAACAGACTTTTTGAAGTTTATGTGGACACCAAAATAAGTAAGTGTTTCTATTACAATGTTGGCATGTCTGGACAGAACCATCTGGTCTTTATGTCTATAAGATAAATAGTCTAAGAAAACATTGCCGTGCTCATCTCAAATGGAAGGCATATAATTTTTAGTAATTCGCCTTTGTAGAACAGACGAAGAAACCATTGTGGGATTTGGCTATAGTCAGATGGTAGTACCTAGGTCTGAGAAAAGTAATTTGTGCATCTCGTCTCTTGGCCGTACACAGTCCGCAATTCATATAATAATAAAATTTAACGAGTTCAGGTTAAAAATTGGACGGAGTGACCTTTCTTGAGTGCTCTTTGGTACTAAGAACATGGGTTAAAACGAAGTTTGGAAAAAAAACTTACTGTTTCTAGAAACCTGTTCCTTCATCTGTGTCAGCATTGCAGACATTTTGTCCGATACAAGCGTGTAACAACTGTCGATTGTAACGTTTGGAACCTTGAGCGATGGCTTCAGATAAAATGGTATTCGATACCTTTGTGTTATGATAGAAAACTTGGAGCACCTATTTAGTCCCAACGGTGTCGATAAAGTGCATATTGACCGGCTCGAAATTTCGGAGCGTCATTGTCTATGTCTTTTGTTACCTCTGGTAGCAGAGAAGATGGACGTTTTTGTCCTGATTGATAGAGCTGCCACGCCTATGATCCTGGGGATCGAAAGTAAGAACAGCCTCCGTTGTTTATATTATAGCTACGATGTGGTTCGGGGCTGGCATAAGTATGTCCTTGCGGAGGACATTGTTTTTGTTAAGCGCCCTGCGAGGGCGGTTCATAGCCATGATGTGGTTCGTGGCTGGCATAAGCATGTCCTTACGGAGGACATTGATTTTGGTAAGCGCCCTGCGAGGGCGGTTCATAGCCACGATGTGGTTTGTGGCTGGCACAAGAATATCCTTGCGGAATACATTGTTTTTGGTAAGCGCCCTGCGAGGGCGGTCCATAGCCACAATGTGGTTCGTAGCTGGCATAAGCATGTCCTTACGGAGGACATTGTTTTTGGTAAGCGCCCTGCGAGAGCGGTTCATAGCCACAATGTGGTTTGTGGCTGGCATAAGCCTGTCCTTGCGGAGGACATTTATTATTTAATTTAATTAAAAACGGTTACATAACCATTTACAACAATTAAACGTATTATTCAAATTCAAATAAAATAAGGGACATTTAGCATTACATTAACATACATGCATCTTCTCGCAAAAACCGCAAACACTCAAGTAATATTACCATTGATTTTGGTAAGCGCCCTGCGAGGGCGGTTTATAGCTACGATATGGTTCGTGCTGGCATAATCGCATAAGCATGCCCTTGCGGAGGACATTTATTTATTAAATTTTATTAAAACGGTTAAATACCAATTAAATAATTAAACATATTATTCAAAATAAAATAAAATTAAATAAGGTACATTTAGCATTATATTAACATATATGCATCTTCTCGCAAAACCGCGAACACTCATGTAATAACCATTGATTTTGGTAAGCGCCCTGCGAGGGCGGGCAGATTATTGCCACGATATGGTTTGTGGCTCCCATAAGTATGTCCTTGCGGAGGACATTGATTTTGGTAAGCGCCCTGCGAGGGCGGGCAGATTATAGCCACGATATAGTTCGTGGCTGCCATAAGTATGTCCTTGCGGAGGACATTAATTTTGGTAAGCGCCCTGCGAGGGCGGTTCACAGCATGCTGTGCGTGTGTCTGTCCCATGAACCAGAAGAACAACGCGATGGTATACTATAAGAAGTTTGCCCTTGCGAAAGGTAACCGTTTGTTGTTAGTACAGGTTTTGCTTGCGAGGCATTCCCAGTACCAGATTTAATAACTGGCCAAAAAGTTTTCTAACAGGACAATTTTTTCTAATGCAGCTGTAATCTGTTCAGAATTAAACAAATGTGTGTTTGAAGGTAGAATCTTATTCAAAGTAGCAAGCATTAGAGGGTCTTTTACATTTTTATGAGTACCTATCCTCTTTTCGTATATTTATAGTTTCAGTCTACAACCTAATCACCACTGAAAATAAGACCTTTAAGAGAGGCATCAGATCGATTCGATCTTTGCGACCAACTAGTAAACTGCGCAGACAATTATTAAAAATATCTTTTTAGTTTTAAAATACCAAAAGTCATTGGTGCACAAGATTTATCAGAATATAGGTGCTTAAGGCCTAGCTGGCTCTTTTAGTTTACTTTTAAAATCAAAAATAAAATCTAGATCACTACACGGAATATTTAAATTGTTAACTGTTTTAGTCAGTATTGGTAACACCTGCGAGGTGCAACAATCGTTGTAAGATCTCCTCTAACGTCCGATAAAGCAGACACATTGTCGTTATCGTCATGAAAGGCGGGTAGGTACGATGACCATGCTTCTTTGAACGATGACGACTAACTCGAACTCAACCTTCGCCGATGCGATCGGGATTGTTAGAAGGACTAGCTATAGCCGCTTAGCTACAATTCATTTTTCTCATTATCTAATGTAAGCACTAATTATCGGTTTCTTATCTAAAATAAAAAGAAAAAGTGCCTGGAGGGTAGATACCACGTATTAAACACAAAAAACACTTTTAAAAATACTATCTTTACTCGAATGCTTTCTTATCTTAAAAGAAAAGGTGTATCTACATCTCTGGCGGGTAAAATAAAAAGTTTGAAATACCAGATAAGTTTAAATTATAAATTCAGCGAACGGTAAAACCGTTAAGTTAAGAAACTATTCTAAGTACTCACGTGTGTAGAAACTCACGAGAACTGTGTTGCAGTTTAAATAAAAATAATTATATTTCTTTGTCACTTGATCACTATGTAGTGCACAAGTTACGCCGACGGGAAATTTCACGCCAATGATGAACAAATGGGCACGGGTGTGAAATCTCCTGGTTCCCCCACCGCGCCACCTGGTGACGCCACTGAGTGGGATGAGCGAGAGAGACAGCGATATACCGGAAGAAAGAGAAGGAAAATACGACGGGAAACGGATATGCCTATCTCAATATTATAAGCTTCTAATGACGGTCAAGTGTTTAATTTGGCTCTTCTAGTTGCGTAGTTTATAAACCAATTTAAAACTTATTGTAAAAAAATACAGTGATAATAAAAATATAATGCGGTTCTTATTCGGTTCATTAAATACGATGTTTCCTCTCAGTAAAAGTTATTTCAATAAGAATGTAAATGTGCCTATGTTTTTCATCATCATTATTTTGATAAGTGCCTGTCAACCAATTATTATTTTATGATGACTAAATTGTAACTAATATAAGAATAAATGTTAAATTTATTATACTAAACATGTCTTTTTCTTCATGCCTCCTCTAATATTAAAATTCAATGCCTGTATTACAGAACTAAACTCAAGTCTACTTGGCTTGAGTTTAGTTCTGTAATAATCTATCCAATAATAATAATATTAGAAAAAAGAAATTTGAACTTCCCGCTCGAGGATGTAATTTGAATTTCCCGCTAATGAATTGTTATCCGGGGGTCGCCAAGAGAGCGCGCTGATGGCGCGCTTTTATTAGTCACTTTTTTAGTATGGAGTTGATGTTCTTCTTTAGTAATTGTTTTCTGATTGTTTTCTGTGACCCAGTATCCATGCAAACTCTACTCAGTATCCTAAAGCATAGCATTTAACCAGACTATTTTTAATATGAAACAATATAGGGAAATAATATTTCATACGAAATGGAAATTTACTCAATGCTTGGAGAGCACTCATAGCATCACTAAATATAATGGTTGTTTTTTAGTTTCATAAGCAGAATATATTCAACAGCTTTTAACACACCCATGCACTCCCCAGAAAACATCTGTATTTAGCAGATGTTTTCGGAGGAAGTTTTACGATTATTGTACGATTTTGAATTGGGAATGGTAAGGGCGGATTTCGAAGCGTCACTAAATATGTGGTAACTTTAAAACTAACATTGGGATTTACATAATTTTTATCAACTAAATTGTAAGTAACGGACGGGCAGAACTGAAGGAATCGTAAGCGATACTAAACAAAGGGAGACGATTAGCACATTGTTTTCTGTGATTAGCACGATGAATAGGAGAATGTAGGTTAATATATTTCCTATAACTAATAGTTATACTTACAAGGATGTGATTTATGTTGCCAATAATTTGTAGAATTTATTTTATTAGAAAGCGAATGTAGTAAGTAGGTAATTGAAATAGTGGGTGATGATTAAATTGAAGTAAACGAAACAGAAATCTGTCCGAAAGGAACTGTCGCCTTAAGTGTAAAGGAGGTTCGCATGATTCTATTTGTAAAGCGTTTATTGGGCTTGACTTCATAGCACCTGTAATTATTCTAAGTGCCTTTGATCGTACTCTGTCCAATTTTTTAAATGCGGCTACGAGAGATGGGTAATGGGTTATTACCCATTCCACCCATTTGGGTTATAACTGGGTGATTTGGGTTTTAACCCATTATCAACCATTTTGGTATTTATGGTAGTAAGTAGTAAGCAACTTAAAATGTAAGTCCAAACCACAGACATATAATATGTCTGTGGTCCAAAAACAAATCAAGTCATTAGTTAATTTTTTTTATATTTTTTTCTTATTTACAAAATTATATGAGTAAATATAATTAACGTTTTGGTACTTTAATCATCGCAATCACATGAGTCAGATAGCATTTCACAATCTACAAATTCTAAATTAGTCGTTTTTGATGTTGACGGTTCGGGACTGACAGACTGTATGGCATGCTTATGCCCGCCTTCCACTAAGAGCGGAGCGGGCTCCGTACGGACTCCGCTTAATTCGCAACGGCAATCTTCATAGAAGTTTCCCAGTTCCCAGTGGAAGCATACTTCTATGAAGATTGCCGTTGCGAGTTAAACGGAGCCCGCTCCGCTCTTAATGGAAGGCGGGCATTATTGTTCTGAGATGGCATGGTATTTTCCGTTATTTGAATTAGTGGTGATAAATCAAAATCCTCAGGTGTCACACGTCTGATTCCTACCTACTCTTATTTAATAAATTCCAGTTTACGAGTATATGTAAACTGATGTCAGTTTAGATGTTTTTTCTGTAGTGAGTCTGTTTCTTTTTTTGCTGTGGACATTGCTATGAGCACTAAAGAACGCTCTACAGCAGCAGAAGTACAAGTTGCGGTCAAAATTCGGACCGCAAATTTGCTTAATGCAGTGGAACCACAAAACCCTTCTACCATGTTGTTGCACTTACATTGCATATATTTACCCACAGAAATCTATAACACCTTCTCTTGCCCGATAATTTAATTTTAGATTGATTCGAGAGTTAGCCGCAAAGAGTTTGGCCAGGAGATCGACCTTTTCCTGCGGCTTGTGGGCTAAAGTTCCGTAAGGATATCTCAGTGGTGGCAGCGAGTGTTGGCAGAAATTGGATTGCAAGCTTTTGGCTAGACGAAAGTAGCTACGACTGCCCGTAGGATGCGTCAAGACTTCTTGGCATACTCGTGCAACGCGCTGGGCATCCGCCCTAATGTAGGCCGTTTTACATTACTTGGGCCACCAAGCAATAATGCCAATTATTATAGGTCGCTTTCAGCGAACGAGTTTCGGGATCCCCATGAGCTTTGCCTCTGAACCAAGCGCTATATGCCGTCTGTTTGCTCTAAACCGCGCTGGCACACTCGCGATTGAACCAGTGGTTGCGTCTGCCTTTGCTGATGACATAGGAGTGTGAAATAAAGTATTCCATCCCTAACACTATTTCATGAGAAATGGTAGTGGCGCTAGCTGTCGGGTCCTTCCCACTGCAAAATAGTCCCGCATACCATCTTAGTCTGCCGACGCGTAGTGCCAAATCTGACGTTTCGAAACCGCTGTTGGCGGGAGCGATGCCAAGGGCACTATGCTGGATATCAAGCAGTGACCCGAGGAACCCTAAAGAGGCTTGAACCTCCATCCGGTATCCAGCAGGACGACTCATCAGCAGAAGGTCGAGTAAGGAGGGCGCATGGTCGACTATGTCTGGGATCCTTGTGAGCTGGTTCACCAGTTGAGTCTGGTCATGTGTGAGAGCGAATGCGTGGGCACTTCTACCAGCAAGGTTAGTTTTGGTTTTTCTTCAAGCACAAAGCCGGAATAGTTTAGGTAGGTGGTGTCAGCTGGGCAGATTATTTGCGTCTCCGTCAAGAACAACATTGCTTGCCGTGCCGTCTCAAGATGGTGGTGGACGGCATTGAGGATAGGTTAGATAGATAGGTTTGCATGGAGTTCTCGGATGCTAGTGAACTACACCTTCAAACGGTAAGGTTGTGGTGGGGGTGTGCACCGCTGTAGGACCAGTTTTGTTGTTAGGCGCTGTCATATTAGTAGTGGAAGGAGAGAGGCGTGAATCACGAAAATGATTCCGCGATGCGAATGGTCAAAGTGTGGTGGCCTGTTTCCCCAGGGATCTGCCCACAGACGAGTTTCATTAACCTGCCGAACGGAAGGGCCCACGTAACCCCCTGGGAATGGTCGCCGGGATCCCACCTTCCGGTCACCAACCAGACTGGTCAAGCCCTACCACCTGGTGGGGCAGATCAAGGCTCAAAAAAATCCGTTAGTCGCTTCTTACGACACCCACCGGACGGAGGAGAGGGGGATTAGTATATTCCGTCACCGTACAGATAAAATTTTGTTGAGGATGAATGAGATGCGAGGGGAAAGGATACGCGAGGTATCTGAGCGGGGCGCAGATACTACGTACACTTTTAAACTTTCGCGTTCCATTATGCACACATGTAAACAGAATTTTCCACGACCGGTGCAGTTCAGTTGAAACGTCGTGTTTATAAAGGGGTTAAAGTTACTCGCGTTCGTAGGTTTACCTTTGAGATTGAGACCCTACACGTGACCCCTGGGTGGTGCTAAATGAGTGATACTGTCTGAGTGGTAGAGCCATGCTGCGTTGCAGCACGCATTGGGCCGTCTCGTCCGACGTAATACCATCTCACGAATATCTGGGGAGAATTATTGGCACTTGGTGCTGTTGTCTTTCGTCCGGCCAGTGAGGGTTCCGGAGGCCCATCCCCCCCCCTCACAATTCCTATTCCTTCCTTAACTCTATTCTTTCCTTAAACGACGGCAACGCGCCTGCGGTTCCTCTGGTTTTGCGGGGTGTCCATGGGCGGCGGTGATTACTCTCCATCAGGTGACCCATCTGCTCCTTTGCCTGTTAAGAAGAAGGTGCAATATGTTGTATTATTCTCTATTACCATTGTACTTCATTATTTTATGTTTCCTAGCAACTGTTGTTGATAGTTGACTCTTAAACAAATTGTCATGAACAGAATATTTGTTTTATTTGTATTTCTCTAAAGTGGTAGCAGAGAACATGGAACAAGCAATATTAAACGCGAGCAAAGTTCAAATCGGTAATTTAGATTCCAATAACTATAAAACATGGAGATTTAAAATAGTACCTAATTGTCTTAAAGGCAATGCCGGGAGGTATGAATATCCTAGAAGGTAAGAAGACCAAACCATCCTTGGGCGCCGACGGCAAATGCTGATGAAACAGCAAAGTATGGCAAAGATCTTCAAGATTTCGAAAATTCGAACAGTGCGATTATGATTTTGTTCACGACAAACATGTCCGATGACATTCTGCAAAAAGTTGCGCGCTTTGATTATGCGAAAGATATGTGGGACGAACTAGAGCGTATCTTTGGAGGTACGTGTGTAGACAAGACCTACGACCTATGCCTGAAGTTTTTCAGCTTTTTATAGGACCTAAATCATGACA
Organism: Scoparia ambigualis; assembly: GCA_963921215.1. Classification (NCBI taxonomy): domain Eukaryota; kingdom Metazoa; phylum Arthropoda; class Insecta; order Lepidoptera; family Crambidae; genus Scoparia; species Scoparia ambigualis. The sequence goes on from OY992507.1 coordinate 20,751,450, forward strand.
TAATTACGCATGTGTTCGAACCCTCATGTATGTTCAGCGATTTTTGGTAGTTTTCAAGCTATAATTGTCTTCATTATTTTATATGATTTAACGACGAGACAGCTCTAAAAAAATTATATCTTTTTTTGCGTCGACTTTTCTTCGATGTTTTTTTAAATACAAACTTTTTAATGAAGTTAACATGTTTTTGTGAATATTTCAGAACCTTCAACTACGACTGCAAAAATACCACTTGCAACCCACGGACCTGAAAAAAAGACGGACGGAATGTCACACTATAAAGATGTGAAGCGTGCAAGGTCCCTACAATTTCGTTTGTTGACATGACACTACACTCACACAAATACAGCAGTTCCGACAACCCGCCACCATTTTACCCCGCGTGACAGCGACAGTGACACGTCTTTTTGTATCGACGAAAATTTGAAAAAAATGCCGTCTTGTGTGGTGAAATCATCAAAGAACTACATGAGTAAACTTAAAAAATCACAAGGAATCACCTACCACGCGTAAGTTTCGACGATTCGTCATATTTTTTAGTTATTTATGTTTTATTGAATGTGATGAAAATTGTAAACAAAAGTACAACAATGTGGCTACTTTTTTACGGGAAAATTACCCTTAACCTAAAGTGGGGAAAATTGTATTTGTTGCATGTGACTCGGTACGATCAGGGGGCCAATTCTCGCGCCTTTGATATAATCTCCAACACGATATTTATCGACAAAACAAAGCGGATATCAACTAATCTCGACATTCGGTATTCTCGTGATATCAAATGTGATATTTATCCAGTGCCAGCACTCGATACGCAACGAGTGGTCAAGCGTAGCCGATACAAAAATTATCGTCTGTGATATTGCTAAACTGTCAAAACTCAAAAGTGTCAAAGCATTATTTAAGATTTTCTTGCATACTTTTAAGCATTTTTATTGTTTTGTTTTAGTAATATATAAACTCAGCTACTTTCTTTGTGAAAGTAGCTGAAAATTTACCACCACGCAGTTCATCATGATCGTGAGCCTCATCTTTTGTGGATTTGTTGGATATCCTTGTCTCTTTTTCGCCGCGGGTTCCTTAACTAATTTCTAATAACACACGACTTTTACGAATTCATGATTAACTTTAATCACTGAGCATTTAAATAAAAAAGAGTTTGACAAGTTGACATTCTTGCGTTCCATTAGTTCCAGGAACACTAAAACAATTTGTCTTTTTCTTTGCTTTACAGCTCATAAATTTACATAAAATAAAGTATTACAAGTATTCTACATATATAAACAATATTTACAATGGTTTGTATATCAAATAAAATAAAATAAGTTAAAAATATATTCCTCGATTTTAATATTAGTATAATCAAGAAAATGGAACGTGTTTGCAATTGAAGTAGCGCCTGTCACCGATATCGTATCGAGTTTTATATCGAATAGACCTGAGAATACAATTTTCTTTATGAATGGAGATTTTTGTGATATTTTCGTTCGATACAAGACGCTTGATATAATATCAAATTCGATAGCAAATCACATGGACTGAGAATTGGCTCCCTGATTTCGTAACTTTTTAGGGTTCCGTATATATATATCGCAAAAGAAAATAATAGAACCTATATTATATTTTTTAATGAAATAACTCTTGCATCCTTTTTAATAGGTTTTCTAGAAATAAAAATCGTAGAGATGACTGGGTTTATTTGAAACTGCAGAGGAGAAAACAATTGGAACCCATCATCTGCTAGTACCGTGTGCAGTGCACATTTTGATGACGTAGATTTTGTAACTACGGCTAAGGGGCTACGGTGTTTGGTTCCGTGTGCCGTTCCAAAAAGGGTTAATATTATTGTGTTTGTAACATTTGTTATTAATTTATTATTTCTTTGGCTGCTTCTTAATTATTTTATTACTTGCAGTTACTTTCGAACTCTCCAGAAACACAAATACAAAGCACTTCGTTACCTATACTGCAGGTAGGTAGTTATTGTTTTTTTTGCACAAGGATTAATTGATAAATTTTACCTAAAAATAAAATTTAAATTAAGCTACTTACCCTATTCCAAGCCTTTAAAATTGAGATGGCAACTCTATCTGTCAAACGAACACGCTCGAAGGCGCCCCCCTTCCGGCCGGTTTCCGCATCGAGTTGTCCCCCACCTCGCACACGACCCAGCAGCCGTGCGCCGACGGCGCGATGGCTCATTGGAGTCAATTTTAAAGCAGGGCTGTCCAGATTCAGTATGTATGCGACTGAGACAGTATTTAACCACAGTATGGAATGTACTGGTGGCAAGAATATATAATAGTAGGTATGTAAGTCAAGAGATGAGCTTTGTAGTTGTTAGACAAGAAGCTCCATACCTAGAGGTTGCAAGGTGGGAGCACCATTGTTGACTTCCTTACAGGTCTATATACTGAAAGTGTTAAGCTTATATCTAAAATTAGGTAAGTACCTACTATTTATGGAGTATAGAATTATTTCTAAAGCATACATACCAATCATCTGATGAATCTGTAACGTTAACTTGTTAAACAGCAGGCAGCAATAAAAGTAAGGCTTGGAATAGGGTAAGTAGCTTAATTTAAATTTTATTTTTAGGTAAAATTTATCAATTAAGCCCCTGTTCCCTATTCCAAGCCTTTAAAATTGGGAAGTGTTTGTTATCGGCTGCTGGAGTAATGGAAAACGCCAATGTGATAAATTAATGTATATAATCATAAGCATGTGTGTATCAAAGACAACATTAAACACACAATTAACACATAATAGTAATTAATACTTCAATTGAATATAATAATAAACCTTGGGCAATAAATCACACATAGAAAAATACTTAGATAATCAATTAATCTAAACATAAACGAAAATCACACAAACTTAGTATTTAATGAGACTTATTAAATAGGTTGAAAACAATCAGACAGAGGATTAGAATTACTTTGACTTGTTATTATCTCTTTCTTGTAAAATTTATGAAACGTAGTGGCACATTTCCAATTACCACGAGACAGAATGTCGTTTATATTATGATTATCGATCCAACTGGCTGAAGCTACAGCTGACCTGACACTACCGGGGGAGCTATCAATTCCAGCATCTCTGAGTACAGCTTTTACCCAGCCTCCTATTATAGTACGCGTAGCTGACTTGATTACGCCGGATGTAGATATGAAAAGACTAGATAAATTTCCTCGTCTTGACTGGGAAACAGAAATTAACGTTTTTAACCAATAGACTGGGTCTATATTTTTGTTATCATTGCATCTAAGCAGCCTCCAACCGGACTGACGATATGACGCTGTATCAGTCTTAGAGCCGAATGAAGGCCAGAACACAACATGATCTACACTATTTACAAAGCTTTGGTCATCAATTTTTAAAAGGGTTAAATCATGAACTCTACGACCGGAACACAACAGTAATAAGATTGCACAACGTTTTGAAACTTCATATAAACTATCAGATAAAGGTGCGTTAACTTTAAGGTAATCACATAATATTCTTATGTCCCAAATAGGAAGCTTACCTGACTTAGGCTTACGTAAACCGATAGCTTTAAGGGTTTGCTTGACAATTGTGTGAGAGCTGAGGGGAGGTTGCTGTGGGCAAAACATGGAAACAACTGATCTGTGAAGCGAAATAGTACTAAAGGATAACTTTTCTTTAAGACATAGGTCAGTCAAGAATTTAGCTAGTTCCTGAGGGTTAGGAGAATACTTGGATACATTATTATGGTCAGCCCATTTACACCACCTCATCCATGCTACTTTATATGATTGCAATGTAGATTTTCTCCAACTACTAGACAGCAAAAGTTTCTGATCATCATCCCAGGTGTCTAACATGGAGCTCCACCCTGTATTCGCCAAACTTCTAAAGTCATTCGCTTGACATCCGGAGGAGGGTTCCGAGTTCGAACATCTATTAGTACCTCGTGAAGACGAATGATTTCTATCGGGGGAGCTAAGGCTCGGTTCTCCAGGTCGCTGCGCCAAAACACCTTCGTCCACCTGGGCACCACAAACAAAAAGATGCCCACTGCCTTGTTTAGATGAGTCAACACACGCGGGACGAGATTCGGGAGTGGAAATAGCCACGCGATGCGATAGTTCCAGTTTTGACTGAAGGCATTCACAAATACCGCTTGCGAATCTGTTTGATCGAGGGTAGCGTAATTCGGAACTACATGGGCTTCCCGAGAGGCGAACAAATCGATCTCTGGTGTTCCCCAAGCATGAAATATCTGACACGTAATTTGATTCAATAGATGCCATTCCGCTTGCATACGGGATCTCGACAAACGGTCCGCTACCGTGTTGTAGCGGCCCGGAAGATAATTTACTACCATTTGAATCTGAAGTTTGTCTAACAACTTTAATAGTCGATAAGTTACCTTGAGCATAGGTAGTGACCGCGTCCCCCCCTCGTTGCGGAGATATGAAACAACTGTTCGATTGTCTGACAGAATCTGAATGGAGGTCCCGGTAATTTGGGCTTTCTGACAAAGTATTACTTTCTCTATCGCCATCATTTCCAAGAGATTGCAGTGCAGGCTCATTTCCTGCTCTCGCCATAACCCTGACAGATGGAGGTCGTTTAACTGCGCACCCCAGCCCTGGGAACTGGCATCGGTTGTCAAGAATACCTGAGGAGCCGGAAAATGCAATAGAGTATGTGTATGAGCGTGTACTATCCACCATTTTAAGACTGGAACGAGATATTGCGGTAGAAATCTCTCCGACAAAGGACTGTCGTTCAGAATCTGATTGTTGTAAAGAAGGAGGGGTCTGGTGTTGAGTCGACCCCTTGGAACAACAAAACTCGCGAAGTTGCACAGGCCCAGGTATGATTGTATTTGCCTTAATGATGCTTTCTTTCGAGACAACAGTCTGACTCAGAACTTCTTGTTGTTCCAGGGATCCCACTGGATGCCTAGAAACTCTAACGAACGTTGCGGTACCAGAACAGATTTTTGAAAGTTTATTGCGAAACCCAATTTGTGAAAGAGATCGACTGTAAGACTTACATGACGTTGTAGAACCGCTCGGCTCTGATGCGCCAGGCAGAAGTCGTCTAAATAAACCAGGACCCTGATACCCTTTCTTCTCAGCACTTCCGCAACCCAGTTTGTTAAAGAGGCAAAAACCTTTGGTGCTGTTGAAAGCCCGAACGGTAGGCAGGTCATCTGCCATAGAGGATACCGCTCGTATGGAAGAAATACCCTGAGGAACCGGCGGTGTACCGGTTTTACCGGGACAAGAAAGTACGCACTGGAGAGGTCTAATTTCACTAGCCAATCGTTTGGTTGGAGAAAATCGGGTACCTTGAACATGTTGGTCAAACGAAATTTGCTGGTGTGAATAAATCTGTTTAGATGTCTTAAATTGAACACTGGGCGCATTTCGCCATTTGCTTTCGGCACTAGGAAAATGTTGGACACAAAACTGGGGGTTATAGGAGCCGGCTCCAGTACACCCTGTTGTCGTAGTTGTTTTATCTGCGACATCAGGGCTAAACTTTTTCGTGTATGAAATTGTGTTAATATTCGAGAAGGGTGTACTAATGGGGGTTTTTTCACAAAAGGTATTTTGTATCCGGATATAATTTTTAGAACGTGCTCTGGTGCTTTCAACGCTCTCCAACGATCTACGTAATGTAGTAATTGACCTGCACGAAACGTCGGATAGTCAGTCGTAACGCCTTTGGGAACGCTTACCTTGTCGGTTTTTAAAATATTTGTCGCCTTGGTTAGTGCGAAAGGAGTCCGCCTTACGCTTCCTCCCTTGCGCAGGGGGTGCATAATTAGCAGAGCTGGTTGATGGACCGGGTACTTGTACGCGACTAGACAAAGAGGTGCCCACTCTTCTGAACCCAGCCTGAGAGCCTCTTTGCGCGAGAGCTCTTTTAGGCGCACCGGAATAAGCAGAAACGTTTACAGACTGCATTGCAAAAACCTTATCAACTCCTCCATTTTTAAGAACACATTCTGAAAATCGCTTATCGTCAAAAAGATGCTCTAAGGTGGGAGGGATCTTTCGTAAGCTCTCCTTTATACCCTTATCCTTCACGTAGTGTAAAAGACTGTCGCGGCGTTGTTGTATTATATCCGCTCGGCGCCCACATACTATTTGTAGCAAGTCAAGGTTGGTTTTGGTGTAATCACCAGAAAATATTTCATTAATTTTTGACATTAAATCTTGGGTGTTAATCTGTTCATGAGAACCCATCCATGAAATTAAACTTAAAAAACCTTCTTGAAGCTTTTCATTCTGTATTATTAACCCATGACAAAGGGCTGCTAACGTTTTTTCAGTAGCAGCCAATGATTTACTACGTTCAAATCTTTTAAGCATATCATTACTTTCTAAATCGACAAAACCTGGACTCGCTAAATAGGATTTCTGGGCATCCGTATACCGAACTTGACACCAGTCGGCCGTATCAAAATGTTGCAATCGTAACAGCATTTCTGCATGTGCATCGGAAGTTTTTGCGCCAGACGATTTGAGGGTAGTCGCTTGCTTAAAATTAAAATTTGAGCATGGAATCTCTAATGGTGGACCAGACGGATCCACTAAATCATCGGGTGTATAAAGCGATAGCACATCCGAATTACTATCCTGGTCAGCCAAGGTTTGACTGTTACGGGCATGCAAAGCACTCACCGATGTGGCCAGATCTTTTACCACTCGTTCCAGTTTTCTTAGCCGTCCACCGCTACACCGGCGGCGATGGTGTCGCCGACGACGACGCCTCGAAGACCTCGAAGAGTCTGATGATGACTGCGATGACTCTGACAAAGTCAATTTGGGGGCCGAATCTACCTTCGTATTAATTACTGAACTTAATTCGTCCATTTTTAAATTTGAAACTTGATAAAAAATAAAAAATTTATTCAAGGGTCAGCAATTAATTTTTAAACGTGTTGCTTCGTCCAGACAGAAAACGCCAATGAGCCATCGCGCCGTCGGCGCACGGCTGCTGGGTCGTGTGCGAGGTGGGGGACAACTCGATGCGGAAACCGGCCGGAAGGGGGGCGCCTTCGAGCGTGTTCGTTTGACAGATAGAGTTGCCATCTCAATTTTAAAGGCTTGGAATAGGGAACAGGGGCTTAATTTAATGTTTGATGCTATGTAACATTTAATTTTGTAAAACGCTTTTTAAGATGTCATCGAATGTCAGAGGAATAGCAAACGATCAACAGGCGACGTCATCATCACGCACGATATCGTATTCGTTGCAGGTATTGTGCCTTTTTAAAAATCTACGTAATAAAGTGGTAACAAACCTACTGATTTTAGTAGACTATAGAATAGTAGAATAATATGATATTAAGAATGTGAATGTCTGTATGTTTGTTTGTTTTTTTTACATCTGCCAACAACCATTTGCTCTGTTTGTGTCAAGTCATTGTATACGGCTTATGATTTCGTTGTTGGTATAGACCTAGACCTGATGACTTAATAAAATATCGATGCAGAAATATCAGATGCCAGTAAAGAATCTCTACAACAATATAGATTTGTCGAATACATCTTTACAGCAGGTATATGACCAAACACAAAGATATCTGAAATTATCAGTCTTTGTTGAATAATTTATCATAATGTTTTTTTCTTTAAAACAAACAACGGATCAGAAGCATGTGATTAAGATCAGCCTTGGTTACATGTATCAAGCGAAACTACTTCTTCACAACAAGTATGATTTTTTTTTTAACATTGAAAATGTTTTTTCGATCGCTCCGGTAGGGCCCCATTTTCGCTGAAAAGTGTGTTTGCCCCGTGGTATATAGTGGTTTAGGACCATGAGAATGTATGAGAGCTCAAAAGACGTAGAATTTCAATGGCTTTCAGATGGTGAATAAACTTATTGTAAAAGTCGAAAACTTTTTCAAAAATTGAAAAAAAAATGAAAAAAAAAACCTTGATTTTTTAACACCTTTCCTCGGAATATCTTCGATATCTCGTGAACGAAGTCAAAAATCGAAAAACTGAGAGAGACGCCTAGAGATATTGAGACGGGGAACATTTTATATTTTATACTTTTTTTTGTGGGAGGGATAGGCAGTATGCTCCCCCTTAGCGGCGCGTGGAGCGTCGCCGTGCGGTATTACTCGGGCGTCATATCCCTGTGGAACTTCGCAGCTTTGAGATACGACGATCTATTAGGACTTAATAGACGCGGAAAATTAAAGGCTTTAGGATAGTATAAACAAATTTTGGAAAAGTCTATAAATTTTTTGAAAATGTTTTTTTTTTCATTAATAATCTATAATAGCTATGTTCATTTTTAATGCTTCCTTTCAAGTCGTGTAGAGCACGAGGTCTGTGAATTTATATATAATGCTTTATTTTTTGTTTTAGGTCTTTAAAATTTTGACATTATTTTTCTCTTTCAGCTATCACCGAAAATTGAAGCAGCACCACGACCAACATATTTTTTTCATTTATAGACGCTTAAAAAAAGAGTTGACTAAAGTTAGTATGGGAGTTCGCTAATATCCTTTTATGCCTAACATGATTACTATAGATTTAAATGATTTGAATAAAAAATTAACAGAACTACTATAAAATGAGCTTTTGAAACTAAATTGTGTTAACGGAAATAAAGTACAAATTATTTTAGTTATCTAAGTAATATACAAATTATATGTCAGTATTTCTCTTACAAACATCTCTATTTAAATAGGTACACCCCGTTTTTTATTATAATACATTATGTTTGTGATGGTAAGTTCCTTGCTATGATGGAGAAGGCAAAGTTGTGTATGATTTAGGCGATATCAAAATTCCCAATTTGCTCTAATGGCACTGATTATTTCATCATTATAAATGATTATTTTATTATTATTCATTACTTAATACATAAACATCAAACATTATGTTAAGGAAATAATATATTTATTTATACGTACAAGTAACATGTGTTTTCTTTTCTATGACTGTGGTCTTAAAAATGATGTTTGTTAAGTCATCAACATTAAGATTCTAAAGTGCAACCGTTTAAATTGCTGAAATATCGGGAGCTCACAACGAATAAAAACATGGTTTATGCAATGTCACGTTTTAATAATATGTATATGATTACATAATGTTAACAATGTTTTAGTTTGCGAGATTGAAAAATTAGGGAAATTGATGGTTTATGATGGCAACCCTCAGATTACGCACACACCATAAACGGGCGGCCATTAGCATGCTTCACTCATGATTAGACGAGGTTACGTCCGTCTTTTTTTCGGGTCCGTGTTGCAACCCCTCGGAAAATAAAACTACCGAATAAACAAACGACGTCTGCAAAAATAGCACCAACAACACCTCGGAAAAGAAAACTACTGAATAAAACACAATAGTTTAATTAAAAGTCTCCGGAAAAAAGTCTTGTTAGTAAGAAAAACAAATGAAAATCACACATTTTCCTAATTTGAATTTGGAATTGTCTTTAAAATTTAAACTTTTAATGATACCAAAACCAGCCAGATACAAATAGTATAGCCAAAGAGATTTTATTACAAGTCAATACATACTATAAGCGAAAAGACTTTTTCCCCAACCTATATTAGGTATTTTAATAACATGTTCGATTAAATTAGATTTTGACTTTAATACTAGAGTTTGCTCTTTGTCCCATTTGCGCCAACGTGAAACTCGGTTTAACTTTTTAAATGAAAATTGCCTCATAACTCTTTTTTAAAACCGAGAATTAACGTTGGCGTAAGTAAGGCATTAATTAGACCCTAAATTTTGAAAAAGGTGAATGGAATCCCGAATTTTTTTATATAGCTATCGATAAAAAAATCCCACGACTAGTACCATCACTATTTCGGTTATTATGTTGGGAACCCTGTTCGTCAGAATTTTAGCTTTGTGGTTGGTATTCAGTTTTAGGATGCGTTCATACAGAGCGATATATATTTTTTTTTATGAAAGACCCGTCTCTTAAACGTAGTGATTAAATCCTCTTTGGTGTCAGCTTTAAAAATGTTGTAAAAGAGGTACAATGTATGCTCTATGGTATCATTTGAATATGGTTTGAATCATGTTCGATTCAAAGTATATTCTGACGTAAAGAAAATATAAACATATTTTATTCGGTACAAACAGTTGTTTTGTCTTGCATTCATTCTTAAGTTATTCCACTCACTCTGCATCAGTGATTTACAACAAAAAAACATTTGGAGTGAAATGTGTACGGAGCTACAAAGTGAGGCGAAATTACCAGAAAACCTCCTAATGTGTAAAATCCTAGACACCCTACCTTCCGAATACCTAGGATTTAAGTCCAGTTGGCTGTTAATTTCAAAGAAGGAACGCTCTGTCGAAAATCTGACAAGTCAGTTATGCGCACACGAAAGAGTTCTACGTCAGAATGACACGCAAGTCACAGACGAAACAAATGCAGAAAATGAACAAAGGCAAGAAGAAAAACTATCCTAAAGAGCTTAAATGTAATTATTGTAAAGTAAAGCGCCATAGAGTCAGAAGTTGCAAGAAGTGGATTCAAGACGGAAGACCGCCAAAGGAATCACAAACTGTAAACATGAATCTGACAGTAATGGCAGTACATTCGGCAGAAGGATTTGGCGAAACAAAGGATCTAGAAAATTGGTACGCGGACAATGGTGCGACCAGTCACGTGACTAATAGAGGAGACCTGTTTCAAAGCTTCAAGTACTTCAAAAGCCAGCATACTGTGACTGGCGCAAATGGCCAATGTATTGAAGCACTAGGCATTGGAGATATTCTTGCAGAAGCTGATGTAAACGGCAAGCTAGAGACGATACTGTTGAAGGATGTTTGGTATGTACCTACCCAGTATTAGCAGAAATTTATTCTCAGTACTTGCTACGCATGATATTTTGGACAGGAGTGTCTTTGAGTCTACTACATTATCATGTACTCTCAAAATGGATGGACAGACAAAACTGATTGGCACCCGCAGCAAGCGTGGGGGATTATTCAAACTGAAACTCAGATGTCTGAAACCAACTCTACAAGTAAATCAGCTGTCCACAACTTCAAATCTGTTACAGCTTTATCATGAAAGAGTCACCAAAATAAGAGTCACGTGAAGAAACTGATAGAAAGAGAGTTCAATATCAAGTCCAAGCAACCAAGGAACTCTGTGAAGGATGCATTTATGGTAAATCTCACAGGTTAAAGTTTGGAACCAGGGAGAAAGCATCGCAACCCGGAGAATTGGTATATGCTGACGTCTGTGGACCCTTTCCGTGCTCTATCACAAAGCTGAGGTATTTTGTCCTTTTCAATGATGATTACACGAGGTACAGATTTGTGTACTTCATGAGAGAGAAAGCTGAAGTTCACGCAAAGCTGTTGCTTATGCTAGCTGAAGTGAAAGCAGCTGGAGTTGTCATAAAAGAACTATTAAGCGACAATGGCGGAGAGTTTGTGAACACCAAAATAGAAGGTACTCTTAAAAAGGAAGGCATTGCTCAAAGATGGACAATGCCCTACACTCCAGAGCAAAATCCGACGGAGAGAGAAAACAGGACTGTTGTGGAGATGGCGCGAAGTCTGATGTATACACATGCCAAGATTCCTACTGGACTTTGGGCTGAAATGGTATTAGCAGCGGTGTATATCTTGAATAGAACTGGCCCTACTTGCATAGATGGGAAGTCACCGTACGAGCTATGGCACCACAAGAAGCCTAGATTGAGTCATATGAGAATATTAGGATCTCACTGTTATCCACATGTTCCCAAGCAACGAAGAAGGAAGTTGGATAAAAAGGCCCAAAAAGGAATTGGTCGGCTACGACTCTGACGATGGTTACCGTATATGGGACAGTGACTCATTCAAGTTGATTCGGTCAAGAGATGTCACCTTCGACGAGAATCCTCTATCGGGTCTCCTAGAGAAAACGGAGAAGCCTGATTCCTCTCAGAGCAAAGCAGCTGATAAAAGGTTTGACTGCCTATTTGACTTTGTTGTGCCTGAAAATGAAAAACACGTCCCGGCTGAGATGAGCGATGACTAGCAGCCATCTACTTGTCATGGTGGAGGAGGTACAAGCATTACGTCATCAAGTCAGCAAGATAAACATTCTTCTGAACCATGATATTCAGAAAATGATCCCGAGACTCATACATTTTTAGAGGCGGAACAGAAGGCGGAAGGCACGAGGACGCTACGACAGCGGTCAAATCTTAAGCCACCAGCTAAATATAAAGACTGTTTGCGCCACAGCGCAACGAATAACAGCTGTCTCTGCGCAGGAATAGAGTGCACATTGGACTGCACTAACCCGTCGCGCGGCCATTTTGACGGCCGGCGCCCGCGCAACAGTTAGTGGCCTTTGAGATCTCAAGACGAAATCACGCGTCGCGCGCCCTTGAACTCAGCCTTCGAAATAAAGCAATACCACTAATAGCATATGTGTAAAGTTACGCCTAACGCCTAAAGAACTGCCCTAGTGAATAGTTTCGTGTATGTGACTGTGCGCCAGGAAATCAACTACCTCGCCGCCCGTGGTCAGCGCCAGCCGCCTTCAGCTCCAGCACGATCCTGTGACCACAGCCCGGAACCAAGTAAGCCCCCACTATCCTATATTTCCATTTCCCTGCGTCGCATGTTGGTGCCTTAAGCGCCAACATATCTGGTCCATTGAGCGCGGAATACCTCTAAATTTCATGGTCTTTCGACCATAATCAGCCCCGAATCAGCCCTTAACTTTGATTAATTATTTACAGTCCGCTAAAAATAATATTTCATAATTATATCTATTTCACTTCCTAACATTTATAATTTCATCTTTCATCGACAGACGTTGCAAAGTGCATTGCGAAATATTATTGACCTACCTACACGAATAAAAATTCGTGTTTCGGGTATCGTGTTCCAAATAAAAGTTCGTACCAGTATCCGATTCGTGCTAACTCCTAGTTAATTTACGCTAACAAGTTTAGTGTTTTTATTGTTGATTTTGTGTATGCATCCGTTGAAAGTGTGATGCAATGTTGTAATGTTGTTGTAATCTGAGCGGGCTTGTGTGTGTACCCAAACGATTTTTGCCTAACGATACGTTGTTCATACTCCTAACGGTGACTTAATTAGTAGTTAAATTATTACGTTACGTAGGGTAATATAACGAGAGAAGGTTTCCCGTTTTATTGCGTTGCGTGTGGTATTATGACGAGAGATTTATTTTCCCTTTTTATTTTGTAATGAAATTTTTATGTTCGTGTCGTGTTAAATCGGCTCAGATCTCGTGCATGCTCACCACGCGTGTCAAGTAGCGTGCTTTATTTTTCGCTAGTATTAATTTTGTATTTTTTTGGTTTTAATTTTTGCCTTGGCAATCGGCTCATTCTTGTGCGTGCTCACCACAAGAGCATAGTACTTCTACACACGTTCACACGTTTGCCCACTTGTGGGACACAGACAGAGTGTCCCAACCTTTTTAATTAAGTTTTATTATTAGTTAATTTTTATTTTTTTTGTTTGCGACTGACTCATTCTTCGCGCTAGTGTCGGCAACAGGTCTGCCCGACTGTGAGCGCCTTGCCCAACAGTGGGCTACGGATAACGTGATTTTCTTTGTTTTTGTTGTTTTGTTTGCTTTTTGTTTTGCGGTCGGCAAATGTTACGCACGCGCGTTCAATAAGCATACATACACATACACAGACATACACATACACACACGTTTGCACCACCCGTGGGCCATATACAAGGCATCCCAACTTAGTTTTGCTTTCCTTATTGTTGCGTTAATTTTAGCCCATTTGCGTTTACCTTAGTAAACAAATACGTCCAGCCCAACTATAGAATATATACAGGGTGTTGTTCTTTTTACTGCCTTTAAATTTGTTTAATTTTTTTTATTTTTTATTATTTTTTTTGTCTCCTTTTATTCATCGCGATGCCGACCAAGTCACAAGCCGCGATATTTAGGGAGGCCGCCAAAGCTTTACACCAGCTCCTAGAGGTGGGATCACTGATCATTGCTGGCGACACCAAACATTCCATAACGGAATTTAACGTGCGTTTCGCACAGATACAGGGCATAAAGGAGAAGCTGGACTCAGTGTACTACAACATTCTCGACGAAGAGAACTTAGACGAGGGGGTTGAGAGGACATACACTGAGAACCACACAAAAGCCTCCGGGGCATACCTGGGGATACTTGTGGCGAGGGAGGAAATCTCACCCTCTTCCACGTCGTCCCCAACCCATAGTGCTCAGCCCAGTTTCGGCGTCAATACGCCCACAGCCGTCCTCCCCAAGATAGCGCTGCCCAGGTTCAGCTCAAAAGTGGAGGACTGGCCTTCCTTCATTGCGCTGTTTAGGAGTTTGACCGACGACATGGCGACCCTGTCGGACGCAGTAAAGCTCCACTACCTGTTCTCAAGTCTCAGCGGTGAGGCATTAAGTATGGTGTCCCACTTAAAGGTCACCAATGAAAATTTTGCCGTGGCCATGGACATCCTCACCAAGCGGTACGAGAACCGCCGGGTTCTCATCGATAGTTTCGTCGACATAATCCTGGGGCTGCCGAGCATCCACACGCGCTCAAACATACGCACGCTTTTCCTCACTCCGCTGGTGTCCGCCCAGTGTGCCCTTAGTAATTTGGATCTGCCCATAGGAGACGACTACGTGTTTTTGTCGATAGTGGTGCGAAAGCTTAAGGGTGAGCTCCGCACGTTATTTGAACGCAGACACGGGTCTAGCAGCTCCCTGCCAACGTTGAGTGACCTCATCTCCTACCTCGAGGAGCACGCGCGCTGTGTGGAGACAGAGTTCTCCAACATAGCCCAGCCGCAGCCCATTCACGCCCTGCCCGGCCCTTCTCGTAGCCGCGCGCCTCCTCAGTTGCCCCATCGCACTTATGCTCAGATGGCTCAGCAACAACCCGACCATTACCGTGGCCGTTCCTCAGCTCCGTCGCCTCACCGCGCCTATGATCAGCCTACTCACCAACCATCACGCCCAGCGCAGCAAATGCGTCACCGCCCATCCACCTCCCCGGCTCGCAGTCAGCCCTTCCCCGTCTACTCGGCCTTCCAGCAAAGCTGCTCCTCATCATCGTCCTCGTCCTCTTCCTCACGCTCGACGTCCTACTGTCCCTATTGTGCCACTAGGGGACATACGCTCATGACGTGCAGATGGTACAATGCCCAGCCAACACAGGGCCGTTGGGACTTTGTACAGGCACGCGAGCGCTGCCAGCGTTGTCTCGGCCGTCACTACGAGAGCGAGTGCAGGTCAAGGGGGGCATGCAAGGACTGTGGGAGCACGAACCACCACACGTCCCTTCATCGACCAGACGACTCAACGCACCCAGTTCATTCGTCAGCACATATACCCCCACAGCTGAGGGAGCACTCGAGGGAGCGCCCCAGAAACAGCAGGCGGCACGAACCCGCACAGGCTAAACAGGTGCAACCCAGCTCTATTCACAGAGCCAGCCCGCCCAGGTCCGGTTCGCCAGGTAGGCCCCGCGAACGCCGCCAGCAATTATGACTCCCAACTATCACGGAGCACCCTAGCGAAGAGGTAGATTTAGCCCATGCCCAGTCAACCCATGCCCACACAGCTGATACATACTCAGCTCATACAATTTCAGCTGATACTCAATCAGCTCACTCACCTTCTGTGCCCACTGGCACACCCATTTTGTTGCCAACCGTCTCACTAAGAGTCGCGGACGTACATGGCCATTTTCACACAGCCAGAGCTTTATTGGACTGTGGCAGTATGCTGACATTAATAACGTCACGCATGGCACGACTTTTGAACCTGCCTTCAAAACCCACTTCTTTAAAAATTACAGGAGTTGGGAATCAGCACAAACATGAGTCAAAGGCGGCAATAACAATAGTATGCCGACCCACTCACAATGATACTCCTACAATTACTGCCACAGCTCACATTTTAAAAAACGTCACTGGCTACCTTCCCTTAGAGAAGGTACCAAACATTTCCCACGTACTAGGCCAGCCACCCGTGCCATTGGCTGACCAGCTTTACCACACACCAGCCCCGATCGACCTCTTATTGGGGTCGGACGTTCTTGGCCAGGTGTTGGACGGGACTAAGGTCTCGTTGGGCCCGGGCAAGCCCATAGCCTTCGGCACGATTTTCGACTTCGCGTTGATAGGACCCATTGAGGACTTGTATGCGCAGCCGGCGCAGCAGGTTAACTCAGCTCACGTCGTCAGCTCACAACCAGACTCAGCTGAATCAGCCCAGGACATACGTCAGAGTCTGGAAAGGTTCTGGGAGTCTGAGGAGCCCCTCCCTCAATCTCACACTCATAATGATCCCCTGGAGGAACAATGCGAGGAAATCTTCCGCTCTACCACTACACGCGATCCCTCAGGCAGATATACGGTCGCTCTGCCCTTTCTAAAGGACGCCCCTCAACTAGGTAAAACTCACCCTATCGCATTACGCAGATTCCTCAATATTGAGAAGAAGCTAATGGCGAACCCGTCTCTGCGTTCTAAGTACGTCGACTTCATGGCCGAATACATCGACTTAGGGCACATGGCTCCCTGTCACCCAAATACATTCGCCCATAAACCTCACTTCTACATCCCTCACCATGGCGTATTTAAGTCAGGGTCGGACAAGCTGCGCATTGTTTTTGATGGTAGCTGCAAAAGCTCCAATGGTGTCAGCATAAATGAATGCCTACACACAGGCCCCGCCCTTCAACAGGACATTGTGGACATCATCATGTCCTTCAGAACGCATCCAGTCGTTTTCAGCACTGACATCCAGAGGATGTTCAGAAATGTGCTGGTTGCCCCAGACTAGAGACGGTATCAGCTGATACTATGGCGGTCCTCACCAGATCACCCTCTGCTCACCTACGCCCTCAATACAGTCACGTACGGCTTAAGATCAAGCCCATATCATGCAATCCGCACCCTGCTCCAGCTGGCTGATGATGAAGGCCATCGCTACCCTGGAGCCGCTCAGGTTCTTCGCAAGTCTATCTTCGTTGATGACATCTTGTGTGGTCATGACACGGTTGAATCCGCCCAAGCACTTCAGGACGAGTTGATAAGTCTGCTAGACCTAGGCGGCTTTCAGCTCAGCAAGTGGACATCTAACTCGCCTAAGCTACTCGAGAGATTTCCCGACAACCAATGCGACATGCCCAAGGACTTCGACATGAACCCAGAGTCCACGTCCATTAAGGTCTTGGGTATACAGTGGAGCCCTCAGTCAGACGAGTTCACCTACCGCATCTCTCTGCCCCCCATCACACATGTCACAAAGCGGTCTATTTTAAGCACCGTAGCCTCACTTTATGACCCAAACGGCTGGGTTTCGCCCGTTATCTTCCGCGCAAAGCTGCTGCTTCAGCAATTGTGGCTACTGAAGCTGGAATGGGATGAGCCCACTCCCTCTGAAGTACAAACGGAGTGGCACCACATCTCAGAGGATCTGCCGCTGTTGTCTAGCATTCGCTTCCCTCGGCACATTTGTGCAAACAAAGGCTCAGCTGCATACTCGCTTCACGGGTTTGCAGATGCCTCTGAAGCCGGGTTTGCCGCCGTTGTTTACCTCCATGAGCTCGAAGCCTCCGGAGATACTTTGGTACACTTGATTGTCGCCAAGTCGCGAGTCGCACCAATCAAGAACCGCCTCACAATCCCCAAGTTAGAGTTGTCGGCCGCCACTCTACTCTCCCAGCTCATGATCCGTGTGTCGGTTCAGTTATCGGCCCATATCAGTATACAACAACACATATGTTGGTCAGACAGTACGATAGTCCTGGCCTGGCTCAACACACCGCCTCACCGTCTTCAACCCTTTGAAGCCAACAGGGTAGTCAAAATCAGCTCAGGCTCACCAGAATGTACCTGGCGACACGTACCTTCCGAGGTCAACCCGGCAGATTGCGCAAGCAGAGGGATGTCTGCGCAATCCCTGTCAGCCCACGACCTATGGTGGTCTCCCACGTGGCTTGGACAGCCTTCTGAGTCTTGGCCTGCGATGCCCTTAGCTCTGGGCCATCACGCCCTGCCCGGCCTTAAGCCCAAACACGTCCCGTCCCTGGTCACAGTGCCCGGTCTTGACTTTGACCTGCTCACTCGGTTCAGTTCACTAGACAAGCTCGTCGGAGTGACAGCTTGTCTAAAACGCTTTCTGCACAACTGCAGACACCACCCAGATTCGCGACGCTCAGGCCCCTTGTACGTCAGTGAACGAAGAGAGGCCCTACTTTACTGGGTGCGCAGTGTTCAGCACAATGAGTTTGCGGAGGACATCCACCGCCTTCAAACTGGCAAAATCTGCTCCGTCAGACTCCAGCGGCTGTCACCTCTCATTAAAGATGAGCTCCTTAGAGTTGGTGGACGACTGTCCCATGCGTCTATCCGATATGACGCGCAGCATCCGCTCATACTTCCCAGCTCTAGCCCACTTGTAGACCTGATCATTGACCACTACCACAAAATACACTGCTATCCTGGCGCTGACACTTTACACGCTATCCTACGCCAACAATTTTGGATATTGTCCGCGCGCCGTATTATTAGACACCGAGTTTTTAAATGCATTAGATGCTTTCGATGCCGGGCCCAGCCGCAAGCACCCTTCATGGCCGACCTGCCAGCCGATAGAGTTACGCCACAGCCAGTATTTAGTCAATTCACGACCGATTTTGCCGGACCATTCCTCGTTAAATCTAGTACCCTACGTAATGTTAAACTCTTAAAAGCGTACTTTTGTATATTCGTGTGCCTCTCGACTAAGGCGGTTCATTTGGAACCGGTCTCGGACCTCAGCACGGAAGCGTTCCTCGCGGCATTACAGCGTTTTATAGCACGCCGCGGTGCCCCGGTTCTCATCCGCTCGGACTGCGGTACAAATTATGTAGGCGCTAGAAATCAGCTCATCGAAGTACAAAACTTTCTTGCCTTGAACAATGACACGATTGCGCACAAGCTCGCTGGTCAGCACATTACTTGGTTGTTAAACGTCCCTAAGGGACCATGGTTCGGTGCGTTACATGAGATCAACGTAAAATCAACAAAGCAACTTTTATATCGCGTAATTGGCGAACAGCACCTCACATTCGAGGAATTCTCTACACTTTTAGCACGAATCGAAGCTGTCCTTAACTCTAGACCTCTCTGCCCACTTTCGTCTGATCCTTCAGACTTTGAGCCGCTTACGGCCGGACATTTCATTATAGGCCGCCCACTAACGGCCCTTCCCGAACTAACCGTGGAAGATAGGCCGATCTCCACACGTAGGCGATTCCAGATGGTACAGGCCCTTTCCCAGCGCTTCTGGACGCTGTGGACCCAGTCCTACCTCCACACACTCCAAACCCGCTCCAAATGGTTGTCCCCATCCTCCCCTCCCCGAGTTGGCGAGCTCGTCCTCATCAAGGAGGACAACCTGCCTGCCCTTCAATGGAGACTGGGGCGCATTACTCGCACCCTGCCTGGGAAGGATGGCGTCGTGCGGGTGGTGGACCTGGACACCGCCAATGGACACCTCCGGAGGCCTGTGTTCAAGATTGCCAGGCTCCCTCTGGATGAGCCCACCCTGGGCCCCGGGAAGATGTTTGCGCCACAGCGCAACGAATAACAGCTGTCTCTGCGCAGGAATAGAGTGCACATTGGACTGCACTAACCCGTCGCGCGGCCATTTTGACGGCCGGCGCCCGCGCAACAGTTAGTGGCCTTTGAGATCTCAAGACGAAATCACGCGTCGCGCGCCCTTGAACTCAGCCTTCGAAATAAAGCAATACCACTAATAGCATATGTGTAAAGTTACGCCTAACGCCTAAAGAACTGCCCTAGTGAATAGTTTCGTGTATGTGATTGTGCGCCAGGAAATTAACTACCTCGCCGCCCGTGGTCAGCGCCAGCCGCCTTCAGCTCCAGCACGATCCTGTGACCACAGCCCGGAACCAAGTAAGCCCCCACTATCCTATATTTCCATTTCCCTGCGTCGCATGTTGGTGCCTTAAGCGCCAACAAAGACTTTGTCTGCAATGTTTGCTTTAACGTTAATTCTGTTAACGATGAACCTCTAGCGGAACCAAGCACGTTCCAAGAAGCTATGGTATGCAAGGATTCTCATCAATGGCGTAAAGCAATGGATAACGAGATCAATTCTCTTAGAAAATATCAAACCTGGAAATGGTAAATTTACCAAAGGGACGAAAAGCTATCTCTAGCAAGTGGCTTTTTAAGATTAAAACATACCCTGATGGTTCGGTTGAGAAATATAAAGCCCGCCTTGTAATACGGGGTTTTTCACAGAAGAAGGGACTAGATTACAACGAAACCTTCAGCCCTGTAGCGAAGACGAGCACAATAAGAGCGCTACTCGCTACAGCTGCTCAAGAAAAACTTTCACTGTCTCAATTCGATGTGTCAATCGCTTTTCTCTATGGAACATTGAAAGAAGAAATTTATATGAACCCTCCTGATGGGTATTCAAATGATGATGGAAAAGTATGCAGGCTTAAACGCAGTCTTTATGGCCTCAAACAAGCGCCGCGCTGCTGGAACTCCACTATAACAGAATACATCCTAGAACTTAGTTTCAAACAGAGTGAAAGCGACCCTTTTCTGTTTAAAAGAGGAGAGGGAAAGCACAAGCTATTACTAGCTTTATATGTTGACGACGGACTCATTGCGCCTGCAAGTTCGGATAAAAAAGAGAAGTTTTTAAATGAGATGAGACAACGTTTTAAGTTAACGACAAAATGTGGCTCGTATTTTCTTGGAATAGAAATACAACACAAAGCGGACGGTACAATTAAAATCGATCAGAAGGGATATGCAAAACGGCTATTACAAAGATTCGGTATGCAAGACTGCAAAGCTGCGGTAACTCGGATAGTCAAGGATGTCATGTTAGCTACAAAGGACATCGATGAAGGCTAGAACTTCCCTTATAGACAAGCCGTTGGTGCTCTCTCTTACCTGATGGTTGGCACTAGACCTGACTTAGCTATGCGGTCGGCATGGTGTCCCGCAAGCTTGATTGCCCTACGCTACATGATATAGCAAGCATTAAGCGAATCTTTCGCTATGTTAAAGGTACCATGGAATACGGTATTACTTACAAAACTTCCACTGCACGCCAAGGCTTAAGGTGCTACAGTGACGCCGATCACGGAGGTGATGAATCCACTGGACGCTCCACAAGCGGCATGATATGCCTTTATGCCAATGGTGCTATAGCATGGCAAAGTAAGCGTCAATCATCTGTCGCTATATCATCCACAGAAGCTGAAATAGTCGCAGCCAGCGAAGCCGCTAGAGAGGAAATATGGCTCACACAGATAATAAACTTTATGAAGACTGAGGTTGTGAAAGAGATCACCTCACTCTACATAGACAGTGAATCCGCAATAAGATTGGCTCAAGCACCGTCCTATGAGACACATCATAGAACGAAGCACATAAAGCTTAGACATTTTTTTGTAAGACAGTGTGTCCTAGAAAAGGATCTACGTGTTGAGAAAATCTCCACAAAGGATCAGTTGGCCGATTTCCTAACTAAACCTCTGTTTAAGCCTCGACTACAAGAACTTTGCAAGCTATCCGGAGCCTACATATGAAGAAACAACTACAGTTGCCTTGAGGAATGGGGATGTTAAGAAGAAGGTGCAATATGTTGTATTATTCTCTATTACCTTTGTATTTCATTATTTTATGTTTCCTAGCAACTGTTGTTGATAGTTGACTCTTATACAAATTGTCATGAACAGAATATTTGTTTTATTTGTATTTCTCTAAAGTTGCCTCCTTCTATTATAAAAAAAATAGGCAATCGTAGGATGCTTTTACTAAGTAGTTTTGCGTTAAATCCTGTTTATATATGAGCAGATACTACGTGTCACCCTTTCCCGCGCATCCCTGTCACTCCCGTTGCTGGCCGTACGTCAACATGTAACATCTAAACGCCTAAGAATTTAAATTCGGATGTTACTGGGACAATGGGCGATTTTCCAAGATCACAAAAAAAAAGAAATTGGTTTGTAAATGACTTCATAGATGGCGCTTAGCATAGATTAGTATGGCGCATGGTAAAAGGCGGGTTCATGAAGAGCACGTGTATGGCTGCGTAATATTTATTCTATTCCAAAATAGAAATAGGTTCTGGATGTCCTGAATATAAATAGGTAAGGACTTACTGTTTTTTTATTCTTTTGGTAGACAAGTAAAAGTGTAGAATTTATTACAGCCCTTAGGTAGGTACGGCTGGTGGCCGGCTTTTATAAAACGACATCTATCGGGTGTTTTTGAACTAATTTTTACTTTTTAATTTGGGCTGTCAGAAAATCGCCCATTGTGTTATTATTATATATGTCCGGGGAAATAGGGTTTCTTTTACGTGTAAATATGACAATTGTACTTTAGAAGCAGATATTCTAGACCATTCTCATCCATCCAAGATTTCAAGGAAACCAAGGCAGACGAAATATTTGAAGTTGCAAAATCTAAACACCGATTAACGGAATACAATAACAAATCATCGGCGTATTGCAATATCTTAACATGTTTACCAAGAGAAGAATCTAAATCGTGTGTACTTAGATTATTTAAAAGAAGGCTAAGTACAGACCCTTGCGGCAAGCCTTTCCAGGCCTTAGATTAAAACAAAAAGGGAAGATACGGCATGCTCCTACTTGTAGTCATTCAAAATATAGTCCTACTCAACTACTTAAGCAAACACTCACACACGCACACCTATAAAGTGTAAATCGAGCGAGCGAGACAAAGCGGTAAGTTTCAACGTCAGCGCGAGGGAGTCAGCGAGTAGCGCGTTGACGTCTCGGTCGCTTCGCAACAGACGAGTAACGACCGATTCCGACGCCACTGCGGAGTAGCGTCTTTCTCTTTTTCACACAGGTGAATATCCGCAATAGTACGATGTAGCCTGTTCGCTCGGCAAATTGTGACTGAAGTGAAATTGTGCCTTTAGGCCTAATTTTGGCGGCTCACTCACGAGACGCTAATGCCGTATCTTATGTATGTTATCAACTTTTCGGAATTCGTATTAAGTATTAGACAATAAATACTGACTCTCTAAATACCACTCTAGACGATTTTTTATTAAAAGTACAGCAAATTTTATTAGAACAGATGACAACACTATTGGACGAAATGAAGATGCATCAGACGGAGATTTATGGCCTCACACAGCCGGAATGGCTTGCTGAATTAAGAATCTGAATTCAGAAAGGCCGGAATACCATACAATATCAGTATGCTCCACACACATGCTGAATTTTCAGAATCTGAATTTCCCAGATCAATCTGGAAGAATGATGCTGACGAGCGTCCGGAATTCCGGATCTGAATATTTAAGATTCTGAATTCAGAACGCGCGTATTCCCATACATTTTATATGGAGCGGCACACACTTAATGGAATTCAGATTCGGCTTACGTATTTTTATTTTTTATTTATTTTACGGAAAAGGTACACCAACAGTATAATATATCGTACATTGTTAAATACTAAGCTTACAATCTAAGTTCTTATATACCAATCTCTATATACCAATTACAGGCATACACAACATTTGCAGAAAAAAATGTATTTCTTGCATTTGCATTATTTTGAATAAATAATAAAACATGGTTTATAATAATACACAATAATACGAAGAGAAGAAAAGTGATAAATATCGACATTGACTTATTCTAATATATCTATATATCTGGGACAGTTTCAGTATTGGCAACACTACTTGAGATTTCCATGACAGGGAACTCTATTATTTCGACTGAAGGACTAGTATCCATGGTCAAGAAACAAATTATCAAAAAAAAAGCCATGACAGAGGATGAGGAATGATCACGGGCGGTAATCTTCATACAACTCTTTCTAGCCTTAGTGTCTATGGTCTCAATAAACGATTTTGACACATACTTCACCCCTCTTTCTCCTTCCTCGCCCCTTCGCCGCCATTCCTATAAGCGCCATGTTTCTTTGTTTTGAGATGAGAATCACAATCGCCCGCCATTGCCGATAAAGTTTTGATTTTGTAATTTTGATCATTTTATCATTATCCTCTCAACTCAAGCTCTAATACATAGATAAAGGTAATACTGTCGGAACTAGATGGCCATCTCGCGGATTTATTTTGCCAAGATGTTTGAACCTGGCTCCCTCTGGTGGTGTTATTCCACAACTTTTGACCAATATACATACCTATAGGTATAATAGGAGCTTAATTTTAATTTTGAAGCATGCAAAACCTTGTAAATCAGGCTGATATGATTTCATACAGAAATAAAACGACAATTCATTCTCTATTTTTATTATGTTTATGTTTCGCATAATACAATTTAGTTTACATTTTAGAATAATCATCCCCATCATAATTTAATTCTCCGCACAAAATTCGATTTATAACATTCATCTTTGTTGATTTGCTCAGAAGTGTGCTTTAATTTTACAAAAATTACTTTTTGTGTATTCCAGCAGGTAATATTTAAATTTTTCTTAGAAGGTTTTTTAAGGATTGTGCAGAAGGCAATGTGAAACATTTCGAAAGAAGAGCATATGATAGAATGAGAGTGACAACATTTTTTCTTCATTTTTTGTAAAGCAACAACCCTTTGCTTTTTTCATTGTTTCTCTAATTTGTATTTCTGTAAATAGTTTTGCTGGTAAACTCATTTTTCCTGTAACTTTCTGTAAACCTTTATTATCAGACATTTTAATGGCACTAGCTAATCCTGTTCTTGCTGTGATTTCTTAACCTGTATATTTCACTCTTCAGGTTTTTTTTATTTCTTTCTGAATAATTTAAAATAGGCTTAAAACCTTGCGGTTGTCTCCTTGTATCTGCAAATAAAAAACTTATTACAACATGACATGCAAGTGAACTAATAATAATATGTGGGAT
Source organism: Scoparia ambigualis (assembly GCA_963921215.1). Lineage (NCBI taxonomy): Eukaryota > Metazoa > Arthropoda > Insecta > Lepidoptera > Crambidae > Scoparia > Scoparia ambigualis. Next base: position 20,776,323 of record OY992507.1, read on the forward strand.
GTGGATTCAATCATTATTGTTCCGCTAATCGTTTCGGCAAACGGTCTTTTAGCTAAGAGCCTCTCGCTGAAAGGTTTGATCAAGGGTCAGATACAAAAGGCAGTACTCCGTGACAAGGCACGTATTGTCAGGAGGTTCCTCATTCTGCCGCCCTACCCACCGATAGCTTTGGTCTATCCCCACTGAAGGTGGCAGCCTAGGTTAAGTTTTTTAGAATATTTTATACTGTAAACATGTTTTTTTTAATGAAATATTGTAAACATTTATCCTAAGATTGTACAGATTATATAAAAAGAATAATAATAATAAAAATACCTTTAGTTTGTAATGACTGATCAGCTGGTTTGCGACAATAGGTATGGTCTTTTACCTATGTATCTGAAAAACAAAACAGCATAACTTAGGTAAATGCATTTGATAAAAAAGTAATATATATTGTACACAGAAAATCCTATACAATACTTAAATGATACTATTAACTTAATACTCCGGCCAAATCACAAGCGGCACAATTTGTGCAAAATTCTACCAGCAGTAAGTAGGTATCTTTGATTGTACACATGTATATAGTCAATAGGTATGTTACTAAATTACAAATCAATAATATTATTAATTATAGGTACCTGTACTTTGTGGTGATAATATTGTTATATTTAAAGATGGGTCTGCTTGACTTAACTAGTATTAATAGTATGTACGTAGTAATAGCGTCCAATGCATGTCCAATGCCACAAAACTTAATTAAAGCGTCCAGTTTTGCCAGTTGTCCAGTGTCCAAATATCACAATTCACATCACAACAATGCAAATTAAGTAAGACGCAGGCTTACTACTGTAGTGTTTCACAGTTAAATTCATCGTGTAACTCTGGGTCCGGAGAAGGATTATGCACTTATCTCAAGTCTCAACGTAATCAGTAATTACAGCGAAGAACGACAATACTGCAAAAATTAGCACAAAAGCAAACAACAAAACAAACAAGCGGCCATATGCAATAAAAAAAATGCAGTTCAAGTGTCGGTGTCGATCGATATACAAGTCGATTAAAATATATTTAATCAATTATTATACAAGTTTTTTATGAAATAAAAATAAATGATACAAGCTTACATGATTTTCTTAGGTAACATTCTGATTAAGTTAACTAATGTTATATTTAATCGATTTATTGAAATAAAAAATAAATGCTACAAGCTTACATGATGTTCATAATTAATATTCTGATTATGTTATCTAAAGCGCAGGACAAACACAAGCGGCGTCGGGCGCGGGCGAGGCGCCCGCTAATTCGTATTTCATATGAATCGTATAGAAGCGGCGGGGCGCGGCACATATACATGCGGCGTGGCGCGGGCGGGGTGCTCGTACGCCGCTTCCTCGCTCGCGCCGCACCACACTTGGCAGCGGCGCACTGGATAAAGGGTGGACATTATATCGGAAAGTTTTCAGCATCGATACTGATTTTCGATACTGGATCTCAATATCGGAATTCCCATACTAGTATCGGAACTACACACATTTTTAATAAATGTGTACAAATACAAAAGCAAAATTTATTTTAAATAAAATTTTTACAATAATTAACAAATCGACTTTAAAAAACGTCTCACGCTTGTGAGGACACAATCACATAAATCTCAAAACAATTAAATAATATTAATAATAATGTACCTTTAAGTTATGCAATGCAATTGACTAGCTAGCACTGTCATAATGTTCAAAAATAACTGGAAAAAATATATATTCTGTTTAAAATCATATACTTTAATAATTTTTATTTCGTTAAATATAACGATAGGTACGTATGAAATAATACTAATATGAACAATAAACTTTAATATGAACTATTTATCAGTCTACTTCGTCAGAAGATGAAGACATGTTGTTTTGTCGAAACCAAATGCTAAAATGCCCGCCCGCCCTATCGCCTCGCCTTTTCGACATCGTTTGCACAGTTCTTCTGCATCGCATCGGCGCCGCGCCCGCGCCTCGCCGGCACCGCGCCCACGCCCGACGCCGCTTGTGTTTGTCCTGCGCCTAAAGTTATGTTTAATCGATTTTTATTTTCGATTGCTGCGCTTCGAGTAACCGCCATCTAGCGAGACACTTAAAATTTTTTTTTGAATTATTGCGGAATATTACTCCTAGATGGCACTACTCGAAACGTGTCATTGCTCCTACTATAGGAGTTTCCCTCCCCTGCTATAATCACGGGCGGTAATCTTCATACAACTCTTTCTAGCCTTAGTGTCTATGGTCTCAATAAACGATTTTGACACATACTTCACCCCTCTTTCTCCTTCCTCGCCCCTTTGCCGCCATGCCATTCCTTTATGCGCCATGTTTGTTTGTTTTGAGATGAGAATCACAATCATAGAGTAGGTACCTACCTACTATATATTAGCGATGCGCAGAATAACTCACTGTTAAGAAAAGAGTGATTACATCTTTTGTATCCAAAGATTTATATCACTCTTTTATATCTTTAACTCTTTAACTCCCTGGCTCAGATATGAACCAAATGAGCTAGGGAGTTAAAGATTAACTTAGTTGAATATGCGCACGACAAGAAAGAGAATTAGAACAACCATAGATATTTTCCACACCTCTGCTTCTCAATTTAAGAAGCAAGTGAGTTAATAAACTTAATAAAATTTTATTTGTAATTGTTTAATTCTATTTTTTTGTTCATGCTAGTTGTTACGTCTGTACTTACTCTCTTTGTTCGAGAATTTGTTTAGCTGTTAATTAATTATTACTATTGGTGGAAAGTTAACTGATGTATGTGTAACATGTATTTTTGTTATTCTTTAAACACACCGAATTTACAAATTCCCTACCAGCGAAATTGTGCCTTATTGCGTGAAAGATTTATTTACAATATACACAAAACTACCGTATAATATAATTATATATCCTGCACTACGCATGCGCGGGCGAAATATTCTATCTCTTTTTTACTCACAACCTAGACACATCTCTGTATCTTTCTATTCTTCGCAATGAGTTTTGACCAAAATACATCTTAGCTACATGGATATAAAGATATAATTGGAGTTAAAGGGATATACGGAGTTAATCACTCCTTGCCTGGGATACTATATCTTTTGCGTTTGTCACTCCTGAGTTACACATCGCTACTATATATTATAAATCACAATCGCCCGCCATGGCCGATAAAGTTTTGATTTTGTAATTTTGATCATTTTATCATTATCCTCTCAAGCTCTAATAGTGTTGTGGGCTGCAACAGCAGACGTAAAGTCGTGATTTTGTTTAAATTCCAAAAGACTGAGATAGAATAGAACTCCAAAACTGGTTAAAGTGGTGAATTTGGCCAAAGTGACGATGTGCTGCGCAATTATGTTTGCGCGAAACATTTCGAGAAAAGATTTTTCTCTTCAAAGTCTCGGCTGCATCTCGGGGCATATCCGACTTTGTTTATTGATGACGAAATAGCCTGTGGACTGTCCAATGCACCAATTGAAAACAGTAAGTGTAGTTACATTTAACGATTTTAATCATATAAATTAAGTTTTAGCTAGTACTACTTAAACGTGTTGCGTACCAGTGAAAGAATACTACCACCCCCTCTCTTCCCTTGGGTGTCATAAAAGGCGACTAACGGACTAGGGACTACACAGTGCAGACCGTGCAGTGCTCATACATCCAGCAGCAAAGAACGGCGATGGGCTCACCACCTGTTACGCTGAGCACATGTGCAGTCGCTTTTGGTGAAGAGTGGGCTATGGTAGAGGACTGCTTTTGCTGTCCTCATTGCCTAGTCTCTGACTAACCCTTCGAAGATATTATACGTGATTATATGAATGTATGTACCTATGTATATCTAGTCTCTTATCTAGTCTAGATTAGTCTTGATTAACCAAATGGAGTGTTATAGTAGAAGTCTACAAATCAGATTGTAACCACACACAGAAGCGTCTTATGCACAAACTATAAATGACGAACATACTTAAGTCCAAATGAAGACGTTTGCTGGCTTTGAACATGGTTTGATAATTATATCTACTCTTCTTGTTTTAGGTAAAGCATTGTGCTGGCGTATTCAGCAAAACTGCAGTTGCAACCCCTGTCATACACTGCTGAGTTTTGTAAGTACCTATTTAAGAAGTTTAAACAAAATTATTAATCAAATAATTATTACAAAAAATTAACCCATTTTCTTTTTTTTAGCAAATATATTGGATGGGAAAGCTGTAAATCAGACTTTAAAAAATATGTCTGTAATTGACGACCTATTGACTCTGTCAATGGTGCAGCCAGCAATTATAAGGCAGCCAAAGCAAAAATCCTTAGGACCGCGGTGAACAAAAACTCACAACATCATGAGGTGTGGAAATGATTATTGATCTTCAAATAATAAAATTTATAGATAAACAAGGTAAGGAAACATCAGTACCTACTTTAAATAATTGGGTAATCCAAACAACCCTTAAAAATTGGGAATGTGGGAATTTTATAAAACAAAAAATATTAAAATGCTGCACTCAAGGTATTTTAACTCGGACCCACTTGAAATTTTTTTTGTACAGATCATACAATTTTAGAAATAATAACCCTGACTTGTCATATGTTTAAGGCACTTTTAGGTCGTTACTGAAAACGAGGTTAATAAAATTTCACTCTCAGAGTTATAATGTGAAGAAGATTCAGGCGAACAATTATTAAAACTCCATGCAATTTTCAGCCTCATAATATTTATCCCATAAATACACAAGAGACTTTTGAAGCATCGCTAGATTCTTCTAACTTGCAGAGTTTTGAACCCAAAGAATTTCAAATATTATGTGTGCAAGAGACTCAATGTAGGTACATTGTCATGCTATACAGCTGGGTGGGTCATCAGAAAAATATAAAAAAATAGTAACTGCTAATAACAAAAGATGAAAACCAAACTCATAAATGGATTTCATAGCCTGAGTACAAAATGATATCAAAAATAAAAATAAATTGACCCACCCAACCGAAAAGCTGATGCAGATGTAACAAAAATATTCAACGAATATTTGGAAAAACAAACAGAGCAAAAAATATTTTAAATAAATAAAAGAAATAATTAAAACCAATAAATATTTGTTGGATTTTTTGAAGTGTGAAGCACATAATATAACCAATGTTTCTTTCAAATATATCCGATGTTTTTATTAACTGATCAGTACAACTAACAATTTTCAATTGGTGCACAGTTATAAATAAAATTTTACAAGGTACTGATGTTTTCAGGCTCCAAAACATATGTTTGCTTACAATGCAGTTAAAAGCGTACATGAATTATAAAACAGCTGAAAAATAAAAAAGTAAATTACCATCTTTTGTTTAATTTTATTTCCTAATTAGCGATAGGCAAACTTAGTGAAATATTTCAAACATTGTAATTTTTCCGAATAATTTCAATAGTTTCGTACCTACTAAGAATATTGAAAGTCGTGAAAAAATACAATTTTTGAAATATTTCACTAAGTTTGTTTATCTCTGAATAAAAATTTTAAATCTTCCCAAAAAAACATTGACTTGGCTGAAAGAATGAGTTCCTTAACCCAAAAAGATATTTAAAAAAAAAAGAAATGCCTGTTCAAGAAATAATTATTTTTAATCTATGCTTGTCAAAATGATTCATTGAGGTTCCCGTTGGCCACTTTTTTGTAGGTAGGTACCGGAGATTTCCGTCTGATGCGTAGCATCTCTACTAAGTCTGTGATGACACCTGTTGTCATGATGCTGCTAACATCTCTAGCATTGAGATCTCGGACCAAATATCACAATTGGTCCGAGATTGAGATAGATCTCAATGAACTCTTAGCTTATTATATTACGTCCATGCTCTAGCTCTACTAAGTCTGTGCTATTTATTAAATCTAGATAGTAAGTGTGTGTAGATTTTCTCGGCCAGCCGTGATCGCGAAGGCCAAGGATCGTACCCGTTGATGACTTCCTCAAAGGCCGGCGTACGGCGGGTTCGAAGCGTCGCTTTAGACCCTTGAGGCGTTGATAGTTGATGATGGTGATTCAGATGATGAAAAATAAACACTTTACTTTGTCACACTGACTTTAATAGGTAACACGATTTAACTACTATAATTTACATGAAATGGCGTCCACGCGCCTTTGAATTTAAAAACCAATGAATGACTATAATGAATATTGAACTGGCATCCACACGCTTTGATGACAAAACCAATGAACAACTGATTTAACTAATATAATTAATATTACATGGCGTACACACGCCCTTTATGAGAAAACCAATGCATGGCCGACTGCCATCTTTTCACATCTTTTTCTACTATGAACTAGACAGGTTTTTGATTGAATGACAAGTGATTCCTTTTTTTTGAACGTAAGATCGATAACGCAAAGGCGTTAAACATTAAGATGATACACAATGAAATATATACAAACATGTTAATTTTCGATTAACATTCCTCCCGCCACCAGGGGGAAATGAACTGAACACTTTAAGTCCTTAATGCGCTCTATTTATAGTAACAATAACACATAATATGACTCATACACATGACTTAACTTCAAGAATGAAAACACTATATATACCACAGACATATATACACAGAAGTGCAATGGTCAACCCAAATTACCCTCTATTGGTATCGGTAATTTACACAATTTGACCACTGGTCTTACAAGCTCTCCGCTTTGAGTCCTTAATTTAACTGATCTAACAATGTGATCTGATCCCTTAAACAATTCAATAACTCTACCCTTTCGCCAGTGAAAAGGGGGTGAGTTCTCGTCAATAATAAGAACTAAATCGTTAAGCTCTATATTGTTAAAATGCTTATACCATTTATTACGTGACTGTAGTGTACTGAGATACTCAACATGCCAGCGCGACCAGATCGTCTGGTACAATTTCTGAATAACTTGAAAACGGGACAATCGCGACATTTTAGTCTCCTTCCAGTGAGCTTCTGGCAAGGCAACTAGTGGCTGACCTATGATGAAATGACCTGGCGTGAGAACCTCTAAATCACTGGGGTCCTCTGACATAGGCACAAGAGGCCGTGAATTAAGTATAGACTCTCTTTTAGTAAATAGAGTAGACAGTTCCTCGAATGTTAAAATTATATCGCCCATCTCTCTCTTGAGGAGGTTTTTAGCGCTTTTGACTGCAGCCTCAAATAGTCCCCCCATATGGGGCGATGCAGGA